>OZ030015.1:18639956-19099956 GCA_964023405.1 Apodemus agrarius
CATTTAAGGGCAGAGCTGATAGGGAATGCTGTTTTCTGTCTGCTCTCCTGGGTAAATGTCACTCCTAATTATTATTTATCTGCAGGACTTTCGAGTTATCATGCCTTGTTCTCGTAGGAATGTCTGACTTTTGATTTTTTTTCAGAGTCCATTTTTCTCCTATGAAGTCAGTGTACTGTGCACAATTTGACAAGTTTTAAGACATTATGTAGCTGTTGGGGCTTTAAGCAAAATAGCATGGTGATGAAAGATGACTTCTTTGTGTGTGCAGTGTTCATCATGCCTCCGTATGAAGACCTTCATTTCTCCACAGAGTAGGCAGGACATGACAAAATGTGTTCTCCTCCACCCACATGCCTTGGTGTTCACATCTTCATGTGGAGCCCCTGGCTGGACCTGATAATTCCAATGTACAAAGGTAGCCTTAGAAACAGGCTTTCATTCTAAACGTCTCTACCTTCTTGGCTGTTTAGCATGTCAGTGTTTGGTAACTGAGCCCAAAGAAAAGGAATGGGACCTGGAGTGACCCAGTCTTTGGACTGGCTTTAGAAGGTGCAGAAGGAACACAGATGAGGCAGCTTCTCTACACTAAATGGGAGGTGAAATCATCATCTCAGCTGATTTTAAAACTGTGATCCCATAATACACAGAAGACTGCATATTGGCGTATGGATTCATTGAGGACTTAGAATAGCTGGGATGTTTGTTGGCTGTTCTTATACACTAACTCCCCTCCAAACGAAGAAGCTCTTACTGGCCAGCGCTCTACACAAGCCCTGCCCTGTTGTGGACTTGCCTGAAGCTTACCTGTCCAGGAAACAGATCCCTGCTCCAGGTCTCATTTATATTCGCTCCTTTACAAGATACCACTTCCTGTCTAATGACCACATCAATCCATCAGTGACTAAGGTCCGCGGTCTGGATAACGGTCTCCCGATCATAATCACCTTGCAAGCTATTTCCTTGCTATTGATTTTTAATCAGAATCCATAACCAAGTCTAAAGGGGTTGGTTTAGTGCCATTTCCTACTTCATTTGGCTGATTACAGATGATGCCCATCACACAGGCAATAGAGGGTGGTGTGGCCGCGGCAGGACAGTGAGCATTGCCCGCCACGGACCCTGTGAGGCTCACACCGGCAGCACTTCACATACAAGGTCACATTTAGGGATGAGTCACATTGCCACCCACCCATCCACACATTTGATCCAGGCACTTGGGAGGCAGAGGCAGGACTGCAGCGAGTTCAATGCCAGCCAATGGCTACGAAGCAAGACTGCCTCAAAAAGCTGAGACATTTACAAAAGTACAAAATAGTAGCCCCCGCATCAGTGAGATCTTAGCACTAGTGATATGATAATCTAGAACTGGCCATGACCAGACATAACAAGGGAAAGGATCTTGTCCAAAGATAGATAGCCAGGAAACAAAGATAGCGTTTATGAGAGAATAGAGCATTCTGTTGGTGGGAGGACTAGAGAGTTGACACCACTGTATACTGCACATGGGTATATATTTCCCTGGTATCCAGAGAGTGGTACTGGAGTCTGGGAAGTCCCGCCCATTGAGGTTAGTACTTAATGGCAGGAAAATAGGTAATTAAATGTAAATTAGAAAGTTGGGATCGGCTACGATCTGTCTCAGAGACCATGATCTCTGTGCTTGGAGAAGATTGTGAGTCAAGTCAGGAGGAGCAGGGAGGAGCTGGGGGTCGAGGGGGGAGGGGACAGGAGGTGGGAAGGAGTGGGGAGAGGGCATCTTCCAAGAACAGCACTAGTCCTGATCCCAAAGGTCCTGATTCATACCCATTTCCCCTGACTGAAGAAAGTAAACAGCACCATCTCACCCCAGTTCATACATATGGTCAACACTTACACTGGGGACCTGATCCCAAATCCCTGCCTTTTAGGTTTTAACCCAGAGGACATAGCCACACAGGTGGGCAGTGAGCTATCACGGTGCTGACCAAATAGATGCATGACACAAAGGCACGATCAGCATCCTTGACCCTGGTCCCTCAAACCCATTGTTAGCCATGGCTTCTGCAGCTGAGTGAAGAAGGCAGACATCACATGAGCCCCGCCCCCCCTAGAACTAACGACACCAGGAGCGTGTGGTGCCGAAGGGCTGGATTCTCCCTCCAGGGCACTCTGCTCATTCTTCTCTGTGATTATAGCAAGCCTGGACTCCAGCCACCTCCATCCATTCCCTGCCTTGTAAATCTGCACGTTGAAGGAACTCCGAGAAGGGAGGGCAAAGGTCAGCGGCTGCCTGGAAGTCGAGAAGAGACTGTCTAACCTCACAAGTGCTTGAAGGCTGCTGTGCGCTTAAGCTCTCTTAGCCCAGCGGGTGTTTCAGAACGGGGCCAGTGAGGTCTCTTGACTTCCACACACACTGTTCCTTCCCACAGGGAGGAGGTCAAATCAGGCCAGGAGAGGAAATGAGTTGGACTTATTCCCGATGCATTGTTTCTGAAAGGTGGACAGGTGAACAGGACCCTTCCCTGGATGAATACGCTATCACTATTCCCGTCTTCGTTTTTTGCTGACTTTTGATGCTGACTCGGAAAGATGAGTAATGTAAGCTGCCAAGAGGATTGTCTCCTTGCTTTACCCTAGAACTACCTATGGATGCCAGGCATCATCACAAGCAAATGAAACTACCAGGCTTAGGGGTGCTGCTACCCAGGTGCCAATATTTACACAGCCCCAGAAGATCTTAATGTACAACCAGGGCTAGGAACCACCACCCTGTCAGACACAAGCTACCCTGCTATGCTCCAAGTGGAGGAAGCTTCTAGTAAACAGAACCTGGTTTCCATAGCAACACAGCCTTCAGTTTCTCTCCCTTTCTGGGCATACTCAAATGTAAATTATTGTGTTTCCATGCCCTTCTCCCCAGCCTGTTTCTGGTGATAGGGTCAGGATTTAAGGTGTCCCTTGTAATGGCTAGCAGATGGGGCTGAGGTCAGTGATAAACCTTGCCTATCAGGATCTGTTCCCAGAACCATTGCTTTACAGAGAGTGGCAGACAGGTCTGAGCCAGCCGAGGAGGTTAGCACTGCCAGAGGAGCCAGAGGGAGTTGTTTTTTTTTTTGTTGTTGTTTTGTTTTGTTTTTTTTTGTTTTTTTTTTTTACACAATAGCTACAGTTTGAGGATACAACATTATCGCTAGAGTATTCTAGTACTCATTTGGGGGTTTGGTCCCTGAAAAAGAAGGTTTATGAGATGCTTTTTAAATAGCCAGTAAAGCCAGTTTATTTTTTAAAAAAAGACATTGTACATGAGTGAGTATTTTTATATTTATAAGGAAAGATCAGAATAGAAGGAAATGTTCTCCTTTAAAATTAGTTGCTCTCAGAGGACTGGAATCAGGGAATTCCTTAAAAGTACCCAGTCTCTTTTCCTGTTGGTAAAGACTGGATTGCATCCTCCAAGGAGCTTATGGATAGTGGAGGGTGGACCCATCCTGACTCTCAGCCAGGAGAGAGTCTTACACATCACAAATCTAAAAGACCCAGAAGTCAACTGTAAGAGCCATTGTGATCTGTAACACTTTCTTGAGTTCCCTGCCTCCTGGGGACGGAGATTTAGGGGAGGGGTTGGTTCCATCCACAGGTAAATCTCTTTCTTTGTAAGATCCCCAACTGTCAGCCACTGTCTTTCTTCTCCTCTTCCACATCAACAGTCTGCTCCTTCTCAGTTCCCCTTTAGTCCAACCTTTGCAATCTCTTGGATGAACTCCAACCAATCTAGTGTTCCACATCCTTGGTTTCCATCACATTATGCTCCTCATTCATAGTACTCTGCATTCTACACCTTGTGTGCATGTACACACACACACACACACACACACACACACACATGCGTGTGTGCGCATGCAAGAGAGAGAGACAGAGAGACAGAGAGACAGAGAGAAAGAGAAAGAGAGAGAGACAGAGAGACAGAGAGAGAGAAGAGAGAAAGCACAGTGAAGAATATCCCAACTGCCTCTCCCTTTGTTCCTTCTTGTTCATGGTGAGTTAGGGAAAACAGTGTTGACTGACTCATTCACTACTCAATAAGCCAGTAGAGTAGTTCTAGGCTCTAAGAACATAGCACTGACTACCAGAGTCCTGATCCTGATGTTCATATGGTGTGTGTGTGTGTGTGTGTGTGTAGGATCACGGTATCAGCTTGGTTTCACAGGCCAGAGATGCCATGGCACTTTATATGAAACTCCAACAGCCATTGAGTGACTGAAGTGGAACTAAAGCCTTCTGTGATCTTCCCTGAGAGCCCTTTCCACTAAACCATAAAACAACCACATCTCATTTCATGTGTCAGACAGTTGGTGCACATGGATATGCGGGAAGGTTTGCTTCAAGGAGGTCTAAGATCAAGTGACCAAGGTGACAAGTGTCAGTTTTCAGAAGAGCAACATCCACATCAAGCCACCTTGATCTGCTGAGGGATATAAGTGCCCAGTGATGGCAGTGTCGAGCCGAGCCACTGGGAGGTGACCAGGCTTGTGCCCTTTGCTCTGACCCACCATTGATGACAAGCCTGCACTCTGATAGCTGTTGTTAACGATACCTTTCCCTGCACACATACTGTTTTTCCTGAACCTCCTCAGGATGCATCTATATTTGTAAGATGCTTTCCTGGGACTGGAAGAATCCTTCCTGATGGATTTATCAGGCTTAGTGCTGATATCAAGGAAGTAAGCTTCGATATAAACTTGTCCGTGAGCTGAGCTGACCAGGAGGGAATTGAACTCCCAGATTTCCCTGCCGATTTGCCCTGTTCTCTTTAGTACCGTGTGTCTTCCTGGGGTCCTGCCAGGACAGAGAGTGACCCACAAGGCTGAATAGGGATGTGTTCATATTTCATGTACGTCTTTCTTACTTGATTTCATTTTGCCAGCTGTTCCTCAGATGGCTTATTTGTCAGGAGCATAAAGGATAAGGAAATGCCAGGCCAAGGAAGAACGGAAATCGTGAGGCAAGTAACCAAAAGATGGTACTTAACGCCCTGGGAGGCATGTGGAAGGCTTTCCACGAGCTTCAAGGGTAAAGTCATGGGCTGAAGAGAGAGAAACAACCACTCTTGAAATTAATAATTCAAGGCAAAGATCATCACAAAATTTAATTGTTCTCTGTCGGCCGCAGCTCGTCTTTGTCTTCCATTAGTTTGCACAAATTGACTTGGCTGCATTTCCCAGCCAGCGCATCCATTCTTAAAGGACTTTCCTGTCATCTATAGCCTGTGAATATGTTCATCCTTCACCTCCCTGAGTAACGCTAGGCAGCTTTTACTCATTTGGAGTGACTGGAGCACTGATTGGCTAGGAGAAGGGGAATTGCCCAAGATGAAATGTCACGCATTACCCTAAGGGGTTGTGAGGCTCCTGGAGGCTCAGACAGGCAATGCTAGCCGTGAGTTCATGGGGGAATGGATCAGATCCAGGATTGCTTCTAAAATCCTGTATTGGTAACCATCCATACTTGGCTATTTAAATATGAATGAATTAACAGTAAACAGAACTAAGTTTTGTCTCTCCTCACAGTCTCTTAATTTCAAATAGGGCAGGCATAGCACATTGGTAGCACCAAACAAGATCCCTATGACCATAAAATAGTCTTTTAGATAACCCTGAGCAAGAACTTCTGCAAAGAAATTATGATGGCTTCCTACTTTCCCATCTCCTTCCCTAAAAAGATGAGCTGCACACAGTGTGTTGAGATCTGCTTTGTGGAAAACCCAGACGTGAAGAGTTAAGAGCTCTGTTGGTATCTAGTCATACATGTGTGGCATGATCTTGTGGGTTATCAACAGGGCAAGCAACTGAAGAACATTTAGCATATGGTCAAGGAAGGAAGACACAGAAAAGACAAGGGACTTGGAGTTTTGCTCATGAATATGGTGTGATTTGAACTCAAGACCAAGACCAACTTCATCCTCACAGTGCCTCACTGTGATTGGCAGTTTTCAAATAGTCTCTGAGCTGGCACAAGTATAGGATGTATTGGTCTCTAGAATTTTCCCTGAAGAACTCCATTCTCCTGAGCCAGAGGTGACTCAGGTTGACACCAAGTGTCTTATCTGCTTCACTCAGGGCACAGAGATAAGAGAGGGTCACATTGACAGTCATCATCTTGCAGGATTGGTCCGTTGGCTTATTTCAAGATCAACCTCAGCATAATTAATAGTGCTGTTATCTGCTAATTATTCCACAATTTGAGCAGGACTACAAGTACCCAGGGGCACCGAATGAGCTTCATGTGCACAATTAATAATTTTCAACACTAAGTAATTACATGTATGGTATTTAACCTAATAACATTAGATGCACATTATCGGGCTCTGATTGCTATTTTCTTCCAGCCACCCACTCTAGGATAGCTGTTCTCCATAACGTAGACATGCGCTCATATATCACATTGGTTTGTTTTTAGATTGCTTACACTGCTAATGAGTATGGATGCATTTGGACCTCTGTGCCTATGTGTCCTTCTCACTGACCCACTGCTTCCGGCAAGCCTATGCTTCCGTGACTTTTGTTAGCAATTCCTGCCCATACTCTCCAGATCCTCCTTGCAGTGTGCATGCATGTGGAAGGGATTTAGTTTTAATATGCTTCTTTCAAAACTTCTCTTGCTAAGTCGCAAGGCTACTCTTCCGCTGCATCCCAGCCTCTTTGTAGTAGTAGACCATGCTTCACGTCACTCACTGATTTGGGTCTTCTACCCAGAAACATTGCTCTCCTATCTCGGATGTATCCGCGGATTGATGAAAAGATTAACGTAGGACTCTGCTGGAACTAACGCTGTGAAGCTCAGGTTGCATGAGAATAGTGGGATGTTCTGGTTTGAGAGACTAGAAAGGGCTCACTGGACCTGGTCCACTTCATTGATGTACAGGACCTTAGGCAGCATGGTCAATGGTCAGAGGAAATGGTGTGGCTCACTTTGGGGTGGGTGTGTTGAGGCCACGCTCCTGTGAGATGGTAGAGGAGGGGATTGGCAAGAAGGATCCAGCCAACCTTTGCCATGGGGTGTGGGGTTTGTGACGCAAGACTGACTAGACACTACCTGCTGGGGGATGAAGAATTCTTGCAGTATTTGGTCAGTCCTTAGGTAGGGCAAGTCTATAGTTGGGGAAAAGAATTTGCTAGGGACACCTGGGAAAGCCCCACATTACAGTGCCTTATTCCTGCCGCTTTGTGCTCCCAGCCCTATAAGTATACATTCTCTGTTCCCATTTGTGAAGGGCATGTAGCTCTGAGATTAACTACATCCTTTTAAACCCAAGGAGATGCCCACCTGCCATGCCATCTTATCACCTGAGTTTTACCGTTCACACAGGACTGCTCTTTCACAGTTATCTTTGATTTCTTTCCTCCTCCATTCATATGTTCTGCGTGTCACCAAGTTCTACCAAGTCTATGGGACATTGTACTGGTTTTGCTGTTGTTTTTGTGTTCTGTTTTGTTTTTGTTTTGTGTTCTGTTTTTCCAATAGCTTGCACATAAGCAAATGTCTGGGGAAAGGGGACCACAATTGAGAATATGCCTCCATCAGATTGGGTTGTAGGTAAGACTACAAGGCAGTCTTTAAAATGAATAATTGAGGTAAACAGGCCTAGCCCACTGTGGGAGGTGCTACCCCCTGGGTGAGTGGGCTTGGGCTGTATAAGAAAGTAAACGAAGCAAGCCATGGAGAGCCAAGCCAGTAAGCAGTGTCCCTCACGATCTGTCCTTCAGTCCGCGCCTCCAGGCTCCTGCCTTAAGTTTCTGTCCTGACCTCACGCAGGAATGGACTGATCAGGATGGTTAGAATGTTTTGTCACACCAATACAAACCTAATTAGGGCAAACATCTGTCGGATAGACTTCTTACTGCTGACTTGAAAAGGAGCCCCCAGTGTCTACCCTCAGGACCAGTAGTATCAACATCACCTGGCAACTTGTGAGGGATGTGCCTTCCCAGACCCCTAGACACTATGGGGTGAGGGCCAGAAACCCATAGTTAGTGAGCCCTCCACGTGATTCTGGCTCATGTTCAAGTATGAGGAACTGGTGTCTTGCAGTACATCTCAAGCCCCTTGCCCGATTCAGGGACTCGAAAGCCGGTTGCTTCCTGCCAAGCATGGCTGGAGCTGAGCTGTCTTGCTTTCTGCAGCCAGTGGCTGCTTCAGATCCTGGAAAAGACCATACTCAAACTCCCAAGCCTAGAATGTTCTTCTGCTTGTCAGCCCCTTTCTCGATTTTCACAAGACAATTTTTAGGCTTTAATTCTCAACACACATGGCAGTGAGCTTATGTCTGGCCACCCTGCCTGAGGTAGCCCGCCGCATCCTTGACTTGTGAGGTTTGCACTGTCCATTTCCTGGAGGTTTTAAACTCACAACAACTTTGTTCATGTTTACTCTTTAAGACAAAATTACACGTCTGTCTCCCACAATTTTCCAGCCGATCCCTTTTATTTCAACACAATCATTTTTGATTGGATCACTGGAGTGAACAAATAAAATTAAAGTCTACTGACTTTTTCAAATTTTCCGCATCATTTAATTTCTCTTCTCCTTAATCAATATCTTCCAGAAATACGTTCCAGTTCTCCCATTATGATAATTTTTCATTTCCGTCTTATGATTATGTCCTTTTTCCCTGTGTTAATTTGAAACTTTGTTTCTAGATGCATTAAAACTGAATATCTTTCTCAACTAAATGTTTGCTCAGTACCTAAAAAATAAAAAATTAAGGAGTTCCAGCCTCATTGTCTTGTTTACCCTTGAGCTTACACTGCGGTGGCTGAGACACAGCAAAAGCTTACGGGTTAGCGGGCTGTTGAGAGAGCAGCTCCAACTTCCCTTCCCTTCTGTTTACACAACCCCAAGCCTTGACGTCACCGAGTCTTTTCTAGCTCTAGCAACGGTGTGGCCGATGCGTGATATGCATGTTTGCCCAATTTTCCCCAAGCCCGGGTTTCTGTTAGTTTTGGAACCATGTTGTTGCTCCTCATTGTGCACCCCGTGCAATGGCCAGAGCCATCCACCTCAGCCCCCTTACGTCAATACAACCTTTGGTCGCAGCCACCAAAGCTGACAGCATGTCCAGGCTGACTATGCTGACTCGGGGGCTGTGTTTCAAGGGCCAGCTCTTTAGCTGTGATAATAGGTAGAGCATTTAGAGGCGCCTTTCATAGCCATCTATGCAAAGTAAGAATGATGCCTCTACATTTGAATAACAGCGTTCCTTCAATAGTAAGGAAGAGAGTGTGGGCAGGTCTGCCTGAGACGGGACAGAAACAGTGAGCTGAGCTGAGTGGGATCCCTATGTTGGCTGTGGGTCTGGAGTTGAGGAAGTTCCTAGTCCTAGGCCCTTTGGCTTCACTTTACAGAGAGAGAGAGAGAGAGAGAGAGAGAGAGAGAGAGAGAGAGAGAGAGAGAAAGCTTCATTCTTACATTTTCATGCCCAGATTAAGAGGCTCACATATTAGAGCAAATGCCACGTTGCTATACCACATAGGCATGTTATAAGTTCCTGGTCACACAGTAATGCTCACGGGTGAGGCTAACAAGACACCTTCTGGGAATTTATCCACATCTCTAGGGAGATGAAAGACATCATATAGGTCTGGTGGCAGGGACCATCTTCCCAGGAGCCATCTTATCAGAAGACTCAAAACTATTAAAGTCTGTAGCAATGGGATCACAGCCATAAACACGGCAGGTTGGGCACACCTTAGGTATACTTTATATATACTTATATATACTTTAAATCAGAATATTTTTAATTTTTCTAGATACTGGACTCTTTTCATGTACATAGTAAGATATCTCGGGGATGTGACCCCAGTCTAAACACAAAACTCACTAATGGTTCATGGATGCCTGACCTCTGTATCCCAAATGCAAATTTACACTGTATCTATTTTTTTTTTAAAAAAATCAGTGTTTTGTTGCTATTGTTTTTTATTTAACTTTTCCTATGAACTTGGTATCGATTGTTTCCAATTTTGGAGATTTGGGGGTTTGAGAAGTTTTTGGATTTGGGATGCTCAATCTGTGTAGCTTATTTTTACCTAAAGCCTCAAAAAAACACATTAAACTTTTAGCTCCATTGAGTCTTCCAAGCATCCCCAGGATGTACTGGATATCACTTACTAGTTATATCCCCTCTGACAGCTCTGTTTGAGGAGCCATGGGGACTGGGGACAGAGCCATCTACACAGCAGTTGCCATGAGGATGGAACATGTATACAGTAGGTGCCATATAATGTATCCTGCAGATGAAAAGTTTGCACTACAGACCCCAGGTGTCCCAGGTGTCCCAGCTCGTCATCACCAGCCTGGGATCTGTTCCTTATGCCATACCTGTCTTGGGTCTTTTCTTCAGAAGAAGAAAAGTGACCTGCTCCATTTTTATGTGTAGGCAAATGAAACTGAAGCCAGACATGCCACCTGCAGGAAAGTCCAGTGTTCCCTCCTCATTATGAACTTTTACCTACAAAAAGAACCCAAAGAGACTGCCAGCAAAGTCTCCGCCTGAAGAATGTAACTTGTCCTTTGACAGCATCTTCCTACCCTGGTCCAGGCCCATCAGGGTGTCAGGCAGAGCTCTTTAAATGGATAAAAAGAAGACAGAAGGGACTGGGAAAAATGATTTTGTTTAATTATTCAGTCCTCTCGGATCTGCTGTGAGGGCAGAGAGAGACCTCATTTTTTAAAACAGGATGGAGATGCTAAATAGGAAGTCAAAGGCACTTCAGATGAACTCCGGTGTGACTGAACGGGGCCGAGGCGATGGAATGGGTGTTCCACGGGAGCCTACACTGCTCTCTTGGAAGCGGCTGAGAGACCAAGAGTCTCCCAGTGTTACATCTTCTCAGCAACAGATGAATTGAGAAGCATCAGCTGGCCGGCCCTGAAGGGTCCCGAGGAGGGAGTGCACAGGGGACGGAACTCACTAACAGATGGTGGGAGAATCCGGAAGTGAGTCGTCAGGCTGTGGGAGTGACGCAGACGTCCCGCAAAGGATGAGGAGGTGACTTAAGACCTTCATTAAAATTCTCTGCAACTCAGATTTAGTGTCTTCCCACCTTCCAGGCCAGGTCTCAGTCATCCCCAGCTCAGGGGCCAGATCAGTGTGTTTTCTGAGTAAGCCACCTCAGGACCTCCTAATCTGATGCCTGTGGGAGGAGGTAGGGGGCAACAGTGAGAGAGCTTACAGAAGCACCCCAGGTCCAGCGGGAAGAAAAGGGTCGCTGGAGGCCGCAAAGGGGCAGCAGATTCCCAAATCCTTTGCAAACACTAGGGCTTCAAACCTCACTCTCTTCTCCCTTGCCAAGTTCAATGCTTCTGCTTGCAAATGCAGAGAATTCTCTAAGGAAAGAGCAGATTGCTTAGCCCACAAAATGTCCCTTACTAGCTGGCATCTTGTCTGGCAAAGGGCAACAAGGAAAAAAACAAAAACAAAAGCAGAACGAAAAACCGAAACACTTTCTAGCCAAGCTCCTAGCACACAGGCTGCATATCCTACACACAATCCACATTCTTTGCTTTTTCTTACTAAGGTTGTGCATATCCATCACCCTACCCAACACTCCTGACATCCACTTATCATAGGGCAAGAGAATGACTCAAGAACCTGCCCAGCTATGTCCAGGCTCGCAAAAGTAATGACTATGCAAATGCATAATCCTGGGGTTTTAGAGTTCTCTGTTGTATGAGCCTGTGTGTGTGTGTGTGTGTGTGTGTGTGTGTGTGTATATGTGTGTGAATGTGTGTGTGAAAGAGTGTATGTGTGTGTGAGAGACAGAGACAGAGAGAGTATATGCATCTGAGGGTGGTGGTGTGCAGACACAAATGGGTTGTTGTCAGTATTAGCCTCAGTGCCGTGGATAAAAAAGTACAACTTTATCCTCAAATAACACATTTTGGGTGGTTGCCCTTTGTTATTATGAAAATGAAACACAAATGCTATAGGAAAATTAGAAAATATATAAAGGCAGATGACAGAAAAGAGGAAAGGGGAGAGAGAGAGAGAGAGAGAGAGAGAGAGAGAGAGAGAGAGAGAGAGAGAGAAACACTTGGCCTAATCTATCGAATGAGACAGCATTACATAAAGGAGAAAGGAATAATGGGCTGAGATCTGGCTCTAGCTCTGCTGTGGATTAGCTGTGTGACCACACGCAAATCACTTAACTTCTCTGAATTCTATAAATCTATAAAACAAGGGTACTCTGCCAGCCTAGGAAGAGAATGTAGGCAATACTCTATAAACTGAAAGTCCGTGGCCGCTGGGTTTGTTTCCCTTGTGCTGCTGTTATAAACACAATGGCCAAGACTTACCTTGTTGGTAAAAGGACTTAATAGGCAAGGTGCTAGGAAAGGCAGGTTGACAAAATGGGCCAGTTCTGGTGTCTCTCCACTTACTTACCCACTTGCTAACAATCCTTCTTAATATTCCTGATGAATTAGGACCATAGCTCTAATATGTGTGAGTTGAGGCTGTGTTCTCTGAGCCTCTAATTCTGCATGTGTGAATCAGGAGAACTTGCTCCCTGGAGACTCTGCCAGTGGAGACAAGCTACTGGAATTGTCTCTAGAAAGCCACTGATATTAAAAACAAAGAATCCGGAGATGAGCGGAGCACAAAGGTCATTAGAGTGAAGGCAAAGCTCTTGTGTAACACCTGCCTACTTTCAGGATGCACATGGCTGTTTTGTACCACATCTCCCACCCAATGGCCTGCTGAGATATGGCTACCTCTCACCATACTCAACTGGCTTTTATAGTATTACTGTGTAAGAGCATGGTTCCTTCCTGCAACCACACAGAGTACCAAGATGTGCACTATTCACTGGAGAAACACACAGGTTCAGTTAAGATTTTCTGGGGGAACGGTTGATGCTGACAGCCGGCTCTGAACAGCCAACCCTAATCCCCAAGAAGGCAATCATTTCAACAAACTCCCTAGATGAGACCCCATGCCCGTGATGGGCTTGTCCAGAGCACTTCTACAGCTATGGAAGGACTCTTTGGTGAAGTGAGATTGGAAAATATTGGGTTAAGCAAACTAGGAGAGCTTTCTTTAGTTGATGCAGGTATGCCTGAGTCTCGAAGGCATACGGCAAATTCCTGAAAGATGGAAGGAAGTACTAAGTCTCCTGGGTAGCCTTATGTTGCCAAGACAACAAAAACCATATTGTCTTATCCTCCCAGATGCTGTGATAAGATAACCCAATCAAAGAAACTTAAGGGAGGAAAAAGCTTATGATGACTCCCAGTTAGAGGTACAATCTATCGTAGCAGGAAAATTGAGACAGTAGGAGCTTGGTGTGGCTAACCATAATACGTCCATAATCAGAAGGCAGGGAGCAAGCAAAGCTTGCTGCTACCCATCTCTCTCTCTCTCTCTCTCTCTCTCTCTCTCTCTCTCTCTCTCTCTCTCTCTCTCCACTTACACAGACCAGGATCCCAGGCAGGGATTGGTACCACCCACAGTGGGCATGTATGACTTCCCACCTGTGGTGGTTTGAATACGATTGGCCCCATAGACTCATGTGTTTAAATACTTAGCCCATAGGGAATGGCATTATTAGAAGATATGGCCTTGTTGGAGTAGGTGTGGCATTGTTGGAGGAAGTATGCCACCGAGGTGGCAGATTTTGAAGTCTCAAGCTACATCCAATGAGCCTCACCATCTTCACCTCTGGTGCCTGCCGATCAAGACATACAACTTTCAGCATCTTCTCCAGTACCATGTCTGCTTGGACTCTGCCATGTTGCCATGATGATAATGGACAAAACCTCTGAGACTTTAAGCCAGTCCCAATTAGATGTTTTCCTTTATAAGAGTTGTTATGGTTAAGGTGTCTTTTCACAGCAATAGAAACCCTAACTAAGACCCCACCTCAATTAATATATTCAAAATAACCCCCACAGGCTTGCCCAGAGGCATATCCTGCCATGGGCATATCCCCAGAGGATTCTAGATTTGGTCATGTTGACACACACAGACACACACACAGACACACACACACACAAAAAAAAGGAATAAAATAAACAATTATTGACTGCTTCTCATTAGAAAATGATCTTCAATGTTCTAACGCAAAACTTTCATAATAAGGCCTGGAGAAATGACTCAACAGTGAAGAAGGCATTGTGGCCTTATAGAGGATCCTTGAAAGGGAAAGACCATGGGGGCTCTTCTTTAAAAGAAGGAACTAGGACATAAGCAGTTTAGAAGAACAAATCATATTCTGTAATGACAATTGGGAAGTGTCGATAAATTGAGCAAAAGTATAAAAAAAATGGATCTTAGTTCACGTAAGGATTCACGGAGCTGCATAACTCGACAACCAGACCTTCCTGTCTCTAGTAGGGTTTTCTGAGCCCAGGCTAGGAGCAGCTCTGGGAGGTCAGCAGGATGATAAGGGCCTTGCTTCTCATCTTCATAAGCGCAGCCATTCAGCTCATCGGGCTTTTCCCGTAAGTCCAATGGAAGAGCCAAGTCTTAGCCATAAATAACGCCGGCAGACAGGAAGCAGCCAAGATGATGTGCTCTCGAGGGACCTGTCCATGACCTGCCCACCAGGGTCCAGGAATCACCTTTATGACATCGGTGGAATTCTTCCACTGAGTGACAACCGTACCCTCCTACCAAGCCCCTTGGTTACCCAGGAAGTGATGCGTGACCCTGTGAGCGCTATGAATGGTGACATCTGGGGCTACATTTGTCTTTCATGGATGAGTTCCAGCCAGCAAACTATTGAGCCAAGAAAAGAAGTGGCGAGAAGCACTTTATAAACTTAGCTCAACCCACCCAGTTTCTGGAATTCTATTTAAAAAAAAAAAAAATCCTCCAAGAAAGTGCTTTTTCTCCCCTTTGGCATCTCTGAGATCAAAGTATGCAAATGAGTACCCACACAGCTAATGGCATGTAATTACCCATGCATAATATTATATTTGGTTGTATTACATTTTTATTTTCACAATCATAACAATTGCATAACCGTTACAGTGCTAGCAGTGCCATGACAAGGTGAGGCTGCAAAGGCAGTGTGCCTGGGTTCAAAGCCAGCTCTCTCTCCTCCCTTGTTGGGCTGCTGTGTCTCAAGCTGTGGACGGATCCACATAGACTCTGTCTCATAAAGTGGCATTAGGAATTCTGTAACCTCATTCCTATAAAGTGCTGGGCTTTAAATCCAACAGTATTGATACTGATTGCCAGTAAAGTCTGTCCTAATGATCACCAGGACGTGTAATTGTTTGGGTGTAAATGAAGGAAAAGTTAGAAAGGCAAACAGACAAACAAATAAACGAATGAACAAAGAAAGAAAAGCAGGAACGCTATAGGCAATGATCTGGTTAGCTTCTACCTTTAGGGCACCGTCAAGTTGAACTCCAGGTTCTTTCCTGTTAGCTTGCAGATACTCCAGGGAAGAGTAACATTTTAGTTACTTCCAGCTGCCTGCCCATTAGCAGAATCCACTAGCACTCACGAAGTCACCAGGGAGAAAAGGCCGTGAGCACTGTTTATCTCAGAGGTAGGACATTCACACAAAGGCAAGTGACCTTCTGACAAGTGTAATTCCTACACCAGGAAACGACCTTTTTGCCATCTACTTCACCCTTCCAACCCACTAGTGACATGAAATTCTAACGATCGCATCAGGTGAACGTATGGTGATCGCATCAGGCGAACGTATGGTATGGTGGAGAATAAAAGTCAGACTCCAAAGAAACAGTCAGGTGGCCGCCAGCCCAGGGTATGCGTGTCAAGCCTTGGGTAGGCTCGGCAGTGTAGTCGTTACTTTTCACTTTGTGATTCTTCAGAAGAAGTAAAATTTGATGAGAGTGGTTCAATTTGTGTCCAGCCACTTATTTCCATGGAGTTGAGTCAACTTCATAACTCCACGTAGCCCTTGCAAGAATCAGGCGGCAGGAGTTAGGGCAATGCTCAGATGGTGGCATGACTCTAAGAAATGGCTGTGGGTCTCAGGACCCCAGTTCTCCTAACACAAAGCCATGAGTTGAACAGCACTGCCTCCAGAACACGCTGCTCTGCATTTCAAATTGTATTTAAAAGCAGCAGTCAGTCCCATGAGACACATGAGATTATAACGTTCTTGGGACAAAGCTGACCTTATACAATCATCCATATCAAAGCCCAGCCCCTCCCTTCCCTATTCAAGCTAACGATCCTCAGGACTATGACAACTGTTTTTATTTTCCTGTCTGACACATGGAGATGTAGTGCAAAATATGCTTTCAGTTGTTTTTCATATTTCAGGGTATTTAGGGCAATGCACATCGTTTGATTGTAAGATGGTGCACCCCAGGGTGGCTCCCCTAGCATCCTATGGCTTCTGTGCTGTGTTTTGTGTAAGCACTGCTTACAAAACACAGGGTGTTCTCTGAGCGTATGTGGGGGCATTTACCTAGCTGGGAAATTCTACTCTTCACTGGGCTCAAGGTGGAGCTTACTATAGCATCCAACCAAGAACATCTATGTGAGATGGTTAATTATATACCACAAAAGGTAGAAATACAACTTCCCCAGAAAGAGTATGTGGTCTCGCTGGGTAAGGAGCCTATTCATACAGCTCTGGAATTAAAAAAAAAAAAAAAAAAGAAAGAAAAGAAAAGAAAAAAAATCATTGAAACTGATTAATGCTGTCCAAAGCAAAATTGAATGTGATATTTTAAAGCTTTCAAATGCTACTAAGGTTTGAGGTAAAGGGTAGACATATCACAAGTTTATGCTAATCCTCAGATAGCAGCTAAATGCCTTTCCTTGCTGAAAGGCAGACTTCCTTCACAGGGAGCACACATTAGCTGGGAGCCCCTTTCAGCCCTGGAAGTGATCCTCTGTAAGTCCCTTGCCTTTGAAATGCGGTGGCCCTCTCTACTTAATGCTCTGCTTAGCTTCCAGAATAGAGAGCTGGTGGAGAGGGGGTAAACCCTCCCCGATTCTCTCTCAAGTGCAAGGTCATCATTTTCTACACATGGCCAGGAAAGTTTCTTGATGAGGGCATACAATTACTTTCCCGACTGATCCCTCCCCTTGGCTTCTCTATTTTGTGCATATCTACTTCCTTTGGGACTTTACAGAGTTTTACAATCACGGAAACACAGCAGGCCATCAATTAAGCACTCTCCAACACACATCCAATTTCCATCCACCCCGTGATTCTCCCTACTCAAAGCTGGTCAGCAGAACCTCACCTGTGCATGGAGATTTCTTTGCAGACAAAGGCAGCGTGGAAACTGTGCTATCACCATGGACAGAGTGCTACATACTAACAGTCCCAGGAGTACTAGAGCTTAAGCTTGGCACCGCAGGAGACTCTAGAAACTCTGCCCTGACTAAGGGAAAAGTCAGTGTTGGTATCAACAGCCCAAAGACTGGTTTGTTTGTTTGTTTGTTTGTTTGTTTTTGCCCAAAGAAGTACTTTGAGTTGACATTGATTTTATGGCAATTTCACTATGGTCTGTGTCACTTTCTTAGCTTGTTTCTTTGTTTCTTTGTCTCTTTCTTTCTGTCATTTAGCAATTCATTTGTGTATCTGTATTGCACACATGTCCCACAGCACAAGGTCGCAGGTAAAAGACAGCACACAGGAGTCTACAAATGGGTCCCAGCAATGGCAAGCATTCTTACCCACTGAGCCATCTTCCCAGCCCTTCGCTGGTGTTTAGTAGCAGATAGTAAGGCAACAACTTGTATGCCTATCTTTTGCCTCGGCCTCAGGGTGGCCTAATGTATCTGCAATGAATAAACTCAATCTTGGACTTAGAACAGTAAATATGGAAGTCATTTGCATTTCCTTTATGAAGTAGTGTTTAAATAGATGGGTTCCAGAGACTGCTACCTGCTTTTGACTCTATACATCCTTACTAGTTAGTTGTCTGGCCTGGATACCTTATTACACTTCCATGTCTCAGTTTTCCTTAACTAAAAATGGAGATGACAATTGATAATATTTATGAAATTCTGCAAAGGTATCTTGATTACTCTGAACATTAAATGGCTTACTGTATGCCTAATTCCTGGCACATAAAAGAGATTGGGTTGCTGTGGTTCTTACTAAAGAAACAAGTCACATTTTGATGTTACCTAACCAGCTCAAGATGACACTCACTGTGTACTAGATACTATTCTAAAAAATTTAAATAGATGAAGTAGTTTGAGTGATAAACAGTTTTATGAAGACTATCTCAAAACTGAGAGCGGAAACAGAAAGGTTGTCCAGGGCCAGAGAGCAGCAGAGCCAGGACACAATCCTGAGCTCCAGAGGGCACGCCCACCCAACCGCACTACTTTGCTCTGCTATACTCAACTCTCTGAGTCACCTCATGACAAGGATACAAGGGACAGCAACCTACCCCCAACCAGAGACGGTGACACAAAGGTCCCCGTGGAGTGGCTGGCTCCTCCTTGGCTCCACAGATGTCCAGACCCGGGTCAGACACAACAGGCTCTTATCCAATAAGCACACTTAGCATTCCTTGGCAGCCAGGAGGCCGGCGAGTGGCATGTTATAATGGATTATCTGTGAATCCTAGACTCCGAGAACTCTATTTTCAGAATATAAGCTGCTTATGCTTCATCCTAGCAGAGTAGAACATCAAGGCAAGAATACCTCAGCTCCATCTTGAATTCTCACGTTGCCCAGGTAACCTCTCTGCGCTGCCCCTTTGAGCTGCCTTGCTAATGTTGGACTGTAAATATGAGAAGATAAGAAATAGAGAACCAACGGGCCTTTTCTCCCCTGTGTTTCTGATCTAGTATGACCAGTTTAATTGGTCAGAATTCAGCATGAAATTTTTTTTTAAAGATAGGATTTACTTTGATACTTTCAAAACCAAACTGTGTCTTCAATCAGATTTGCTATGGGACTCGGCCTCTGTGTCGATCCAAGCTCACACTTGGATCTCTTGTTATCTATTTCCCATCTCACACTTAGGGCATCATCCTGGTCTACATGTGGACTCTATGGGCCACTTTGCTCACAGGCCCTTGGTGGCTTATTACACCTGAAATAAGTGCAATGGTAATTCCTTTTGAATATTGAAGGAAGGTTTCCAGTTATAGATCTCTGTCTGTCCTTCATATTTCCCAACATAATCAGGCAAATTTAGAAATGAGATAAAAATCGCTAAAACATTTGAGTGACTATATTCTTTATGTGACCCTCGTAAGGCAGGTGACTCAGTTCACTACTCCCTCAATTTTACAACTGTAAAGTGGGAATAGGGGGTTAAGTTAATGATATAAGTATAAGATTAAGTTAAGTTAATGATATAAGTTAAGTTAATTTTGTAAGTATACGAGGGGCTCAAAAATTAATTCTAACTGCTGTTTCTGTTATTTCTGTGGGTGATCTTTTTTAAGATTTATCTTTATCTGTATGTATGTCTGTGTGAATGAATGAATGCCGCATGTGTGCAGATAGCATGGATTCTGGAAGAGTCCGCTGGATGCTGGGAGGGATCTGAACTTGAGTACTCTGGAGGAGCAGAAATTGCTCCTAACCACTGGGCAATCTCTCCAGGCCTGTTCCTGACCATCAGTCAAGATTTTTAAGCCACTGCAAATCAAATTTAATGATGCTAGTTAAGTTTTAGAGGGACATGGTTTGAAGGCAGAATCCACTGGAAATCAAGGTTAGTTTTCAGGGAAGATGCTCCTTTACAGCCACCTAAGGCTTGCTTTGGAAAATTGGCTACCTACAAATATAAAACACCCAATGCTTGGGCCTTCTGAGAAGCAAGAGCACCTCCCCTCACTTAAGTAGCTGAAAGCCCCCAATGGAAGGGGGATCCTTGTCAAACCGGGCACCCATCCAAGTTACCTAAACGACCTGCTGTGTGGTAAGTCTTGACTTTTGCGCTTCCTGAGCTTAATCACAGGTAGAAATGGCCAAGAGCTCACCTCATTCATCAGTTTGGCAACTAGAGCTAAGGACTAAGAGATAATGTTCTCATAGCCTCTTGGTGGGCACCCAGAATGTTCTTAAACAGGATCAACATTGGGTTTGTTATAATAGTAGCTAACCACACACTCTTTCCTTGTTAAAAAAAATGAGAAAGTCAGATCAAAAAGACCATTGTCTAGACTTACTTTGGCTCTAGATAGAGGCCATATTAAGATTGCACTGACCTCCCCCTGAATATAACTGTCAGGTATGAACAAGTTTTGTTCATAAGCTTCCCACGTATAGAAGACCCAAATCCTACAAATGACCAGAAAGATCCTAGGAAATGTCAATGTGTTCATTTGTTTGTTGTATTGCAACATTTCCAGGGCTCCTTTGGAGTCACGGATTTGAGTGCCATCCTCCAAAGAGCTGATTGAATACAGACCCAAACAACCCTCCACTGTCAGCGAGTTTCCTTGGCAATGAGCTTGCTCAACTCCCAGGGTGTTGCTGGGGAAAGACGAGGGCAGGCAAATTGTAAACAGGTTCTGGAGAGCCTCCCTGTAGTCCTAGCCATACATCAGGCTGATAAATAAGACTCCGGCAGAGCGGAATTTCAACCAAACAATTTTGTGTACAAAGAGAAAGGTTATCCCTCCTCCTGGGATGGGGAGAGCTGAACTGCTTGCACCAGGAGCCGCAGAGCTCTATAAACTTCAACAGCACATCCCTGCTCTCCTAACTCACTAATGAAACCGAAAGTAGAGTTGTCCTTTAAATGTTTGTGCCTGGAGTTATGACCTGTTTCAAATGACAGGGAACTGGAGACAACATTTTAATGGTTATGAATGCATTTAGAAAGAAGTCTGGGTGTCTAATGAGAGTGAAGAAGGCACTGCAATTGAGGAACAATTTACTACCGAGAAATCAATTTGAAAATTCTATACCAGATTATCACCCATTAAATTGTCTTTCTTCAAAACTGCGGGGCCCTAAAATGGTACTTCTGGACAAAGAATTTTACAAACAATAAATGCTAATTAAGTAATCTATTCAAATGGTTGATTGAAAGAATAAAAATGTATCCCCTGCGGGAAAACCCCTTCAGCTGTTTCTACTTCAGGCCCTCTTTTCTTAAGAACCTGGTGGGTATAAGGAAACAGGCTGGAACACTCCAATCCTCTACCATCTTTGTACTTCATAGAGACAGTGCAGTGTGAATGGAAGAAGATACACACACACACACACACACAACAACAACAACAACAACAACAACCACACACATCTACCTGTACATATCACAGGCTAACATCCTACCACACACAATGCATTCTTACCTGTGCATATACATTCTAACACACTCATTCTATCACATATATTCTAACACATATGCACATTCTAACACACT
This sequence comes from Apodemus agrarius, assembly GCA_964023405.1. Classification (NCBI taxonomy): domain Eukaryota; kingdom Metazoa; phylum Chordata; class Mammalia; order Rodentia; family Muridae; genus Apodemus; species Apodemus agrarius. Next base: position 18,661,281 of record OZ030015.1, read on the forward strand.
CTAGCACACACGCTCTAATACATGCTAGCACACACATTCTATCATATGCATATACACATACACATTCTAGCACAGAAACTTTTTAACACACACATGTACATATACCGGCAGCATGCACACACACAGTCTACCACACACAGTAAAACATAAAGATTCTGTTTAGATGAAACAAGTGTTAGTAGGTCGAGGGGTTCTTTGCTTCAATAGTTAATGTAGAGGAGGAATGAATATTGTAGAGGAGGAAGTTAATGTAGAGAAGGTGACTCCAGAAGACCCTAAGAGTATACACAAATGAACGCAGACACAACCCTAATAATAAGGAGTGCACGTGTGTGTGTGTGTGTGTGTGTGTGTGTGTGTATGTGTATGTGTGTCTAAAGTTATTTAAGACTCTTGCTCTGCAAAGTAGAGCAACAATCTTGAATGCCAAAAAGATAATAAGAGAGTGTTTATACATAAGAACCACACTTTCTCCAAGGAATCCAGTTCATTTTCTAATCAAATATAAGGAAGGGCCAGGTTAGCCAGTGACTAAGGCACAGAACATAAGGTGTCAGAAGAGAAGAAAAGCTTAATTACTTTCTTCTCTCATAGCCTGGGTTCTTCATATGAGCAGGTCTTTCAGTAGGTGCTAGTTCCTAGAAGAGCAAGAGGCTCTCGTGACCCTGGAGCCTGGAAGGAAGTCAAGCCTGGACCCTGCTCCCAACTCAGAGATGGGGATCTGATTATTTCACACTACAGAAGACAGTACCCATCCCGAAAGCACCATGGGAATGAGAATAGGAATACCACTCACAGTCCCATGGGGCATCAGTAGTGAAGATTCTCCCAGGGGGCTTAGAATACAGTCCCCGTTTGATTTTCTTTCCTGGTCTCTAGGCCTCCAAAGAATTTGTTGTTATGAGCTGGTGACCTAGTATAGCACCCCTGTCTTTTATTGGTTTCACAGTGAGACAAAGGGTTTGAAGTCAATTTGCACCATTTGTGTGGTATGGACTTCTGGGCTAATTACAGGCTTCTTTAATATTGTGCCCTTTTATATGAACACAGACAAAAATGATCTAAATGTGAACATTGCTTTAGTATCAGGTGAAATTAAACCTGAAGGGCATTATGTCCTCATAAAGCATAATGACTGCTTGAGTCCTACCTCACGTTGTCTCAGAGGAATGCTCACCGGCAGGTAATAAACAGACCTGGAAAAATGTCACTGGCCACATTACACATCCCAGAGCTGGGACGAGGAGGGTAATTTGATGTACAGCTCAGCAGAGTGGGAGCAGCTGTTGGTGCTTCTGAAATGTTGTGAGCCCCACACATAGAAAGGGAAGGAAAGAGAGGGCTTTCTAACAAACAGCAGTTTGTATAAAACCTGGATGTGCATGTAAGGCAGCAGAGTCTTAATAAGGATATGAGTGGCATGCAACTCTAAAACTAATAATAAAACTAATAATAATAATAATAATAATAATAATAATAATAATCCATTTTCTAATTCTTTTTTTCTAAGCATAGTACATATCTGACCTATTAAATAAATTAATGGGCTAGGGTCCACTAATAATAAAGTAAAGTAAAAGCATCAGCAGAAGATGCTAAGTCCTTGAGGTTAATAGCCAGAGCATCAGCTGCCCTGTGCTGGGCCAATGAGCATCTACAGATGTGGAAAAGCATTTCTTGGGTGTCTTGTGAAACCTCAGGGTTTTACTCGCCATTATGTCCAGTTGATTGATCCCTCAAATATATGCAGGGCCTAGAAATTAGTCCTTACTAGAATAGTCTCTTTGGAGCAAATGGTTAACCTAGCCTAGATGATAAGATATCATGGTGAACTAGACGAGAGTCTGGTCTAGAACGATAGGAACCTGATGCCTGACCAGAAACGAGGAGGAGCCGTCTGCCATACTTCTCTGGAAAGTGACCTTAAAACCCACAGCCCCTAGTTCAGGTGCCTTGGGAAATCCCACTAGAAATTGCCAGCCTGACTTCCTCAGCCTTATGACCAAAGGTGTAATGGGCCATTTCTGGGGACTTAGCTTCCATGCCTCCTCCTGGGTCACCTGGTTGAACACAGCGTACTGTTTTCATTCCGTGCTAACCGTTTAGCACCCAGAGTGACCTCAGGGAACCGCCCCCTGCCCCCCCCCCCGGGCTCTGTACAGAGGGGAAGGGGCCGAAAGCAGTGATGTTTTATGAATCAGGCTCAGGAAAAGGTGAGCCTGTCTCCCACCACAGGCAGCGCAATCTATCAGCTAGTCTTCCCTTTAAAAAAAAAAAAGTTAAAAGTAAGCAATAAATCAACAGGGAGGAGTGGTAGGTCCCCTGCCATCGGGCTGTCTTGGGATGCAATTTTAAATGACATTATCGTGACCTTGCCTGCTTGTAATTTCAACGCTTGAAAAAAAATTCCCTACACACTCCCCGAGACAACCTGCTCGGAAAAACACCCTGCTTCTTTTAGATGGCCACATGAAGTGATTATGTGTCTGTCTGGTGACGCTCCTCCCTTGTAAATGGGTAGGCTCAGGATGTGCATTTGGGGCTTCTGGTCATAAAGAGCTGTGAAACCCATCTGGGCCAGGGATATATTTTCTGAGAGCATATGTCTCAGTTAACACCAGGCCCCAGACGAGGGCGTGCCTGGTGGCTTTGGTGCCATCAAGAGAAAATACCGTGTGTTGCCAGGACTCTTCCATGCTGAACCTCTTCCAAGTGCTGGGGGAAAGACACCCTGGTGACTTGCAGAGTCTGTAAAGCAACAATGCCGTTGGCAGATGCTGAGTGGTACTTTGTGGTGCGGACTGTATGCGTGGCAGCTGTGTGGCCGAGAGAATCAGGACCAAGAACAGTGAGCACCCCTGTGTGTGTCCTGCAATGGCTTACACACCCAGACCAATTTCCGGAAGCCGAATGGCATTTACCTTTGCACGCTATGAACTTCCAATGTACTGGACTCAAGGTGACACTGGACCGTGAGTGGAGACAAAGTTCTTCTTCGTATTGAGAACTGAGGCGGAGACGGAGAGTAAAGGGATGTTGTAGGCTTGGGGAGCAGACCTGAGCTTGCTTCTCCGACCTGCTTCTTAGGACACTAAAATGTAGGCCATGTGACTGAGCCTCAGCTGTTTCAACCACACAATGGGGCTGACAGTTCTCGCCAGAGGAATGGCTGGGAATGGGCATGGTGACAGTGTCCCTTGCTTCTCACTGACTGAAGGTCCACAACAACCCTTAGAACACCTTCCTTCACAAGAAAAACTCTTGGAGGTTTCTACTCGCTTTGATTGTGTCATTACAGATTAAATAGCATCTTTCTAACCTTCCTGAGATGCTATATACATACCCCCACTGGTTTTATTTCCTTAATCTCTAATCTAGTATGTTTTTTGTTTTGTTTTGTTTTGTTTTTTTGTTTTTGTTTTTTTGAGACAGGGTTTCTCTGTGTAGCCCTGGCTGTCCTGGAACTCACTGTAGACCAGGCTGGCCTCGAACTCAGAAATCCGCCTGCCTCTGCCTCCCAAGTGCTGGGATTAAAGGCGTGTGCCACCACCGCCCAGCTGATAATATTTTTTTATCTAAAAACTTGCATGTGAAAGGTGGTTCCTCTGACTGGAAACTGGATTTTTAATCCTACTGCATTTTAACCAAGGTAAACATAAACAGCTTCATGGGATACACAGCTCCTGCATGAGATAAGGATGTCAGGTCTGAACTCTGATGAAGAAAGAACATGGACTCGGCTAGTGGGCTCGGCACAGGCGATTAAATTATTCACAGAGTCTCTGGCCATCCCGGCCAGCCGCATTCTTTTAGGTGGGCTGGCTGATGTGGTCTTGCTCACACACTCGCTGCGGGAGCTCTCTAGGCATGTGCTCTGTGACCTTAAACATGTTTGCATATTTTCTGAACCTGAGTTCTCATCTGTAAAGTGGGGTGGATGCCCCAGTGCTCATTTTAAAGTTTAATGCAACAAGAGATGCCCAATACACTGGCCCTGATAAGACCAGGAGAAGCCAGACAAGAGTTAGACCGGACTAGTTTGCACTGCGCTTAGTTTTGTGGTACCGGTTATGGTTCCAACCATTTGCTATGTTGCTTGTCCTTTTGGATTGGCAGATATGCCATCTAAGATATCATGCTTTAAGAAATGTCCCCTCTGGTCCCAACAGGTAGAACTTGATTTGGGATCCCCTTTTTTATCCATTCTAACCCTAGTCTACTCAGTCAGTAGCTTAGGGACTGTTTTCAAAGCTCCAAATGTTTGAGTTGGGCTCAGTTTTAAAATTTGGATTATATTCAGAGTGCACATGTGAGTCTGTCTGTCTGTCCATCTACGTGTGTGTTTATGTGAGGACTGGATTTTATATTTGCAAATAACACAAATCACATGCTTCCGTGCTTTATTGATTTGCCTTAGCTGTTAAAATGCCCTAATAAATCTAGTTGCTACCCAAGGACCAGCTATAAAAATAAAGCCGAGCTTAAATTAAAGGTGAAGCTATTAACATTTGTCCTGCAGCCTGTAAGGCTCTAATGAGTTTCTTTCTGGCATCCATGAACTTGAACCTGAAATGGGGCTGCAAAGCCCAGTGGGGTTTCCCTTGTTCTTTCCTTCATTGAAAGCTTTACCTGGGAATGGCTTGATCTAAATTGCTCCGTCGCAGCTTGTGGATGAGGCCAGAGCAAGAGATGGAATAAAAACAGCCCTTCAATATAGACTAGGACTGTTTTTGTGCAATGCAAAAGGATATTGACTGGTGATGATAAGCATTAGTCGCTTCACAGGAAGGCTGCATCGTTGTCTTGGTTGGCATTTGGGGCTTATTCTTTGATGTGGGAGGTGGGAGCGTGCTGTCCTGTGTACTATGGGAAGCCCAGGATATCCTTGGTCTTCACCTAGGAGTGTCAGCGAAATACCCACACCTGGGAATAACATCCCAAAAGGTCTCCAGGCATTTTGCAAGACACAGCTCAGTATGGCTGGTGAGAGCCCCTCACCCCCGACCCCCCAGGCGAGAAGCATGGCGGCTCTAAGGCTAGTCATCCTTGGGCCTGTTTTCACTTTGTCACTTCCCAGCAGTGTGACCTTGAACAAAGATTTGACCCCACCAAGCCTTAGTTTCCCCCTGTGTAAAACAGAGCTTACTGCACTTTTAAAGCAGAGGGTTTTTTTTTTGTGAGAATTAAATTACATAATGCGGAATAAGGCACTTACTACAATGCCTGGCAACTAGTCTTCACTAAACGGTAGTTACTATTGTCATTAACTACTTGGACTTTCTAAACTGTTGCAATCACACAAGCTACAAACTCTAGCTGCTTTTCAGCAGGAGCCCAATTATTAGGCACTTAATCCCAACAGAGCAAACAGAGGAGAAGTGGCCGGGGAATCTTCCTCAGAGCACCTTTTTGGAGAGGCATTGCTCCTCCTGCCTCCAAGTAAACAGGACTTCTCCTAGGATTGGGCTCTCATGTTCAACCTCTGCACCTCGACCCAGTGTGCCTCTGCCTTCCTAGAACTGGCGCGGCCAAATGCGAAACAAGATCCTTGGCAACAAGGAAGAAAGAACAACGAAAATGTAAATACCAAAACGAACCAAAAGAGGCACAGGTGCCAGAAACGCTTGTGCGGCCATCATGCCTGGGTCTCAGATCCGCTCCTCGCTGGGTCTTTCGCTCCCTTCCATTGGTAACTTCTCAATCCTTATGTGTTGTGTGTGCATCTTTCCATCTGCAGGACTTTTAACAGGTCACAGCTTGGTGAGAACAGGGCCTGCTCCGCTCACTGCCATGTTCTTACTCAGCAGGGCAGCGCCTGCCTCTGAAAAGGATTCGGGAGGCATCCCTTGATGGCCTGACTCATTTCCCTCTGCATAGCATTAGTTTCCTCAGCATCCTGAGCACATTTCCAGCAGTAGGTGAGACAGCTGCCCAGCAAACTCAAAGGCAGGGATGCTTCTCAATTGTTCCTGACAGCAAAGCAAGCTAGCCGGGAGTGGCCTGGCCTTGTTAGTGCACATGCCCCCTGATAAATAAATACAACTCTTTGAACAGCTGTTCAGATGTGCCTTTGCCTGTATGTGGCAACCTCCTGCCTGTTGTAATTTGCCCCCAAAGCCTTCTCATTTTATTTAAGTCTCAAAAGGACAGAGGAACCAATCACAGCTACGTTAATTACTGTTGTGTTACCGTGATAACCAAGTACCTGTTAAAAGCAACTTAAGGGAGAAAGTGTTCAATTGGGCTCATGTTTTCAGAGGAGTCAGTCAATAGCCATCTGGCGCTTTGATCTTGAGCAAAGCATTATGGCAGCAGGAACCTGTGACTGAGGATAACTTTTCCTATGGTGTGGGGCCAGGAAGGAGAGAGCAAGACGGGAAGCGGGAAGACAACATCCCCGGGGACTTACTTCTTCCTGCTTGGCCCTTTCTCCTAGGTTTCTAGAACCTCCCCAAATAATGTCACCACCCAGGTACTAAGCATTCAGAATCATGAACCTACTCATGTTGGGGTGGGGGGAAGCAACAGCTGGAATGAGCGCTGAATGGTTTGAAATTCCTGAACGTGGATTCTGGCCTTGTGCCGGCTACCTTCGGGGGACACTACCGTGATCCCTACCTGCTACACTCAATTTCAGGTTGCTGGCGGATATCCCACAAGCTTATACCCGGGGCCTGAGAAGTAAATGACACTGCTGCAGAAGAGTAGGGCATTTCATTGCCTTCAGCCCACCACGGCCTGCAGTCCCTCATCTTGGTTAACAGCTCCGCCCTATTCATATCTAGGACCCCAGGTTTAAACCAGCTCTTTGCAGACAGGGAAATCCAGAGGTTACAAAGGGCAGCTTTCAGATTGGTTCAGGTGACCCCCCCAAAAAATGATTTAAAAACTAAAACAGTTACCGACATTTAAAGGCTACCCTATTTCACACTAAGTTCTAGATTCTTTCAAAGCATTGTCGGCTCTGATTATATCGGACCTAGGTGTCAACCAGTCACACGGCTGAAGTGCCTGCTGTCGTTCTGAAAGTTTCTGGGCTCAGAGTTCTTCCTAAATATATATACTATAGAAAAACAGGCATACCTATATCTTGTATGGTCTCATTTTATTTTGACCTACAACCCAGCAAGAAGATTTCAACTGGTATTTTAACACTGCAAATAAGGGAAGTTCAAGGGCCCGTCAGCATCACATATCCGGAAGACCGTGGAGTTGGGGTTCAAACTTGAGTCTACCTGGTCCCAGAGGTCATTTTCTTCCCTGATAATGGATTGGCTCTGTCGGGGAGCAACTGAAGAGCTCCATGGTCTCCTGCCTAGACACGCCCACATAGAGATAGCCTCTACTTAGAGTGATGTGGGGGCTAACACACCCGACAACCAGCTCTGTATAGCACTGGCAACTGAAATTCTCATGTGGGCAATCCCAGTGTCTAGCAGAGTGCCACTTTCTATTTAAAGGAAGGGACTCCTCTCAACTGATGGAGGAACCTTCACTGAACAGAGACACCGAATGGGATGTCTTCCTGAAAATGAGAAAGCAGAGGTTGAGGGGCTCCTGACTTCTCCAGTATCCCACAAACCCGGAATCTTGGCCAGCCCCTTCCCACCTGTCCTATAGTTTGGGGGAAGAATGCTCACTTAGGCTGGTATCCCTGCACCCGAAGAAAAGAACTGAGAATACATACCACCATACATACCAGGGAAATGTCCCCTTCATCCCATCCTACAAACTCCCCAGAGGACATTGGGCCAGACAGACATCCCTCTTTCCTTAAGTCTACACCCAGACTGCCCTTTCAGCCCTTTCAGTGGGTCTTCCTTTGAGGAATAGATGCATACATAAATTCATAAATACATACATACATATATACATTTATGTTATCTATTTCATATGTATGTACACACATACGCACATACCTCACACACACCTGAAGGCCTTTGCACCTATTGTTACCTGAAGTGATTTCCCTCCTCCCTGTTCCTTCTCAGCAAGCTAACTCCTATCCACCTGCCTTGCTCACCAGGTTCCTTTTATGGAAATGTTTCCCCCACCCCCAGCCTCTTCTATTCACACCACCACAAGGTATCATAGAGACCCCGCTGGGTCCATGAATTCTCTTAGCGCCTTCCCTCCTACCACTCTGTGTCAATCCAGGCCTTTACACACAATGGAGGATAGTGTGAGCTCACTGCAAAAGGCCTAGACCAGATTCATTGCCTACAGACCTAGGCTGCTCAGGAAGGCTTTCCAGAGGGATTTTAAGAGCAAAAGGAGTGGCCTCTCCTGTATTAAACAGACACATAGCATCATGTCTGAAGCCAGGTTTCTAGATAGCCTCCTGGAAACTTGGTAGCAAGGACCCCACAGAGCAATGGGAATGTAGGAGTTTCTATTTGTCTCAAGCCATGCTAAGACTTCCCCTTTCAGAGGGGTACAGGAGTGGCCTGCTTTGAGTGACAGGTAGCCTCTTGCTATATTATCACACCGTAGGTAAGAACACGTGTTGTGGACTACAAGTTCCTGCTTTAAACCCTGCTGTGCCGCTTGCTATGGTAGGAGCTTGGCAGAGTCCCCGACTTCTCTGAGAAGAAGGGGTCATTGTGGTTGTGAAGATGTGGGTGGCACCCATATCCATCAATGAAAACAAGCTTAGTGATGCTGACTACTCCTGTGCTGTCTCCAGGGGCAGCCCTTCTTTGGAGTAGCAGTTAGCATGACAGCCAGAGCGTCTGGGTTAGGCTAGCCTACAGTTTCTGGTGCTTTTATAGTTGTGGGTGGTGTTTCTTGCATTGGCACAATCACTGCAGTGAGATGTTCAGATTCCAACCCGTGGTTCCTCTGGCATTGGAAGATGGGCCACATGGGCATCCTGGTGCCTCCCCCAATGCAGTGTGGACCTGAGGTGGCATGGTGTGCGTCACTTGTATTCCAAGTCCTAGAGCAAGAAACTATCCCCAAACCTCCATGCTGAAGAGTGCGCCTTTCTCCCCAACAGATGGAAGCCAACATGGCAGCCGCATCATATTACAATAATCAAGAAGGTCTGGCCCCGCATAGTCCACAGACCATGTGACACTCCCTGCTAAGTGAGTGTCAGAAGGTCGCTTCCCAAAGCCATGAATCTCAAAGTCATTTTCTCATTCTGTATCTTCCTCTCCAGCATCACCATGAACAACGGACCCATTTCTAACCTCACCCCCGTTTTTGTTTTCCTTATTTATCTGGGGAAGAAGGGGTCATGTGTGACAGCACATATGTGGAAGTCAGAGAACACACGTGTGGAGTTGGCACTCTCCTTTTACTATGTGAGTCCCGGGGATTAAATTCAAGTCACGGGGTTTGGCAGCAAGCCCCTTTACCCTCTGAGCCATTTAACTAGCCCTCCCAGACTCTTTCTCCAGAGATATTCAGTTCTTAGCATCTTCACTATTCAGCTCATCAACCTGCCACCATTTCTCACCTAGATGATAGTGACAGACACATTGCTGGTCATCTGTTTCACCTTTGCCCATCTGGTTCATTTTTCTCAGCATAACCAGAAAAATCATTTTTCAGGGGAAATATACCACCCTCCTATCCTACATGTCTCCCCCTACTAACACTACTTGGAACTCTTGATGTCGCCTTCATGTCTTGTTTGCTTTCTGATTGATTGATTGATTGATTGATTGATTGACTGACTGACTGATTATATCATCCATGTCCTTTGGGACAAACATTAATGTTCCCACCAAACTCTTCTGAGCTCTGTGTTCAACCACCCTCACCTTCTGCTAACTGCTACAGAGGCCAAAATCCTCTCCAGCCTGGCGCGGTGTCCCCAGGATTCCTCTGTCCGGAGCATCCTTTCTTCCTTCATCAAGCAACGCACATTCCCGTCTCGTGAGCAGCTGTCACCCTCTGTGTTCCCAGTATAAGTCATGCCCCTTGTTATTTTCTCACAGGACTCCATTTTCTTTGTCGTAACACTTAGCAGAGTCCACTGTCACATACCGGGTAGGACCATGACCATGTGGCATGTTGGAAGCATTCCAAGATGGGATGCAGCAGTAGACAATGGCTAATCTACTACTGACTGGCTTCTGTTTGCTGCTTTATTGCGATTCAATTCCAGATCACGTTCTGTCTGAATTTCGGTAATAAGAGGAAATATGCCTATATTTTACTCTCAAGATCCTCTTTGGTTAAGGCCTCCCAGCCCCCCCCCAAACCCCCCAGCCTCGATACTTTAAGACATAGTATGTATCAGCATTTACATACCGAGTCAAAATGGTTTATTCTATCAGTTCACTCATCAAAGGCATGCAATACTGCTAATCAGTTTCCATTTGGTTGCGGTGGATCAAGCAGACAATACTCTTAACATAATTGCAACAGAGGGCCAAGAGACTTGAGATGCAATCCTGCTTCCTTTGTATATGGTTTACCTCAGTTTTCAGAAGCTTAGAGGAATTTCAGAAGACCCAGTCAACCTACAGAGTCCTTCTTGCCAGGCCTCCCACTAGCCAGGTTTTTTTTCAGATATTTGCCACGTCCCTCAGTCCCACCCAAACCACCAAGTTCATGTGGAAGATGCTCTCTCCATTTTTCATCTGTGTGGAAGGCATCCCTCTGGACTTGGGGTGTCCTTCTCAGTTAGTCACTCAAACTTGTCCCCAATCTTCAACCTCAGCCTAGCTTTGCCCTCCACTGGGCAGGGTACAGAAAGGCTACATGTAAGCAAGCTTGAGAACCCCACAGAGGACATGTTTGACACCATGACCCCTCCAGACCAGGACACGTACGACACCACGACCTCTCCCAGACCAGCCTCTCACTACCCTGTCTTTTACTATCCCCCCCAACCCCTCATGAACTGAAAGGTATTTCTGATGCCCAGTACAGTATTTGGCACATAATGAGAGATTCATGGAGCTTTAAAAAAAAGTAAAAAAAAAAAATGGCAAGGAAGGAGAAAGGGAGACACACACTTGTGGGTTTAATATGGGGACCCTTGGTAGAAAAAAAAAATGTGAGAATCTCATGATCTTAGTGAAGGGGACTACAAAAGCTAAAAGCAATACCAGCTAGTACATGATCAGAGCTCAGCTTGCCAGTATTAATTAGGACTCCAAGAACCAGTTTTTCTCCTATGAAATATTCAAGGCAAAGAAAGTGTTAAAAAAAAAAAAACAAATAAACCACCACCAACAACAAAATCGAATATACAGAGGCAGATAGACTGACAGACACTGTTGGCTGAACACTGGGTATACACATTCAGTGGGCAGCCTTTGTTCACCCCTAAGGAGTGGGAAGGGACACTGTGAGCCTCACCTCTGACAGCAATAATCATCCTCCAACAAAATGTGCAATGCGGACAACTCCGTTTCCAGGGCACTAATATCAAACAAAGCAATGCAGCACCAAGGGGCTTCCTGGGGCTGCTCCGAAGCGCTCCCCAAGCATCTCTGCACAGCCCGAGACAAAAATTCATATTCTCTAAGACTGATCTTTTGACCTTGTCTTGCTCAGATCCACTTGAGGACAGTGAGGGGGGAATTCGAAGGCTTGTGTCTGTGCAGTCAGCTCTCCGCTCTATCTGCTTTGGTGCTGATGAGGTATGGGAATTCTAAGTTACTGGTGAGTAGGCTGGATTGTGGTTATGGGATTGTTGGAGGTCTCCCTGTCCCCTCCTGCCCCTGCCAAGGGAAAGAGATGACTCCCTCAGGATCCAACACTCTGGCTCTGCAGAAGTAGTCACACCGTTGCTTCGAGGAAAGAGAAAGCTGTGGTTCAGTTGAGTTGAATGTCACCATCACCATCACACTGATGCTTCTGAGATGTTGCTAGGCATCTAGCACCATGCCTCCTCTCCTAACCCACACACCAGCCTCTTGGGATAAAGACCTCTTCACTTATCATGAGTTTCATGTTGTAATAAACTGAGACTCGGAGAACCCACAGGATTTACTTAGACCAGGTTCGAACCCAGACCTACTTTACCTAGCTCTAAAATTCCAGGTGCTTTTGTTGAAACCACCATTTGCTTCACCCCTCACCCTCGTGGCTGCTCATTCCTGTTTTGCATTGGGGGGAACCATAGCCTGTCATTCCAGAACCATGGCTACCTGCTTGATCGATAAAGTTTTATTGAAACATTGTGTGTTCATTCACTGACACTTTGTCCTTGGTGTTCCTGCTACCATGGCACTTCAGACAGAGAGCACAGGGCCTACAAAACTACAAAAGTTTACTATCTCAACCCAAGAAAGAAATAGCTTGATGGCTCCTCATGGAGTAGATGAGACAAATTCCATGCTGAAAAGTTTAATTTTCATCGTCTCATTTAGCTCAAAGTATTTGTGTGTGTGTGTGTGTGTGTGTGTGTGTGTGTGTGTGTGTGCCATGTCTTGGGAATTCCTGTCAATCCCTTTTTTACTAAGATGAAAACTGAGTCTTGAAAAATTGTAATACATTGGCCAAGGCCATAGACCTAGTAAATGACAACTACAGGTCAGACTAGGCCCCCAAACCTGTTCCTAAGCACATGGCATCTCTGATTGCCCTAGGCCTGGCAGCACATAGGCGCTGTGCACATAATGCTGTGTAAGGAATAACTCCTCTGCCTATGAGGAGGCCTGTGAGGGAGGTGATGCCAGACCAGTTAGTGTGTGCCTGGGTATAGCAGAGCTAGGGTTGGATTGTGAGAGACTTTGGTTTATACTTGTCCAGGAAGTCTCAAATAGTAGCAGACCTGTCAGAGATGCTGCCAGCCGCTAGGACTCATGGGAGAAGCAGCACACGGGAAGGCAGGCAGAAGAAGGTCACGCCATCACTTCTCACTGGAGACTGCTTCTCCAACTGTACTGTGGTCATTGGTGTATTTCATTATGAATAATAATTTTTAAAGTTATGTAGAAGAAGCTTTAGGCCGCCTTTTCCTTGGCCTCTACGGGGACCTCTCTGTAATGGATGGTTTTTGTCAAAGATGTGAATCCACACTCAGGGGTGGAAGGTGTGCTGCTCTCTCCCTTGGGCTGGAAGAACAAAAGAGGCTAGAGGGAAAATGCATCTCCGTGATCCAGGAGAGCATTCGCCCAAGGCCCTGCCTTCCAAAGAAAGGCTCTCAAAGATGGGATGATCCCTGCCATGGCTGGTGTTGAATCATCACTTGGAGATGTTTTGGCTTTGTTAGCATTCCATTTGACCTCTGAGGTCCTCAGCCTTCAGGCTGCGGTTCCTTCTTTGCAGTTCCTGGTCATCTTCCCTTTGCTCGAACCTGAGTGAAAGAACTCACATTCCTTCATTTACTACCACTCTCGTCCTTCCTCAGATCTCCTCAAAACTCTCTCAGAGTTCGGGCCTGAAATCTTAGATCTATGAAAGCATTTGTGATCAATAAATATACTTAGTACGATAGCTCTCAGACCTCAAGGTCACAAAAAAGGTTGCTTTTCCTAATTGTAGGATGTGCTCCACAGAACTGAGGTATGATAAGGATGGTTCCCCTCTCACTTGCCTTACTAGGAAGATCAGGCCAAATTCTATGCTTCTTTCCAACTTCACTTCTTACTTCCTACCTCCAGTCATATACTAGTCATTTTGGCTTTTAATTGGTGTTTTCTTCTAAGTGATCTTACACGTCCACTTCTGGGTACTTTACAGATGGGAAGAGAGGCCTTGGTTACTTGTCTCCCACTGATCTGAAGAGAATGCCACCAAGCGTAGTGGAAATTGCCACCAAAATGTATTAAGTGCTTCTGACCCAATGGGCGTTTTTCTGAAGGTTTTATGGGTGTGGCCCCTTATTCAAAGCTGTCTGGTGGGTTCTGAAGAAATAGTCTTAGCCACGTATTAAGATGGGAAATTAAAGCACAGAGAAATTAAGCGATTTGCCCTCCAAAATGGATGTAGAAATCAGGAGGGCCAGAGTAGAATCCTAGGTAGTTGGTGCTCAGAAGAAAGATTTCTGTCCTTTGGGCTTCACCCCCTAAACCCTCTAGACCTCTGCTATACTTTAGGGGTACTTGGTAGTTCAGATGAAGGAAGTCATTCATAGCCGATCTGGACACAAGAGAGTCTGGACCTCCCTCTTTAGAACTAGGCTGCTTTGAGTTGCTGGAGTTGCTTATCACTGATGTACTGCCCGGCAGCAATGGTATCTGGCTTCCCCACCATCTGTCCAAAGTGCTGGGATCGCCTGCCAATTTCTGTGTCCCTAGGTAGTCAGTAGGCTCAGATCAGCTCCGGGAAACAGAGAGGCCACCCCCAGCCAACAGCTTAGCTGGAACTGTGACAGGTAGCCACCACCTGTCTCCATAGAGAATCACTCATTTTAAAGTCCCCACTGAGGCAACACAAGTTGGGTGGGGCTAGGAGTGGGAGGAGACAAGGAACAACTCTTAGGCCAGAAGATAGGAGGAAAGGAAGCGGAGCTGGCAGTCCTCACAACCTACTGTGTGCCAGACACTGCCTCTGGGAGCCAGATGAGGACCAACAGATAGAAGCAGACTCATCCCGAGCCACTCTGCAAAGTGTGGTGTAAGCACAAGACTTCCTCCTCGGGGACAAACCTCACCAAGTTAGTCAGAGGTTGTCACTTAAGAAGATGGGTTGCCAATAGGGTAATGGATATAACTAGAGATATAAAGGACAAGCAAAGGCTTGTGGTTTCTGACTTGGGTGGTAAACACTGAAACTACAAGGCATGTGATGCTATTGCCAAGGATAGAGAGAAAGTTACCAGCAGACTGATATCCCACACACCAGTCAGGGGGGAAGGCAGTCAGGTGGGTCTGGATGGTTAGGATGGAGGAACACCTACCCTTCGTCCCCAGACAGGTCACCAGCATGTAGCCTTTCCCCATCTCCTCTCCTTAGGGCTGACCTAGAGTACTGACAGTAGTCACTGCCTGGCCTGCTCTGCTCTGGCCTGCTCTGCTCACATGATCTTTTTGCAAGAAGACAGAGGGCAGAATGAGAGGTTTAAATATGAGGCTTTAAAGAACCCGTGGTCTGACCCAAGCAGGACGTTCTTGTTATTATGCAAACACTATGGACCCATCATGCAAGAGATAAATAGAAGGGACCTGGTCATCTGAGATTCACATGACAGACACGCGGGGCTTCTCTTCTGAACTAGCACAAAGAACATGTCCCACAGTGGGGTGTTATTTCAGTAGTGAAGACTGGAGAGACTGTCCCAGCACTGGTTATGTCTGGAAGGGCAGAGAACGGGGAGGGGGGGGAGCCATTGGGGTCATGCTGATAACAGATGGGGGTGCTGGTGACTGTGAGTGGGCGATTTATGGGGTCAATACTGCTGACAGAACAAAACTTAATTGTCTGGGGCTGGCAAGAAGGCCCAGCATGAAATTCTACACTCTTAACTCTTTAAGTGTAAGTTTAGAAAGACAGATATACATTTGGTAATGATTCCTGCTGGCAGCAGCAGGGAACTAAGTAAGGGGTTAATTGTTAGAGTTCCTGTCTGTATTGCCTTGGCCAGGTGAGAACCTTGGGCTCATTAACTCTTTATGAACTAGGAAGAAAAGGAAAGGAAAGAAAAGAAAAGAAAAGGAAAGGAAAGGAAAGGAAAGGAAAGGAAAGGAAAGGAAAGGAAAGGAAAAGAAAAGAAAAGAAAAGAAAAGAAAAGAAAAGAAAAGAAAAGGCAGAAAATATTCTATGCAGGCAATTTGCACACACACACATTCATACACACACACACATTCATACACACACAAACACACACACACATTCATACACATTCATACTCATACACACTCTGGCCAGGCCTGACCACTTGTCTCATCAGCATACATACATACATACATACATACATACATACCTATCCACCCACAGCAAACATGGCAAATGTATACATACATACATTTGGTGGACAGAGTTGAGCCCCAGATACCACACTTTATTCCTTCTCTCTGACCCTCTTATATCCTCCTAGACAAAAGTTCTTCAGAATATCACCTCATAGACAAAATGTTACATAAAAGGGGAATTACAGAAGGATGTTGATGTTAATTAAGTTCAAAGGACTGTTTCATTATAGGTTCAAAGCCACAGTTTCACATGGCCATGCTTTATCAGAGTGCACACCTGTGGCTTCATCTTTAGATCTGGCCTAGAATGAATCTTTTTCCTTGATCGCAAATTTGTCTCAAGCTTATTTGTCTTTTTAGTATACTTGTGAAAGCTCACCATATTCCTTATTATTCTTCCTTCATCTACTATTTTATGAAAAGTGGGCACATTCTATTCTTGATTCTAACTTTATTATACCCTTCTGGCAAAACAACTAAAATCATCTCTCAAAGCGTTCTTCCTAAAACTATTTGAATTAAACCAGGAATTCTGTAATCGCATTAACTCATGGAAGTTAATCTTTATGTTGATCTGCAGGAAATCTGCCCAACAGGGTGGGCGAATGCCCAAGAATCAATAGACTGTGTAATAGTGACAAGAAAATGAATATCAGTTGCAAGAAGCAATCCTGAGATGAAGTTTCTTAGGACCTTGCCTCTCAGAGCTCACCCATCTTAGGCTATGCAAAAAAAAAAAAAAAAAAAAAAAAAAAAAAAAAAAAAAGGTGGGCCACCTCCAGGAAAGCCACCTGCCAGGCCTTAACCTCTTCTAGATGGCTCCTGACAGAAGACTAGGAAGGAATAAGAGCGAGAGAGAAAAAGAGAGCAAGAGTGATAGCGAGGGAGAGGGAGAGAGAAGGAAACAGATCGGAAGAAGGCAGATATAGTCTTGGTTCCTTAGGAGCCACCAATCTGGGCATACCCACAGCAGCCCTCTCCTCTGAGGCTGCATTTCCTTGCTGTCCTGACTGGTATTTGAGGTTAGCCAAAGCTCTCAACACAGCCTTTCAGACTCAGGTCAGCCCACACCAGCGAAATGAGCGGCAGCCACTATGCTCAGCATCTGCTCTGAGGCACATGTGGTACAGGCACAGTATTGGCTCTCTCCGAAACAAAGTGTGGCTCTTTTTCAATGACACCAGAGCCCCGTGCTGCTGCCAACTGCTGGCTGCCCTGAGTTCTCTGTTCTTCTGAGATGAGCGCTGACCATAAATTCCCCCACCCCCTTCCTTCCTCTTGTGAAAATTCTGCAGTGCAGGCAGGGATCCAGAGGAGAGAGGAATCATCGCAGTTCCTGGTAGCACTCTGCAGTACCACAGTGGATGGCACACTGCAGAATGCATGGCTGCTGGCTGCTTCTCTCCAGCAGGTCTGCAGTGATCATCTGTCAGGGACAGGGGTCCCTGCAGAGCCCAGTGCAGCCTTCCTGCTGATTCTCCAGCTCCCACGGAAATTCCCAGATCTATCTAATCATGTTTCGCATCTCTCATGCTCCCGCCAGACAGTTTGGTCAAATCTTTCCTCATCATTACCATTTTCTCAGCTTCAAAACGGCACGGATGAGACCTGGTTTATAAGATCTTGAGAGAAGGCAGATATGAGCTTCCTTTGAGTGTTTGAGAACATCATCAAACCTATTGAGAAGTAAGGAGTTTCAGGATTCAGCCCAAAGACTAAGGTTATATTCAGGCACATATGCCTAGCAAAGGAGGAGCAAAGGTTCTTTTGGAGTGGGAGATGTCATTTAGACAATGTATAGGCAAGGCTACTAGATGCAAACAAGACTAATTAATAGGAAAATAGTCTTAGGTCTCACAAAACCAAAGAAAATGGTTCAGAGTTGTAGGAAGTATTTCCAGCATTCTTTAACACAACTGGACCTTGCCTTCCCCCCCCCCATGGAAACAGGAAGTTGGAAACATTGATCTTAGGAGTGGCTGTAACTATTCCATAGCCTCAGAGGGACTATTTTGAGTAGTGTAAGCCATTGCTTACTCGTCTCTGGAGGGGAAGGAGGGAAAGTGGGACAGTGTCACTCACTAATGCCCACACTCATCTGATAGCTATTCCTCTAAAGTCTCTGAATTCTTCTATTTGTCTGAGAAGGCAGCTCCCTCCTCTCCCGGTGTATGGTCACATAAAGAATAAACCAGAGTCAAACCAAAGATAAAGTGATATAACCTAAGAAAACAGTAAGAAAGTATCCCCAGTCATGTGATGGGGGCAGAATTGCATCTGGAAATACCAAGAAAGCTCCTGGGAGGAACTCTAAATACCACACAGGCTCAATAATATTAAGACAGTGCTTTCTCTTAGATGAGAGGATGCTGGACCCAATAGCTGCAGGTATACCAATGGCTATAAAGCTTTTCCCTTTGAGAGACCAAGGTGGAGGTGACCTTTTGGAAATACCAGCATGAGCAGGAAAAGTGTCCCTCTTGCTAGGATCAGGGCAAAATTCCTGTGTGGCTGATATCCCAAGACCCACAAGGTAGGTGATCCCAAGAAATGCTAACTATCCTTCTCACTCACTGCCCCCACGACCCTGCCCATCCTTGACAAGGAATATTCAGAAGGATTAATTACTGACCCCAAAATACTTATTAAAGATGCAGGAGGAAAGGGTGGGAAAAGAGGTTATAAAGGGGAAAAGGAAGAAAGAAAAGGAGAAAGAAGAAGGAAGGGTGTGGGAAAAGGAGGTTGAGAGTTGGAACATTGAAAAGTAAAGTTGAGGAGAGGGGAGAGGGTGGAGCTGGAGAGAGGGATGAAGAATTGTACAGTGAGGACAGATCGGGGATAGGGAGGAAGAGTGATAGAGAGGACAGGGAAAGAGGAAGACTTGGGCTGGATCTGTGGTGTTTGATGTCTTAACATGATCTATGTCTATCCAGCTCATGGGGCTCATTACACTAGCCCCTGTACTGTTTCATGTGCCTGAAGCACTTTGTTTATTTTTTTTAAATGCTTGATGAAGGAGGAGAAGAAGAATAAAAAATGAAGGGTAAGGTGATATTTTCTTCCTTGGTTTCTTTGACGAACACAGTTGGTGGCCTACAGTGCTGGGAAAATAATGGCATAAGTGACCTGCTCTCTAAGGCACAGGGAGCAAGTTTTCTCCCTCAGGCTGGTTCCACAGGCTGACCCAGATGGAGGTCATGGCTCCACTGCTGTTCTCAAGGATCCAGGGAGAGCAGGATGCTGTAGCCTGGGCATGCCATAAAAATCACTCCACCAGTGTTTCCCGAGCTCCTGTGACCTGTCAGGAGCCATACTGCCTTGTCTGCACATCAGCCACACCACTGTAAATCAAGGTACTTACATATAGAGTGGAACAGCTTAGAGACTTAGTTTGCACATCTATAAAATGAAGAGGATTGTCTTGGGAGATTTTAGGCTTGATTTTCTTGGGTTTCTCAGATCTTAGAGTGAGGTTCAGAGTGACTGCAGTCTCTGTGATACCCTGCTTTTCCTAGAACAACTCTAATTTCATTATGATGCAGATACTGAAATACTACTTAAGCTTACATTTGGAAAGATGATTCCACTACTAAGAGAGATTTGTGGATTACTGAATACGATTCTCATAGGTTCTAAAATGTAAAGTTCTCTGTTTTGTTACCAAGATTATATCAGTCATTGAAGCCTTTTGTCTATCAAAATCATCCAATTATCAAACACTTTGGGATCTTAACTTTATCTTCCAGAAACTAATTCTGCTTTCAGTGTTGAGTTTAGTTAGGTTGTGTTGTATTTTGTTTTGTTTTCTTGAGCATTTCAGGTGGGAGGGAATGCAGTTTTAGATAGACCCAAAATGTCTATGTCCATCTTTAAGGAGGCTTATTGAGAAAGTTTCCAGTCTGGACAACCTCCAGATTAGAAACATAAAAAAAAGAAAGAAAGAAAAGAAAAGAAAAAAAAAAAGAAAGAAAGCTGTAGACCATAGCATTAACTCTGATTTTAGGTGTATGTGCAGTAACATCTACCAACAGATTTGACCAAGCAATTAAGTGAATACAAATGGAAGGGAATAGATGCTGAATTCAAGGACCCAGTGGCCAGTGATGAATAGTGACTATGAAGAGCCTTCCAAAGACTCAGAACTGTGCCTCAGACTTCAGAGAATGTATTAGAACATGTCTTTCTCCTTGCTAGGAAAACAAGACCAACATATAAAAGTAGATAGTGTTTTACTAACTTACAGGAGAGCTGCGTTCTTAAGGCTGATAGCAAGATCAAATCCCATCCCTGAGACTTAGGATATGCCATCTAATCTTCTCTAAGTGAGAAACAATGCTTTCCAGCTTCCTAGTGGGGATTACATGAGATTTGAAAATACTTTGTTATAAAACATGGCATACATGGTAAGGGAGACTGCTGACTCTAAGGACAGGAAAGGAGAGGGCCAACATGTCAGCAGATAAAGATGTCTGGAAGGGAAAAGATTGACATGAAGAGCCTCCTGATCAAAATGGCGTCTCGGAATCTAGAATGGGGATGAGTAACCCATGGCTGCAGGTCCCACTCTACCACCTGTTTTGTGAATAAATGTGCAGTAGCCAAAACCACAGACATTGTCTACAAATCACCTGTCATTTCTTTCTTTCCTCCCTAACAGACGTGGATGGCTTCCACAAAACTCTGGGGAGTAAAGTGAAAATGTTTACTATTTGGTCCTAAGCCCAAACTTTAAATCCCAGTTAACGAAGAACAACATCCTGATAGTTAAAGATACATGAAATGAGGCCGGATCTTTCCTCCCAGTCACCTGCAATTCTGTGTCACCTTTGGTTTGGTTCCAGTTTTCAGGAGCCCACTCCATCCCTCTGTGGCGTGATAGGATCTCATCTTTTGCCACAGTAAGGCTGTGGGCTTATTCTTCTTCAGAGTCTGCATCATGACCATTAGAATGCACAGCTCTAACAGGCTCCCCAAGTTTGACCAAGTTCAATCTGAGTCATATACTGGGTAAGCATTATGTACTAAAAAGACAGGTATACTTCATCCATCCCAGAACTACTGATAATACCCTCATTGAGAGGGAAAGAAGGCTAAAGTCAAATTTATTCTTGATTAAACACGGATGCAAGTATTGACGCCATGCTAACTATAGAACTTTGTACAATGGACGCTGTAGCATGCTCATAGAGTCGCAGTTGCTTTGAAGACTGAAGGAAGATGTCAGAGGAGTTGGAGCAGCACAGCAAGGTCTCATCTCTGAAATAAATTTCTTTCAAAATTTGCCTTAAAGCACAGGAGGCAAGGCGAGTTAGATAATCTGTGATTAAATTCATTGGATCTATGAAAATTTGCTGAAGATCTGCTCTGTGCCAACCCAGGGGCAAAGGTTCAGTGTAGACTGTTGGGACATCTTGTTCTCTGGGAGCCTCTGGTCTAGTTAAAGAGCAGAGTATCGGGAGAGAATGGCATTATGGGGAAGCAAGGACTTACCAAAGTGTGGGAAGCATGGAGGGAGAAAGGGGGACAGGCATGGTCCCTGGGAACCCCACTTTAAGATGTTCCCTCCTGTCACTGGGAGGCAGAAGGCCCAAGACGCACTTACAAACATCTCACGTCTTCATTTTCATTGTATCTAGTGAGATAGTGTTGACCGACTGACCACCTTGAGTATCTCTTTCATGCGTCACAATTCTGTGAATTTTTCTATAAGCCAATTCACTTGTTCTGGGCCAACCCATGACGAGACAAAGCTTATGCACTTAATACTTCAGAGTATCACACACATGCACTACAGAACAAAGAGCTGGAGAGGCAGAGAAAACCCGGGGTTTGCGGCTCACAGAGGGGGCCTTGGTGGCTGTGTCTGTCAGACAGGTGGGCCTTGACTGACTCTCTGGGGGCCCCTGGTATGGGTGAAAGGCATAGTTGGAATAAAAACAGTTGGTTTGTGTTCAGTAAGTCAATAACCAAGGGGGAAATTAGAAACTATTGCAAAGATCGGCTATGACTCCAGCCTGCAGGCATGCGGCAAACTGCTGGATCTCTCTGGGGAGCGATTCTGGACTTTAGCCAGGTTATTAATTGAGCCCTAACCACCAATGCCAAAGGAACTCCCCATTAATTAGTGGAGCCCAGAGCCCATGAGAGTTAAGTCCTCCGGAGGACTGTGGCTTTCAGCCAGGTGAACACCCCAGGAAAAAGGTCCCAGATGGGGGCTGGGGACACAGGCGTTGGAACACAAATATGTGTCTCATTGAAAGAGAAGACTGTTTCCTAAACTTCTCGGGCCCCATCTAGAACACAGAATTTTCACTTTAGCTTAGTGACCCCAATATTCAGTTTCAAGTTCTTGGTCTTTACCTGTAACAAACAGAGTGTAGGACAGAAAAATTTAAATCTCCATAATTCAAAATAAAAATCAAACTTTCAAAAAAAAAAAAAACAAATGAATGTGGGTCTGGAGAGATGGCTCAGCTTTTCAAAGCACTTGCTGTTCTTGCAGGGGACTCAAGTTTGGTTGCCAGCCCCCCCCTCCTCAGTTCACCTTGCCCACAATTGCCTGTAACTCCAGATCTACGGGATTGGATGCTTACTCTCCTGGATTTCTCACACAATGCACTCACACATGCAAGCTCCTACATACATGTAATTAAAAATAAATTGTTAAAAACATTAAAAATGGCCATTTAAAATAACTCACATCCAAGAATGAGATACACCATTCCTCTCCTTTATTAGCAATGATTTAAAAACAACAACAACAACAACAACAACAAAAAAAAACAGTTACTATGAACTGCCCAAGCAAAAGGGCACGGGCGTTGGTGAAAGAGCCTCCTGTACACCACGTTAAGGGTTTAAATGCACAAGACATTCCAGAAGGCTAAGCTATAAACTGATAACTTCAACAGTGTTAAATATAGTTACTCTCATCTACTGATTCTTCTAAGAATTTATTTCAAGCAGATAATTAGACAAAGGTGCCAAGGTTCACACAGAAAACATGTTCCTTATGGCATTAATAATACCGAGTACTTAGAAACATCTAAATATCATCAAATGGAGATTATTTAAAGAGATCAGGGCACTACCTAATACTACCATGAGATAGAAGGATAGCAGAAATCTGGGAGGCGCTATGGGACACTTTCTCCAGTTTCACACAAGGGAAGGCCTCCTGTCCATCCTTGTATCCATACAAACAACATGCACATACATTGCACTGTTTGTATGGATATAAACAACAGACCCATTCAAGGAGGTGGTGCACGGTGGCTGTGGAAGGTGAGGTATCTAGTGATTTTTCCTTCCTTTTTAAAAACACCGATGTTGTTTGAATTTTTACAATAAGCCTATGATATCTCTACAAATAGGAAATAAACTATATTTAAAGGTCAAACAAAAAGTTCTAAAGGGACATAGCTTTCCAGGAGAAAGGGCATTGCTGATATCAGAACAATAGCTGGTTTTCAGGAGAAGGTAGAGTTTAAAAGCTGCTGCAGGTTTTGTGTGAAATGATTCAAGACCCGGAGAAGGTAGCAAGGCCCAGCACTTAGGAGTCTATGCTCCAGAGTCAGTCCTTAAGCTGAAGAGCTGGCTCTGTCATTCCTCCAGGTAACCAACTTGGGACAAAGTACTAACCCTTCGTTTCTCTGTGTCCACACCTATAAAATGAGGAAGCAATATTTTCTGCCCCTAAAGACGTCCAGAGGGCTCAGAGAGTAAATAAAAAACACGCATCACAATGTCTGGCATATAATCAATGGTCACTAGACATGACAGTTCACAAAATCCAGTCCCAGCTCGGGTGAAGTACTGTTCTTGAAGTTCTTGAAGTCCTAATGGAAAGTAAAAGGTCCTCAGACAATGCAGTCTATAGAAGTAGGTAGCAGGAGGTCTAAGCTATGAAATTCAAGGTGAAGAGTCCAAGACGCGTGGGCTCAGGCGCGTGATGGTCGCATCAGCTGCTTGCTCACTTTATAAGATGAGAATCATGTTCAGAAGGTCATGTCGAGGATTTAGTACCAATTGCACACACAGCACTTAGCTATACCAGTTTTCAATCTGAATTCGTTACTATAAACATTCAATAATTCAATGTCTATGAAACAAGCTGCAAGTTTTCTGTCCCCACGGGTATCCACATAGGCTTAGCAACTACGTATGGAAGGACACAGAGATTTATTCATGAAAGGACCATACTTCTTGATTCAACTGGACCTAAAAAGAGTATACGAGGTCAAGGAATCTTGGAACCCACTTTAAAGCTGTTGATTGGTGAGCCATGCAGGACAATGGGGTCATCACCCTGGGGAGTCACACGGCAATGGCACAGTCAACTCGCCTGATTTTTAGACCAGCGAGCCAGGTAGTGATGATTCTTCAAAACTGCTCACTCTTTCTTAAACCCACCTCTACTCTGCTCTGCTCTGGGAAAGCTGAAAGGGGTGGTTTGCCCAAGGGTAAGATACAGAGTCCTGTAGATATGGCTGGCTGCAAGCTACATTCTCTCTCCATGCAAACATGCACAGTTCCACAGTCCCTGGCATCCTCAAAAAGACATGGTAGCAGGCAAGTAATGCCAGCAACGGGAAGAACACTTCCTGTTCCTGCTGGTCACTTCCTGTCTGCTTGGCTGTGAGCTTAGCTACTTGCCAGTATCATCTCGTGAACTTATCGCGAGAGTGAGCTGCTGCTAGCTGTCAGACCATTTTACAGATAACAATTAAAATAGGAACTCATTCAGTGAGTAAGAAATAGGTTCTAAGGTATGCTTAGCATAGGAAGGTGGTTAGTTTCAAAAGCTTTGTAGCAGCATCTCAAATAGACCTTAATCCTTTTTTGGGACCAGCCATACATATGCTGATCCCCAGGATCAGGGGACAGGTGAACACTCTCAAGGCAGTAGCTGCAGGGAAGGCCAAGATGGCTACGGCATTACCTAGCAATTCCTGAGAAAGCAGAAAACCAGAGGGAAAAGTGTAGACTGTATCCTGCCTGCTACAGAGGAGTTCCCAAGCAGCATGAATTGAGTGTGTTGCCAACTTGAGGAGCAAAGAACTATTGCTAGAGAAGCCAAGAGTTTGGGTCTGCTCAGCAAGATGGGGTACCATACACATCCCCCTCTCTAAGATCCCCAAGTGCTGAGAAGGGAGATGCCTTTGTTATTTTCTTCCAAGATCTCTTGGTAGACCCTGGCAGGCTTATAAACACACATTGCTCCACATCCCTCAGGCTTTCCTTGTTCTGACAATGCTAGGTTAGGACAGTTCCGCATATCTCTCATACCTAGAGCAATTTTTCACACCACTGCCAGCATCTGTCTACACACCAGGCAGATACCAGGAGGACAGAACCAAAGCTTCCTGACTTGAAACTGCAGCTACTCAGCTTCAAATAACATCTCTGTGACCTCCGGTGAGCCTTGGGTTTTCTCATCAGTTGGGATGATACCCCATCCATCATTCAAGGATGTAAGGATCATCAAGTGAGGATTAAATGAGATGGTTCTGTACTGGAAAGAGAGTGGGGGCAGTATTAAAGAGTCAAAGTTGGGAGCTACACAGTTAAGGAGTTGGGAGCTAGCTCCACCACTAGCTGTTTATCGTTAGACATGCTGCTGAACCTTTCTGAGCCTCAGTGTCCTCAACTGTAAAATGGAAGGAACAGAACCCGCGTGTATAGGGGTTTTGTGATGCACGAACGAGTTCAGACTTACAAGGTGCCAGGCACTGCCTGCACCTGTCACATTAGTGGCTACTCCATAAATGGGAGTTGTTATGATTAATGTGTAGAAAGCCCTCAGCATGGTAAAAATAAGTATTCAATAAATGGTGGCTGTTATTCTTGCAAGGAACAGGCTCCTCGGAGAATTTTGTGCACATTTATCTCCTTGAAAGCAATAAAAATGAAGACGTTAGAGAAGAAGTGTGTCCTTAAGTAAATGTCAGTCATAGCTGGGAGAAGCCACGGGTTCTCTTGTCCCTGCAGGGCACCCAGGACCTCTACCCGCCCTGCCTGTGCCCGGGCTCTCCTCTGCTTCCTGTGAACCTGCCCTTCACACAGCCATCCACCCTTTCAGCACATGCTCATTAAGCACCTACAGGGAGGACAGGGGAGGGCTGGGAACCCAAGCACAGAATACAAGAGCTCTGGCTGCGTCTTCTCTAGTCACAGGGCAATGAGCAATACACATCAAGTAAGTGTGCACACAAATGATTATTTAACGCCAGCTGGACTTGTATCCTAAAGGACGTGATGGTAGGGACCTCTTGTTATAGCCATAGCCAATTTCCCTCATTCCAACCCTCATTAATATACACTGTCTATTAAAATTTTGCTTTGATTTCAAGAAGCCTGTGCAAACCAAATCAAGCAAAGCAATCTTTTGAAATGGTCTTGTTTTTACTACTCCCTCTGGGTAATGTATGCCAATATTTTCTCCTTCTTTATTGTTGAGTAGTATTTCACATGTCAGATGTCACATGGCTCACTTAACCAGTCATCTATGGAAGGACTATATCTGTTTCTCTGGGGTTATCTAAAAAAATAAGTGACGTGAACACTTGACAAATACTAATGGTAATCTCAGAAGACCTGACATGTTCTAGAACTAGGGATAGGGTTAAGGAGGAAGTCCTTGTCCTGGCTCCTTAAAAAACGTGCTATTTGAGGTAGGTGTTCACAGACGGAGTTGTCTGGTTGGTGACTGAAGGGAGAGGAATCGGTTTAGGTAGACAGGCATTTTGTTTGGAGACCCTGCCCCCAAGAACACTTTGCTCACTCTGGGGACTGAGAAACGGCAGTTATGGCAAGCTGAATCCTCAACTCTCACTCAAGGGAAACTGGGCTGAGAGGTTAAACCTTGGTGACTGTGGTTTCTCCCTTTGCAGGCACTTCCTTGCGACTCATAAAGGCTGTCTGGTCTCCAACGCTGGCCCCACCAATGCAACGATGGTGGTTCTCAGCTGAACACCTCCAAAGAAAGGCTGCAGACGTGGCTCATTCACCATATGTGCATTTCAGCCAAGACTGCAACACGGAGCCCAGCCCTCTGAGTCTCCCCAATGCCTCCACTCTGCCCTAGTCACCCCTTTCTGGGTTTTGTAAAGCTATTTAAGGAGTTAAGTCTCCCTCACTGAAATACAGAGAAAGCAGCATGGAAGAAAACAATGGCCCCAATGGGAAAATTTCTGATTGACATAAGTGGAGACGTTCCCCTAGGAACATCATGTACCATCAAAGCAGGAGAGCCCCAGGTCATCTCTTACTCTGCCTAGTCACGTGCTACGGCAAGAAGATGTGTTTAAGGTTCTCATAGCCTTGCACTGCGATTCGATGCTCTGGGGAAAGCAGCCATATGGTCTAGACATAGCGGGTTCCTCTTGGAGTTCGCACATTCCGAGTGTGGCACTATCCACCAAATGGTACATTTACTGTCTTTTTTTTTTTTTTTTTTTTTTTTTTTTTTTTTTTTTTGCACAAGACAGGGAACTTCCAGGACCAGAACTGCTCCTTGGAATCCACTGATAGATGAGCCCATCAGTTCTCTTGGTAGGTCAGATGTTTCATAATTAGCCTAACTCACTGATGATCTGTTCAGTGCTTATGATTACAGTGGCATAATATTTCAACTGCGGGGGAAGCAATCCAGACAGCTCCTAAGCAGACCAGTCAGGCTGGGAATGGCCGGCAGGGCTTCCTGTATTAAGAGGAGAGAACCACTGCACCCTGCTTGGCCATCCTCCTTGTCTCTATCGTTAGACACTGCTCTAAAGACCTAAGGGAGATGCGCCCAGGACAAGTGTGCGCTTCTTCTTCTCAGTGAGGCTCCATGGCCCAGCAAAGTATGAAAGTGAGGCCTGTGCTCCTGAAGCGAAGCAGCCTCGAGTCTGTGGAGCTCGTGAAACAACCGCACCACCGCAGGAGCAAATCGCAGCAAGTGCGATTCAAGGAAGATGGAAACATTAAGACTCCGACCGGCGTGACCGAGGTCAACACCCAACCCCCCGAAGACCCGGGTGTGTTAGGGAAGACGCAAGCATCCAGGCACCACCATCCTGCCACCTACTCGCTGTCCTTCCCCAGATCCCACAAGGCAGGAGGCTTCCGCAGCATCTCTATCCAGACCTCCCCCAGTCTCAGGAAGCATTTCCCGGTTTTCAAAAGGAAGAAACTCACGACTAGCAAGTCCCTGGTGGAAATGCCAACCGCATCCCCAAGTGCCATCCAGGTCAACGGCAACCTATCTGAACAGGATATCGTGTCCTCTGACCTTGCCTTCCTGAGGCTGGCTCAGCATCTTGAGGATGGGCCTCGAAGACTCAAAATCCCCCATCCGTTTCTCCCTAGGATGCCCAAGGTGCAAAGCAATGGACCTGTCAGCTTCTGCTTAGAATCTGGGACTTGGATGTCCTCAGAGAAAGCGACAGCTGCCATTCAGGTTCCAGATGATATTTGTCACAACCCAACCTGGGAAGCTGGAGAGTCTGCTTTCAGCCCAGAAAGCTCAGCTGAAGACAGCAACTCCATACCTGCTTTGATCTCCATGAGTCCAGGGGATGGGCAAGGAGTGATGACGTCAGATCTGGAAAGAGTGCCCCCCTGCTCAAATACCAATAGCAGTGCCAACAACATCCCGGGCACAGAGAAGCTCACACCCGAATCGCTTTTGCCCAAAGACAACCCCGATGACAAAGACCTTGGTCTTCCGTCATCTCAGTCAAAGAAGATGTGTGTTCCCTCGCCTCCACGGACTCAGAGCTCGCCCGAGCCAGGCTCCCATAGCCAGCCAGCCCACCTGGGAAGAGCTTCTGATTGCCCAGCATCAAGCAACAATCACCAGGACCCGGAGTCACTCAGAAGTAGCAGCGCGTCCAAGTCTGTCCCTGTGGGCTGGGAACATGTGACAAAGCTCCCCAGCCAGTCAGACACCCCAGAGCTTCAGACTGGTGCTGGGAGTGAGCGCCTCCCTTCCTCGATTCCAAGGCCAGAGAACAGAGCTCAGAGCAGCAGAGAGATAGGTGTGAGTAATCACAGTCACGTGGCCCAGGGAGAGCTCTGTGACCTCCAAGGCCGGCTGCAATCAGTAGAGGAATCGCTGCACTCAAACCAAGAGAAAATTAAAGTCCTATTGAATGTGATTCAAGATCTGGAGAAAGCTCATGCTCTCACTGAAGGGTAAGGTGAATTTCTTTATGGTGAAAAAAAAAAAAAACACTGAGCCAAGTCACCTTCTGGGAAGGGAAAGAGCGAGATAGCAACATCTTTTTTTTTTTTTTTAATCATGCTCTATTGTTTACCTAGATGATAACTAATGCTCCCCGACCCCGTGCCCCACCCCACCCGCTATGTATAGAATTTGCTAGTCCTCATTCTCGGCAGCTTCAGACAGACTCCCATGGGTAATCCACTATTGTTTTGGGGTTCTAGCAGGTTGGGGAAAGGGACTAAGGAACTCCAGGATCAAAACAAGAAGGAGAGAGAGAGAGAGAGAGAGAGAGAGAGAGAGAGAGAGAGAAAGAAAGAAAGAAAGAAAAGGAAGGAAAGAAGGAAGGAAGGAAGGAAAGAAAGAGAGAAAGAAAGAAAGAAAGATGGCATTTATAAAGAAGAGGGTATAGCTGATAACTGATGGGAGGATGATAGCAGGCGGGGACTTCCTGCCCTCTGAGCGAGCTCACACATTCCCCTGGCTTTAGTTGTGTGTGTGTGTGTGTGTGTGTGTGTGTGTGTGTGTGTGTGTTTGCCACGAAAGACTAAAGGGACCCACCAAGCTAGGCTTCCTCTCCACTAAGCAATCGGTTACATGAACATAGAGCTGCAGTTCTGAGAGAAGTCACCGAGGCTTGCTGTCCCGAGGGGTGGGCTCAGTCCTGGTATATGGAGCCACAGGCGGTATTTGTTGAGGTGTAGACTGTCCTTCCATCTAGAAAGTCTCTCGACGCCAACAGAAAAGCAGTGGTTGAAGCTCATCAAACAGGGTTGGAAGGAAAGTAGCAGTGGTTACTAAGAACCAACCTGGACCACAGGAGACTGTGTTGACAGAGAAGCACTAACGATAGGGATCGGGAGTCTCCACATTAATCTGCCACTGACTTGCAAAGACCCTTTCAGGGCCATAAGCAGGAAAAGCACATGACCTTTGAAATCCGTTAAGCATATCCCAGGAATGGGAGGCTCCACTGCCATCCCCGCAGCCACCACTTCCTTGAATCGTCAAGTATCTCGGGGGCATCGTGAATGCTGAACTGTGGGGACTGTGACGAGTTGGTAGAGTGCGTGTCTCACGCGGCTTTTGCCTATGTGTTTATCCTGAACGCGTTCTCTTACAGGCGGAACTTTTACCGGACTGGCCAAGATCTCAACAACTGCAGCACCTGCCAGAACACAGCGTGCATCATATACAGGTACCCGTCCGCACAGCGACCTGCTCTGCAGAGCGGGATGCCTCCGGCCCACAGAACACACTAGCAAACTGTCTGAGGAATAGACTGTCTTAAGAATAGAGAGCCGGGAAAGGCAGAGACAAGCACCTGAGCCTATTAAACAAAGGGCGTTTATGCAATGTTTTTATTTGGTTCCAAGGGAGGGAGTGTTTCATTTCTTATCCAAAATGTCTAAGGAGCAGATCCTCCGATGCCATAGGTAACCCCGAGACGGAGCAGGTGCCTGTCCCCTCTGCATGAACGTCTGCATCTCACCTCAGTTACTTAGCAGAAGGTTCAGGAAGTTTAGAGGTTTGCCCGACTCATGCAGAATATCTTGAGAGCAGAAGAGGCCAGAAACGGGACTCAGATCCAGGTCTTCCTAATCCTAGTTACCATGTCTCTTAGCCTCTTCCCTTCACTGACTCTCCTAAATCACATCTCTTAGGTGTCAGTAACTATGAACACTTTGTGAGCACTGAGAAATAGACCATCTCTTCCCAGTAAAAGGCAAGGCTGCAGTAAAGACAATTATTAGAACTGTGTTTGGATTTCCAAATCTGATATGTCTCAGTTTCCTTATATGTGGAATAGGGACAATGACCTCTATTCAGACTGGCCAGGGAAACAACTGTCACAATGCCGGTGAGTGCCCGTGGAGACTGCAAACTTCTGCACACACACTTCGGCTCACTGCTGCGATGACTGGAAAGATCCGCGTCCCTTCGGTGGAAACCCACTTAGCGGCACAGTGGAAATACAGCCAGAGCACTCATTTTAGTTAATGACCTCTAATTTTGTCTGACAAAAGGCTATGCTTTCTTTTCTTTTTCTTTTTTTTTTTTTTTTTTTCTCTGCATGACATTTCTCTTTGAAGAGAGGGCAAGGGCCTGAGCAAACCACTGCTCCCCAGGGCTCTGGGGCCGCTCCTTCCCTCTCTCGTAGCTTGAGATCTCATCCTAATGAGCACTGTGTACCTGAACACCAGCCAGTAGGAAG
Source organism: Apodemus agrarius (assembly GCA_964023405.1). Taxonomy (NCBI): domain Eukaryota; kingdom Metazoa; phylum Chordata; class Mammalia; order Rodentia; family Muridae; genus Apodemus; species Apodemus agrarius. The sequence goes on from OZ030015.1 coordinate 18,692,524, forward strand.
GACCCTGAGCATGTTCCCAGTGACCTGTTGGCTCCCTACATGGAAGACCACATACCTACAAATAACGGGGAACTCTAGACTACTTACAAAGTACCCCGAAAGCTAAAAGCACACCTTCACATCTCAAAGCAAAAGCCCCTCCCTACCTCCCCCCGCCACCAAAGAGGACTCTCAAGAAAGGCCTGTATCACTGGAACGTGAAACAGGAAGTCTCATCACTTGCCGCCCTTTATTTTTTAATCTCCTGTCTTAAGCAAATTTCCACATCACTAAGGGAACAAAAAATTATTGCATGTCTAGACGAAAGTCGGATTAAAAAAAAAATCTATTCATCAGAAGCAGGAAGAGTTGATTTGGACTAATATCCACATTTTAGACAGTCTTCCTTCAAATACTCAGGTTATCTATTATCTATTATTGCCATTTAAAAAAATTATTTGGCCTTTGTTAGTAAAAAGGGCACGTAGTTATTTTCCAGTCTAATACGAATTTCATGACCTTCCCCTGAGCAAGTCATTTCTGGCTTCTGAGTTTCCTTATTGGAGAAATGAGTCGCTTTAATTAGATGGTCCCAGTGGTGCCTTACAGTTCTGACATTATGTTATTCTAAGCTGAATTAACAGTGACAATATTTGGTTAAACTGCGACCTTCCAGAGTCTGGGAATGTTTGCGTTTTTCTAACCCTTCCTTCAAACATCCCAAGCAAGTGAGCTAAAGGCAGTTCCGTCCCAGCTGGCATGGCAGACCTCCCTGCTCTCCTCCCCAGGCCACCCCAGCATGAGTTGTTTGTATCTGCCCCTCACAACAGCAGCCCCTGTTGTCATTCAAAGCCAGACTGTCATCTCAGATACAACCTGTATCCTTGCTTCTAAACCACTGCGAAGGAACGGGCAATTAATTTGATGAAAGCAGAAAGATCAGAACAGCATCCTGTCATGGCAACAGTGAGATGAGGGTTGTCATTTAAGAAAAAAAAAAAAATTCAAATGACTTCAAACTTGTGTTGTGTCCTGGAAAGTCAGATCTTAGAAGCTGATGAGCAAGGGATGTGAAATACTCGTCCGCAGGCTGTGGCCTCTCTCCCTGATGATGGAGGGATCAGGCGCCCGTCACTGTGTGTAAAGCACATGGTACATGATGGATTGCTCACTAGCTTTTCTTCCCTGGAGAGGCTGCTACGTTAGCTACACATAAGGTTTGCTAAGTGGTGTTGCCCACAGGCCTCACCTCGTCAGCCATGGGCTACGGCTACGCTTCCTGCTCCTGTCACAACAGCGAGGTCGCTGGTTCTAAGCAGCTCGTTTTCTCTGACCCTCCAAGCCACCTTGGCTTCCTCCTCTTGCTGGTAATCTCTTAGGTAAATCATCAAGGAGCACAGCATCAATCTGATGCCCCAACAACCCAGCCATGGCTTCTCAGAGCTTCCAGAGATTCAATATATCAAAGAGAATGACTTCAACGTTTGGGGGGCTTTGGTGGTAGTGTGGTCGTTGTCTTGGGTTTTTCTTTTTGTGTGAGTTTTTGTTTTTTGTTTTGTTGGTTTTTGTGGCTTTTTGTTTATTTGTTTTGTTTTGTTTTGTTTTGCAGGGGCAGGGGCTGTTGTTGTTTTGCAGGACTGGGGATTAGACATAGGGCTTTACTGTACCAGGCAAGCACAGGACCACTGAGTTATATCCTCAGCACTGTTCATATGTTTTTTTTTCCCTAACTGAACTCTCAGGGGGAGGGGTGGGAATTGGCTCTAACCCAGCTTAAGCTGCTTCTAGCCTGTTGTTCAGTTTCCATTCACTTCCGTTAGCTTTAATCCCAGGTCAATTTACCCAAAGGGTTGCATGAATGCTACTGGTGGTTCCCAAGAATAAATAACACAGAATTACTTAGTGAGAAACATGCTCTCTTTTCAATTTCATTTCAATCCTTCTGCTTACCTAGGAGGGAAAATCTGTGCTCCTCGCCGCCGCAGCGCCTTTCAACCCTCCCCGCCCCCTCTAGCTTATCACGTTTCTTTGCAATGAGGGAACAGATCTCAGGTTCTTAGCCATGGGCAAGCAACAGTATCTAGCCAGATTGTAGTAATTTTAAGGGTTTCTGCTGAAGCTTTTAACTTGTAAAACTAATCCTCTTAAATATTCATGAGGAGTGATACAGGTCCCCCTTTCTAAAATTTCCATGCTTGGTTTGGAGACTTGTTCCAATTTTAAACGTAGGCTGATTTGGAACAGAAAAGGTTAAGTAAAAAATTGTGAGGTGAGCTTGGGAGACTCTCAAAAAAAAAAAAACCCACAAGAATATCAAGGTGCAACAGGACCCGCCTGTTTTCCCAGCACTTGGTAGGCTGAGGCAGGGGGATTGCAGCAAGTTCAAGACCAGTGTGTGTGTGTGTGTGTGTGTGTGTGTGTGTGTGTGCAGAGAGGATGCAAATCTTTTACTAACGTTTAGGAAACAGTTCAGCCCCTCTTTCCTTCTGGGAGACACTTGCCTCCTCCTCCCTTCACCCCGCCCCTGGCTCCTCCAGCCACATCATGGTCACACTCACTCTAAAAATAGCCAGCTGAGCCTCTTCGGAGGACTTCGGTTCCATGGCTCTCTGGATATAGCTCCCAGGGGCGGGGCGGGGAATCCACTTGATTTAAGTTGTAAAGAGTTTGAGGAAAAATAATAGGGCTCCCCCCCCCCAGAGGTGGAGGAGGAAGTCCGTCTCCCAGCCAAGTGTATTTCTTAGGAAACGGGAATAATGTGCAGGCTTGTGGGGCTCAGGGGAGTTGCTGGCTACGGAATGTCTGGAAGGCGCAATGGAGAAGAGAGAAAAGCGGTTGTTTAGGGGTTGTCTGTCCAGCCCCTCTGGCTTAGTCTCTTCCCGCCCCTGCAGTGGCACTTTAATCCTGGGTCACACTTTCCCTTACTTCTTTCTTATGCAGGTATATGTATGTTCACACACACACACACACACACACACACACACACACAGAGAGAGAGAGAGAGAGAGAGAGAGAGAGAGAGAGAGACAGAGACAGAGACAGAGACAGAGACAGAGAGACAGAGACAGAGACAGAGAGACAGAGACAACATACAGACAGAAACACACACACGTGACTTTCAACTAGCCACTGATGTGTAATGCTTAACACCCATCAGTTCCCTGTTTCTGGACTGACACTATAAACTTATAGAAAGGAAAAAAAAAAAGATTATTTAGCTCATGGTTTCCTTCAAAACTTGGGCTGCCCTGTTGCTTCCAGCCTCAAGTATGGCAGCACATCCCAGTAGAAATCAAAGGCGAAGCAACCTACTCACATCACAAACAAGGACGTAAAGAGGGATCGGGACTCCAGTTCATAACCGTCTTCAAGGATAAGCCCCCGATGACCTAAAGACCTCCCCTCATAGCATCGCCTTGGTTGGCCCTTTTTTCCAGCAGGTGTCTTTTGTCCTAGCCTGAGCATGCCTCCCTGCACTCTGGCACATTGTACCTGAGAGGAGAATCTGCCCACCTTCCCTCCCATGCTGAACAGTCTTGTCCAGGCTCCTCTTTCCTTTAGCCGACTTTTCAAGACCCTCGGAACATGAGGCTAAAGCCTTTCACTGACCATGTCCCCAGTTCCTCTCCAGCCACGGAGCTGTGTGTTCCAGCCTGGGTCCCTCTGCCTGGGTCACCACACTTTTCCAGAGTAACTCTTGCACCACGATTCTTTATCAACATTTTTTTTTATCTTGCCAGGAAATTGAGTTGTTCCCAAGAAGACACAAAAAAAGACCCCCAAAAGGCATGTTCATCCCTGTTACACCACGAATCCCCTAATGTATCACAAGCCAGTGTGTAGTACACAATTGGCGCTTAATTGATACTTTCACAGGGAAAGTGTGACTTTATTGACGAGGGGTAAGAGGTAAAAGTAGAGGAGGGCTTGAGACGGCTGTGTGCATCACCCCAGAATAAAGTCCTTCGTGTCATTTGTGTGCAACATTTGGATAATCAAATGTTCCTATTAGGGATGAAGGACTTCTACATAGCAGGTCCTTTGAGATGAATCAAATAAAGACTAGATGTAGCCCATGGATTGTCAATTTCAAATACTTGGAACACTGTATACTTTCAATGAGATGGAACCTAATCAAATCTTCCTCAGATGACTCAGGCAGCTGCTGCACTTTCACAGGACATTGAGATCCTGTTCTTCATGGCCTTCTGGCATTACCATTCAGGACTTTTGTGCCAGCTCCCGAGGGGAGGGCAGACTTGATTGGAGAGAGCCACAAAACTCCCCTAGGCCAAAGTACCCTTGCTCTGACATCTGTGTAATCTTAATGATCGCTGAAGCAATAGAGCTGCAGGCTCTCTGGGATGATGGGCAGATGCCTCAGATATCCATCTAGTAATGCCTGGACCCTGGGAGGATGTGGCCTTATCTGGGAGAAGGAACATTTTAAACTGTAACTAAGTTGAAGTCTTGGGATTGGCCTGAGTGTCACACAGAGGTCATCCTGGGAATGAATAGGGATGTGTGCAGCCCCCAAACTGGTAGGTTGTGTGTAGGTAGGAGCAGGCAGGCAATGTGTCTCCTCACAGAGCATCCAGATGGAATGCCAAGTCCACACCTCCACCTAGATGGATGGAGGGCTTTGTTCCTCCAGAGCAAGAAGAATGTCAATCATGAATGTTTTTTTCAAGCCATGACATTCCTTGTCATTTGATCAGAGGCAATAGGAGCCAGGCCTTTCATGTTAGACCTGTAATAATATAGAATGTCTGAATGTCTCGTTGAAGGTCAGTCTCTGGGGCTTTATTTGATCACTTTTATAACTTCAATAGCTGAGGACCAATCTACTGAGAAGAAAGTTGAGGAGAAGAAATAAAGAAGAACTACCAGTAAGTAACTTACATCTAATAGTTATAGGGCGAGATGCCTGCCCCCACTGCATACATACAGTGTACGTAATACACTTCTAATACGTAGGATACATTAAAGTACCCCCATTCTACACATGGGGAAGCTGGGGCTGGGGCAGAACCTGGCATTTGTACAATACTCAATTTAAACAATGGAGGCTGCAGAGAAGAAAAGTGCTTACTTAAAATTATCTTGATTCCAGCCATTGCAAAAGGAATAGTAGCACTTTTTTTCCGACTTCCAGTAGGCTTGATCCAGAGCACACAGGTCCTTAAGGTTTAAGGATCTCTGAATAAGGTGAAATTAGGGGACTTTAAAAAGAAGAAATGCCCGATTTCCTAGATTTGGGGATAGCTTATCCACAAATGGAATTGTTCCCTCAAAAAAAAAAAAATAGCCCAGAAAAGCTAGCACTTCCTTGTAATCTATCTCCCTCCAGAAGGCTGAGTTGCCCTTCCGCTTGGCTTTGATTTGAGGATTAGGTAGCTGTTCATCAGACCCCCTCACATCCAATAAGGTGCCCTGAGAATGGAGGCAGAGGGGAGGGAAGGAGAGAATACCGTTCTGGGAGTGAGAGTGTCCTTCCATGCCTCTGGGCTGCCACTCGCTTTACCCATTGCTTAAGGGAATCACCTGAAGTCTTTCCTCTGAGATGAGGAACCATTGGCAAACCAGGCTGACATTTTTCCTGTAATTAAAAGGTAAGAGCAAAGAAAGCCCAAGCCTGCTTCTCAGCAAAGAGCACAAAGGCCGACACAGCCTTAGAGGATTCACAGCAGGTACCTGACCAGGCGGGTGTGCCAAACACTGACCTTCGTAACTATGGTTCCCCTTCGTGGGAGGGGTGTGGTCCCCCTACGCACTGAGCTGAGGCGCACACAATGCTAAGTACCATGCAGGGAGCTTTCCTAACCTCCCTAACCCCTCCCAACTCCGCAGACCACTAGATGCTTTGATTCCTGACATCCTCCTGCCTCACTGGCAAAGTCCATCTGAAGCACGCTTCAAACTGGGCAGATGTTCAAAAGGAGGCCCCCTGCGGGAGCTTCCCTTTGTACGCAGTCTGCTCTTCCCAGGGGCCTTCTCCTCTTGGTTTTGATAGTGACAATAAGTGACAAAGAGACACCCTGGGACACAGGTCACAGCCTCACAGCTATGCACCCTGCAGGGGAAAAAAAATGAGGGCTTCATTTTACAGAGCAAAGGGAATCTTCCAGAGAGAGCAGACAGTGGCTGTTGTGGACCATTTCTTTAAATGATTTAATGTTGACTTTCTTTAAATGATTTAAGCTCTTTGGCTACTGGGCCCCCATCTTGCCTGCTGCTGAAGATAGTGTGTCATCAGAGGAAAAGGCATTTCTCTAGAACCTGCAGTATGCCTCAGTTCTGTGGGCTTAGCAAGCAACTCTCCTCTTAAATTATTTAGTGTTTTTTTTTTCCTTTTGTCGATTGCTCACACTCTCTTCCTGCATGGAGGCAGGTAAACAGAGCTGCAGCCTTCCCCTTCTCTGGACAGCGAGGAAACCTGCAGGGAAAGATATTTCTAATGCACGCAACAGACCTGTCCTTCCTGCAAATCACGGCAGCATCTCTAACCCACATTAAATGACAGTACGGTCTGAGCCACACGATCTCTACGTGAGTGTGGCCACGAATGCCATCTAGCTTCACCGGCTACTGACTGCGCGCATAGCTTGGATACTCTCTTTGAGACAGTGGTGAAGTTTGGGGTACAGGAGATAGTTTCTCAAGGGCCGACGGGTTTGTATCTGAGTCTTTATTTGTCCTTACTTCCTGCCTGCCTCTCTCTCTCTCTCTCTCTCTCTCTCTCTCTCTCTCTGTAGCTCCGTCCCTTTCTTCTCGTCTCTTAAGAGTGTAAGAGGAAAGGAGCAAGATTTATCGCAACAGCAATTTATCTGCAATAAAAAGTGAAGCCTGCTCTAATGCATTAATAGCTAAAGAGGGTAAAGCACGCCATAAATATAAAGACAAGCACACTGAGTATCACACAAGAATAACAAGAGGGCGCCGGGGGACACAGGCCTCAAGTGACAACACTGCGACACCTCCCCAGTCCCTTCCCTTCTTTGTCAGTTCATAGAAAAATCATTACCATCTATTAAACAAGCCAGGTATTTTTCTAAGTCAATACCTCATGCATGACTCATTTCAGACTCTGGGTGGCAGGATTATTACTCCCATTGTGCAGATGAGAAAACTGAGCCTTGGAGAAGTTGAGTTGCTCGAGATCCTAGTAAGCTAGGGCTCAAACTTCAGTCCCCACTTGCAGGAGGCTTTCCTGTCTCCTAGTCCCTTCTGACCTCTCTTCGTCAGTTAATACATCTCTGAGAAACAGTTAACCCTTTCAGAGAGCTTCGGAAGCTTCTTGTCATGAAGGTTGTTTTCCAGCTTGCCTCTGTTTTTCTGTGTGCCCAGAGAACCATCTGTAGCCCTCTGGGGATCATCAGCAGACAGATGTCCCAGAAGGGTTGTGCTTGACAGTTGGAAATGGTTCTAAGTTGTGACACCCAAACTTATAGTCTATAAATAATAAACAAAGCAGCCGCAGAGAGAAAGATTAGCAAACACTACCCCCTTGAAGCAGTGGTGGTGTTTGGGGACATGCACACTAAGATTATTTTTCCAAACTGTGATTGTTTCCCAAAGTTCCAAACTATGATTTTCCCTCCCTTGGGCTGCCCTCCCTAGGCTTAACAATTCCCAAGCCGCAGGAGGCTAATCACACGTGATGTGATATGCCTTGATTTGGTGGAAAGGGACTACAGTGTGCTCCCAGGAGAGGTAGGAAAGGAGCAGAGATAAATCTGAAGGTGTTCTGTCTTCAGAGAGACACTGTGGAGTCCAGCTTGCTCTTGGTATAGGCAAAGACAGGGACTCGTTTCTACAAAGCAGTGAGAACTGCTTTCTAAGAAGGAAGTGCCAAGGGCCACTGGAGAGGCCATCAGTAGACAACCCAAGACCCAGACTCAAGGTAGCTAGGTATAAACTTATCTGAGTTGTCCCCTAATGGTTAACATCTTTTTCACATATACTGATCACTGTCAAGACTTCTCTGAAGTCTAGAAAGGGTGTGGCCAGATGGAAAGTCAGCTAGGGTGTAGGGACCACCCTCAGCTCAAGGCTGGCTTGACAGAGGATTGTAGATATAGGGTCACACAGGAGGCCTAGGTCTTTGTTTCTACCCTACCCCACATCTACACACTGTAACCCATCTAGCTCTTCCATGGGTACAGGGAACCATGTTTCTTCAGTGCAGAGTGTGTACTGGTTCGTAATCTTTAGGATTAGACTCATGGTCCAAATCCTTGGAGGAACATTTATCCCCACTGCTTTAGCTTCTTCAATTGATAAATAAAGATAATAGTGTTTATCTGTGAGAATTATGATAGGGAAGGTTACCATAAATGAAGGTCATTATTATTGTACATTTGAATCATTACATAGTCTTTTCTTTCTTTCTTTTTTTTTCTTTCTTTCTTTCTTTTTTTTTTTCTGAGACAGGGTTTCTCTGTGTAGCCTTGGCTGTCCTGGAACTCACTCTGTAGACCAGGCTGGCCTCGAACTCAGAAATCTGCCTGCCTCTGCCTCCCAAGTGCTGGGATTAAAGGTGTGTGCCACCACTGCCCGGCTATATATTCTAATCTAACAGGGTTCAGGTACTCACTGCTTCTTCTCTTCAGAACATAACCCTTATGTGGAGATATTCCCTTGTTAGAGATAAAGAGCAAGCGTCAAGAAGGCAGGTGTTATGGGCTAGGTACATGTGCCTTCCCAAATCCACGTGTTAAATTTTGTCATCCCATTTCATGGCGATTGAAAGTGGGAGATGATTGGATTAGGAGAATACAACCTTCAGGAATGAAACGGGTGTCCTTGTAGACACGACTCTAGAGTTTGCTGGCCCTTCCTAACATTTAGAGTTATAGGGAGAAAGCAGCCATCTATGAACCAGAAAGCAGGCCCTAACTAGACACCAAATATGATGATGTTTTGCTCTTGGGTTTCCCAGCCCTTGTTTAAGTCAACTACTGTACAGTAGATTTTTAATATATGAAGACCTGAATTACAGACTTAGATGCAAAGTCTAGGTTTGGGTCTGATTGCTGTGCTCAGTGTGATTTTTCCCTTTGTTAACTTGCTTATCAGTTAAGTGGGCCTAGCAACTTTCTCATCTTCCCAGGACATGCTGAGAACAAAATGAGAATGGATTTCCTGAAGTTCTGCAAAGCTAAAGATGTTATAGAAAATCAGGAGCCTCTACCCAGCTCCTCCACCTTTCTTTATTTGGTTCTATAAATCTGTGTTTTATGTTTTAATGTTTAATCTGTTCTGAACACTGTTATTTCATTTTGGCTTACCCAATTTCTGCTTACCTAGCCAAGATCACAATAGCCTGGAGATGTTGTTTGGTCATGCGCTTATAGTTTTTCAGATATTTATTTTAATTATGTGTGTTTCTGGGTTGGGGGTATGTGCATGTGAGTGCTGATGCCCCTGGCTGCCAGAAGAGGGCGCTGTTGTTATGTAGGCGATTGTGAGTTGCCCCACCTGGGAACTGAACTCCTCTATAGGAACAGTGGTGTGGCACAGAGCTCCCTCTGCTCTCTAGAGCATTTTTCTGTTTAGCATCCACCATGGTGATGGAAGCTAGATTAGTTATCTGTCCCACAGCATTTTTATTTTATGGATTCACTGAGGCAGCATGCTGGATGTCAAGGACACTAAGTATCCCCAGGAACTGGGCATTCCTGACCTCATACATTCCCCCAGATGGTGACCTTCACACATTTTGACAGATCCGGGTTATCACAGTGCTTCTCCCTCTGGATGCAACCTGGTAACAACTTCTTGCCTAATAGTTATTCCTCACTGGATTCCGCCCAAACTAGAGTGGCAGTGCTCAGCGCTCTTTTCAGGAGTCTACATGGGATATAGAATGAGCAAAGATGGTGGGCGATGGTACGGCAGTAAGGGACAGATGGACAAAAGGAGGGACAGAAGGAGGGTGCAGTCAAGTGTCTTAGTGCTCTAGTCAGACCCAGGACCCAAGCCTCAAAGAAGGGGTTCGTGCCCGGAATTTACAAACAAATATGCCGTACATTTATTCCTTTTCCCAGGACGTTGATGAACATGCTCTAGGGGTTGTCATCTCTTCCTGTCTACTCAGCCTTGAGATGAAAGGCAGATGATGGAGGCAGGGCACGGCCCCTCCCCATCTATAAGCCAGCTGCCACCAAAGCAAAATGTCCTCCCCTCTCCTCGCTAAACTAAACAGTAGTTTGTCAAAGGGTGAATAAGAAGAAAAGTGACAATTTTCCTTTATGTTAATAAATTGCTTTGGCCTAAAAAACATTAATCAATTTCTTTCCAAAGCGCACACACTTCTCAATACTCTGCTATTTGCTTGGCCTTGAAAAGAAAGTCACTTTCAATCCCCTTAAACTGTCAAGACCAGTGGGGGCAGACACGTGGGGGAGGGGCAGCTCCCTAAATCCTTGTGATTATAATAGAACCCTGCTGTGTTTCCATAGAAACATAACGATGTATTCTTCCCTGAATGTACACAAGGGAAGGAGGGAAGAGCAAGGCTGTGGGCAAGGTATACAGTGTCTGAAGCGCTGGAGGTGCCGGTGAGGAGGTGAGAGGCATTTGTCCCCAAGAGACAGAGAAGAAGGCAAAGCTCTCAGTGAAGAAGAGTGGGCAGAGACAGGGTCCCATACAGTATGATCACACCTGTTATGGCCTCATATTAGCATGGCCACCCAGCTAGGTTATTATTATAACTCCTACATGGAGCCAAATCCTGGGGAACAAAGAGAGATTTACCCAAGGTCAACCAGGAGCACTCAACTCAAAAGCCTTTGGCTCTAGCCTCTGGGATGGGCAGCAAGTGAAGCCCAGCAGAGAAGGCGGAGTTTACATTCTGTCTTCTGGCTCTTTGCTTCCTGGGCCTGCCAGTTCTGGGCACATGATAGACTCACTCAGAAACATAATTTCTAATAGGCTTGGAGATATTTGTGGATCTTGGGGCATGCAGGCAGTTCATTATTGCGAGTTTGCTTTGGATTAGGCAGTCAGAAACTCCACACAGAAGGAGAAAGAAGCCGCCAGTGGTGTGTGTGTGTGTGTGTGTGTGTGTGTGTGTGTGTGATCAGATACCATGGACAGAGAGACCTGGAAAGACGAAGGCTAAGTGAGAGGTGAGCGGCATACTTGGGTCCCTTGCCTTAAATTCTGGGAAACAAGCTCCACAGGGAGGGTGTCCCAGTCTGTCTAGCCATTTCACTGGAATTTAGTGCTAGAGTGGGTGAGTGGGTAGATGGATGGATGGATGGATGGATGGGTACATGGTTGGATGGTGGATGGATGGGTGGATGGATGGATGGATGGATGGATGGGTACATGGTTGGATGGTGGATGGATGGGTGGATGGATGGGTACATGGTTGGATGAGTGGATGGATGGATGGATGGATGGATGGATGGATACATGGGTAGATGAGTGGATGGATGGATGGATGGATGGATGGATGGATACATGGGTGGATGAGTGGATGGATGGGTGGGTGGGTGGGTGGATGGATGGATGGATGGATGGATGGATGGATGGATACATACATGGGTGGATGAGTAAATGAATGGATGGATAGATGGATGGATGGATGGATGGATGGATGGATGGATGGATGGATGGATGGATACATGGGTGGATGAGTGGATGGATGGGTAGATGGATGGATGGATGGATACATACATGGGTGGATGAGTAGATGGATGGATGGATGGATGGATGGATGGATGGATGGATACATGAGTGGATGAGTGGATGGATGGGTGAGTAGTTGGGTAGGTGAATGGGTGGATGGATGGATGGATGAACAGATGGATGTGTGAGTAGGTAGGTGGATTAATGAGTGGGTGGATATATGGGGGTGGGGAGAGTGAAAAGGTGGGTGGATGGGATATACCAGACATCAGGCACTCTTAGCATGAGCAGATATTACCCATTTGCTTTGGCTCTATCTTGTATTCTACCACAAAGATAGTTTTTTTGCCACAGTAGGTTAGGCAAGGCTATTAAGGATCTAAAAGAACTGTGAATATGATATGGCTGTTCCCTACCAACCAAGCATGCACACCTCCAGTGACAGAGGCTGGGAATCAGCGTTGGCAGCTTACAACTTTACATTCCTTCTTTGGTGCAATGCAGAGGTGGCCCGAGATGACTGTTTCCAGCCTCTTGATCCAGCTCCCAAGTTTCCTCTGAGAAGGAGGAGGTCCAAGTGGTGTTGAGAGATGGCTGCTCCATCCCTCAAGACAAACTAGGGTGCAATACTGGGCGACAGTGGAAGAACGGGACTCAAGGTGTGGGTTTGGATGCCTGGGACGAATGAACTATCAAGCCATGGGCTTTGGCCACAAGGTCTCAAATTGTTGATAAAGTCAGACATCATTTACTAAGGACACAAAGCCACTGGTCAAGCAATGCCAGTGCTTGCTGGATAGACTTTTAATCTATCTGCCATTCCTTTCTCGGCATCTAGAGCAGGATCTGGCACATGGACAATACTTAATCAATCTTGGTTGAATGTCTGGGCGAACATGCGGTGCCTAATCAGTGTGTTGTGTATTGAACATGCACCTGTTTTCTACACTTGCCTGTGATCCTGGGAGTAGGAAACCTACTTCTTCTTTGGCAGGGTACCACTCTAATGCTCGAGAATAGGGGACTGACTTGCAGTGGATGCACTGTGGAGCTTTGCTTTGAAAAACACAATCTGTGTTTCATCCATTATGTAGGTCACCCTGCCAAGATTATGTCCCTGTAGAGAGAACCAGAGACAAACAGAAAGAGAAAGGATGTCCGAAACGGAGAGAGGAATCTGGCTGAAGGTTATTGATACTTCCTCCTGCTGGCTACATGACAGGCCACTCTGCCCTTCTGTCTCTTCCATTTCAGAACGCCCAGGACAGTGCTGCATTTGGGGCTTCCTTTCTCACATGTGACAACTGTGATTTACTCCTGCAGCAGCGCTAACTCTGATCTTAAGCTCTGGGAAGTGACATGGGCATCACAGGCAGGGGCAGGTGGTCTCTTAATGATGGCTGATTTTCAGCACTTGCTGGGCATAAAGGACTCCGCCAGTCGCGCCTCATCCGGAGCGACGTGGGGTCTTTTGTCTTCCTTACACAGTGTTTCATCCCAATCCCTTGCCCCCCCCCTGGCTAAACGAGGGGCATGCTCTGCTCTTATGGCCATCCTGCTGCCATTTTCTACACCCCCATGCTAGCTGTGGACTTTCTGAGAAGACGCGTAACAAGCACTTAGCACTCAAATGCACTTAAAAGCGGAAGGGAAGAGAGCTGTCAAGGACACAGGCTGGGCAGAGCTGCCTGACAGGACCTGTTCTTCCTTGTCCAGTTCTCTAGGCTCAGGGGAAGCTAAGCAGAGAGAGAGAGAGAGAGAGAGAGAGAGAGAGAGAGAGAGAGAGAGAGAGAAGAAGAAGAAGAAGAAGAAGAAGAAGAAGAAGAAGAAGAAGAAGAAGAAGAAGGAGGAGGCCAGGAGTCCCTGACATATGTCTACCTCTTTTCTAGACACAAAGAGGCTGAGGGGACATCAGGCTCCTGCCTTGGGCCCAGGTTCTTTGCTGACTCCACGATCCCGGGGCTTCTGGGCATCTTGGTTCCCTCTGACCTCATGTTTAACTCAGAAACCTTTGTAGTATTCAACACGGTATGAATGAAATACACCGTATACACATATAAGGAGTCCAGATACACATATAAAATAGGAAAAAGGAGAAGCTATCTAGCAACAGAAGAGGATTTCAGTCTCTCTGTATGGAGGAATGCTGGAAGGTAGCCTGATATGTAAAGCTCTCTAAGACATATTCCTGAGAGACGCTTCAAAGAACATAGTGCATCCGTGGTAGTAATGTTAATGCTGACACGAATACAGGAATGGGGTTTAACATATATATATATATATATATATATATATATATATATATATATATATACAAAAGCACTGTAGTATGTCAAGCACTGCTCTGGCCAGCCATGTCCTTTATGTCACATATATTGATTTCATTAGCATTAGGGGACATTATTACTTCCACGTCACAGATGAGGAAACTCAGCTCCTTTGAGTATGTGTGACTTTATATCGTTTACCTCTTAATGAATTAGTGTCCGTGAATACTGTTTAACAAAAACAGTATCAACGAGGATCACTAAACTAGAGATGCAAGGAAAGCTAGACCATTTACTGAATGCCTGACATGATCTGTGCCCGATTCACTTGACAAAATGAGGTCTCTTTAAAGGTATTAATTTAATTCAATTGGGAGGAATGGGAGAGTCTGGGAAATGCCTCAACTCTCCCAAAGTCTCCAAAGGCACTTGGTCCCTAATGGCTTAGTAGTTGATCCCAAGGACGTGCTCTTGTCTGCTCTGAGTAACGGGTGTGCGTTATTTTTCAAGTCAGTGTGTGCTATTTTGAAGTTAACCCTCCTCCTTTCTCTCTGTCTTCCAGTGTAGAGTATGACTTCCGGCAGCAGGAAGGCAGGTTCCATGAGGTTCTCCAGAGCCTGGAGGAGGCGGAGCCAGCGGAGGAAACACCTTCCCCACCCAAATCCCCAGCAGAAGCCCCAGTCCCCGAGAAACAGGACTTACGGCGGAAGAGCAAGAAGGTGAAGAAGAAATGCTTCTGGTGGATATGAGAAGATTGGGGTTCCCAGCATTCCTTCCTGAGATGGGGAAATCCCCTCAAGGTCCCCCATCTCTGCCCCGATCCTCTGCAAAAGCTCAGGCTGAGATCCCCCTGACCTGTGATACAGGAGTGCCTCGGAGCCGGTACACCACTGGACACCTGGTCACCAACCTCACCTGAGTGTGTTGCCGCGGCTCGCGGAGGATTTTGTGGACACTCGCGTGGCCACTTGTTGCTGAGCTGCCTGTCCTTTCCCAGCCAGGCTTCCCCCTCATCCGCTGAGCTCAGATTCCCACCATAAGCTAAAGCGTGTACTGCACTCCCCAACACTTCCCTGGCAGCGAGCGTCTCCTTCCCACCCTGAGGTCATCAACCCTGAAGGTACAGAAATAAGTCTGTGTTGTGCGCTGCAGGGAGAGGAGGGTTGTGAGCAAGTATCCTAGAAAACACCACACACTAAGCTGGCAGGGTTCAAGGATTTACCATACAAAAAGCACAACAGAAGCGAGCAGAGCCTAACAATGCCAGGTCGCCCTGAATGTATTAAGTTGTCCTCTTTCCACGAGCCCTTAGATTTCAAACCTAGTGGCTCTCTTCTTGTAAAGTATGGGGTTGGTGGGGTGTGGCAGAGTAAGGGTGCCCGTGGGTATTAGGTACCTGTTGTGTGACCTACGTGACTGGGACTCAGGTGACTGTCATAGCTGCAGTCTTTCTGGGGCCTCTTAATTATCATATGTCTCTGTGTGCCCGGTGGGGAGGGGGGATAATTGAGAGAGACTTTAACATTAGGGTCATTTCCCTGTTAGCGTTCATTTATTTACCTGTAACATTAAGGGTTTTAAGACCCGGCGACTTGGATGTCAGTATATCTTATCAAGTGACGTTAACAAGGCTTACCTACAATATAGCATTGTTTTCTCATCCATGCATCCTTGTGACAACCATATAGATAGGCCCAAACATGTTACTCTACAGTTACCCTTCCTGGTGACCAGGTTGCGGTCACCTGATCTAGGAAGAAACAGGACTGAGAATGGGGATGGAAGCTCCTTCTTCCACAAAGTTCGAGCTCTGAGGTCCTTAGGGTCTAGCTCATTCTGCTGATAAGACCTCCACTCACGGATGTCCGGTCAAGCGTGTATGCCACGCGAACTCCTAAAGCAGTGTGATTAAGTAATTGCTACATACTCGGGCAGAGTGGGAGGCAAGGCTTGGATGCCTCTGCATAAAGTTCAGTGTTCTGCCAGCCTGTGATTGGACTGACACTGCCAGAAATGTGAGCCACACCCAAGCCAAGGAAGCATTTTATAACCGCCCCCTTGCCAAAGACCCGGTGTCTGCGTGAGTCTCTGCTGTGCACGTGGGGTGTGCATACCCCACTGCCAGTTGAGGCTAAACTGAGCAAACCACCCCAACAATGTCACCTCCCTTGTCACAGTGCTGCGGTGCAAAAGCTATTTCAGGGAGAGTGAAGGAAATTTGGCAAGGAATCTGGGCTTGCACTATTTAAGTCTTGGGATGTCATTTGAGATGTTCTCTCTCTGTTTCTAGTGTAATGTTTAAACCCACAAAGTGAGACCAGAATATAGAATGTCAAGTTAGAATTAAGATAAATATACTTGCCATTCTTAAGAAACCACATTTCAATTAGATATGTTACCATTGGCCAAAAGCCACAGATCTTTCTATATCTACATGCTCAACTCTCAGTTGGCCCCAGCAATGGAAAAAAAAAAAAAAACAGTACAGAGGATAATCCAATAAAGCAAACTCATTTAGGAATCTCTTATATAATTTTTATCTTGTATCGGGGCTTCCATCTTAATTTGTTTTGCTTACACTAATTTCAAATGGATTTATATTCTAGAATACGAGGATGGAACAAAAATATTTTTACACTTAGATCTCGGAGACCCAGGAAATAGAATAGCCTGTTCCACTGACCTGGAGAAAATGGTGTAATTGTGTCCTTTCTTGACTAGGCAGAAGAATGACTATGCCCCCTGATTTCTAAGCTCTGTATACCTTCTAACAGTGGGGGCGCGCAGCTATGAGAGCTTACTGCAGCCTTTGTACTGGTTAGCCTAAAGAAACGAGATATCTGAGGTAGCTCTTATCTTCTCACACACATGGCGAGTTAGGGACCTTTCATAAACTCAGAACTGAAAGGGATGAAATTAGGACTGAAAAATGTTAACATTCCCTGAAAGAAAATCCCCCAAGGCCATGTGATTTTATACCAAAGCACAACACCACATCGCATTGCTTAGGCCATACCAATCTATACCTGGAGAGAAGGTCCCTTCCGGTAATTGAATCCTGAACATCAGTATGGGGGAAAAGGATTGATAAGCCTGCTGAACAGAAAGGGTCATCACTACATTAAATTAAAATCATACTCATATATACCAAAACTCTATAATCTGTTACTCGCGTTGAGTAGCAATGCTTCTTTGTAAAATAGTATGTAATATGATATTCTACAGAAATGTTATACTTGAGGTTATATGGTTTTATGAAAAGAGATTCATTTAGCAAAAATTACTTTTATGAAATGGAAAGAGAAAGGACTGATGGGCCTGTTTAAATTGCAGGGGTTTAATGTAGCTGCTCCCTCTATAGTTGAAACACTCAGTATCCCTGGAACTTAATGCAGCTCATCTGTAGAGCGCCTTCTTGAAGACAATGTATCACTGTACGGTTTTGTAAATTTCTAAACTGTTTTAAATGGGATATTATCTTTTGCAATAAACTTAAGTATTTTTCCTAGGTCTTAAGACTCGGTTATTAGTTTGGGTTGAGTTGAGTTATGAAATTTTTAACTCAAAAAAAAAAAAAAAAGACTTAGCAGCCCAAAGACAAAGATAGTTACAATACTTAACTTATTTGTTTATAAACAAAAATAGACCCAGAAATGTCTGTGATGCCAATCATAGGAACCTTGTGTCCTGACCATAGGAGAGGTGGCCTGTACCAAGGAACCATTCCCAGCTGCTTTCAAGGGGGCACACAACTCATCCATGGTTCAACTTTATGCCCCGACACCTGACTCGCTTGGTTCATATTTCTCTTTAATTATTTTCTGATGAATGGATTTCCTTAAAAGACATCTTTCATCATCAATACCGGGAAAATTAGTATCATATTCCAAAATTTGAACAGGAGATAATAGTTTGCTTCAATTCAAATGAGCAACTGCTTTTGAAGGTTTAGCAATCTAAGTCTGAGACCAGTTCATTTGTGGAAAAGATATTTGTAAATGTGTCCTAAGAGCAGGTTAACACCAAACTCACTTTCTTTTCAACTAGTCAGAAGGAGAGAGAGAGAGAGAGAGAGAGAGAGAGAGAGAGAGAGAGAGAGAGAGAGAATTGAAAAGAAACCCCCCCATATCCAGGCATAAGTCAGGGTTTGAGCTGCTATATCACGGAGGCCTTGTTTCTGTCTGGAGGATGAGCCTCTCTCAGAGGTAAGGAGCAAAGTAACACCCCGGACATGGAATCAGAAGTCTTGTGTTTAACAGCTTTCCTCGGTGGCCCCATCAGCTGAGCTTCTTAGCTCGGGTCTGATGAACCAGAAACCCCTGATCCTAAGACGACATCTGGCAATTCTCTGAAGGGAGCTCTAAACACAGTGGAGGGCACACAACAGGCACCCAGTAAATACGCATTCATTCCTTTGCTCATTGAAATAAAGTGGGAGGAAGTTTACAAGTGCTTCTGTGAGACTGCATTTGGTGTCAGATGCAGGTTCAAGGTCATCTCGGGGCCAGGAACCAACTCATTCTAGCTTATAAATCCTTTAGCTAGCAGGACAATGTATGTTAAATAATAGGTGCTTTGTGGTTCAGAGGTACATGTTGGCCAATAGCACCTACTGCAGCATTCTGGGGGGAAAGAAGACTGTCATGGCATGTGACATTAAATTCCCAGAAGGCCCTTCCATTTGCAACATGAGGTATAACTGGATGATTTGCCCGAGGCTACTAGAACTTTGGAATTGGGTCCTGGAAGCACCAATGTTAATGTGTAGTGTGTGAGGAGCTGTCCAGTTCCAGCCGCCACTCGGGTTGGACTCGAAATCCATTTTTACCATGGTCAGCTGAGCAGAGTCCCCAGCATGATCTTCTCTCGAGAAGGATCTAACTTTAGGTCAGTCCAGGCAACTTTCTGGATGCTAAAAATGTCTCTGTCGCGGAGATGTTTTATGATTGTTAATCCCATCAAACAGGAGAAGGCTGGGACGTGCCTCCCGACTCAGCGTTGACTGTTTGCTACAATCCATGTTTGGCCAATGTAATGATCATAATCACCCGTTTGAGTATGTCTGCCTCCATTTTTTTCTCCCATCTCCCTTAAACTGACCGACAGCCCAAATACCTAGTGACCATGTAATACCTCCTAATGCCAGTGTTTCACAACTACTCCATCTCTTTTGGTTTTCTGTGGAGCCTTTGGCCCACAGAAAGAAGATGCACCTTCAGACACCACACAGCTTGGATATCCTCCACATCAGAGAATGTCCCCATGGCAGACACCTTATCGCCCACTGCAGTAGCATCCCCTAAAGGGTCTGTGAGGGAACCCTTCAATCCGCCTAGAACATACTTACCACATCCCTCCTTGTCCAGTTTCTGGCAACGCATAATGCTATCCAGCTACCACCATGACCACAAACCACACCAGATGTCCTTCTTAATCATTTACTTATACCAGGAGCCTTGCCCTCAAGGTCCATGACAAAGCTGTCCTTGAAGATATGTCTTTGTCAGTCTTTAGTGAATGTCCTTGTCTGTATTGTCTTCCTGGGTGGGAATTCTGCTTACTCTGTTGCCTATGTATGCCCAGAACTCGCTACATTGGGGTTTAGACGTTGAAGGAGTAAGTTAATTAGTAAATTGGATCCTGTGAAGGAGTTACTAACTCTCAACATGGCCCCACCCCCCAGCTTTCCCCCTTCCTACTGGCAAGGCATTCGTAAGGGATGGCACACGGCTGGCACCCAGCCTCTGTATCTGCACCCCTGGAATTGGAGGCTTTAGCAAGGAACAGTGCCCAAGGCTTTCAACTCTTCCACGGTCGGCCTGGCTTTCAGGACTTAGGAGCACCAGGACACAACCGTCCTCACCCTCCACCTTTATTGACAGCCCCACTTAACCTCGCCTCAGAATAAATTGCCATCATAATTAAATTCCAAAGCATTCTGCACATTTGACCAAGATACTGCCCAACTGTGTGAGAGAGAAAATGAGTTTTGAAATTAAAGCAGATTGTTAACTATTTTTTGCTGTAATGTTTCTATTAAAATGCCAGCATTTATTACATGTGACCCAGTCCATTTCAGACACAATGCAATTTAAAACAGACAGGGGCCGTCTACTCAAGGAACATTTTAGGCGAAGCATTTTGCCTTGGCTTCAACCATGATTAAAGCGGAAAGACAATAACATCACACCAAAGGATTATTTGCTCCCAAACAAATAAAAGCTTTATTATCATGAAAGGCTTTCAAAAATTTTTCACAATCCATAAGTATATTAAATTTCATTCAAATGAAACCCATTACTTTCTTCCTGACAGGTCCTGAATATACATTTTTTTAGACCATTAGCTAGCCCAGTGGCCTCTACTTGTCATAGTAGCCTGGGTGCCCAGGTAGCACACTCAGTATTATGACATCTGGTTACGCCAACAAAGCGGCCCTCCTTCTCATGTACCAAACCAGCAGAGGTATTTCAATTGCTGGTCTCCACAGTCTTGCCACTGTTCCCACCAAATAACTGAACCCCACCCCACTCCAGGCAGAAATAGTATACAGATGACAGGAGGATCTTGGGGCTACCTGTCATTGTCCTCTGTTTGCAATTTTTAAGGTTTGTTTGTTTATTATATGTAAGCACACTGTAGCTGTCATTAGACACACCAGAAGAGGCGTCAGATCTCATTATGGATGGTTGTGAGCCACCATGTGGTTGCTGGGATTTGAACTCAGGACTTCTGGGAAAGCCGTCAGTGTTCTTATCCACTGAGTCACACCACCAGCCCCTGTTTGCAATTTTTTAGATAAAAAAATATTATCAGCCAGGCAGTGGTGGCGCACACCTTTAATCCCAGCACTTTGGAGGCAGAGGCAGGCAGATTTCTGAGTTTGAGGCCAGCCTGGTCTACAGAGTGAGTTCCAGGACAGCCAGAACTACACAGAGAAACCCTGTCTTGAAAAACAAAAACAAACAAAAAAAAAACAACAACAACAAAAATATTATCTACTCAGTGGTTGATACTTGAGAAATAAAGAGTAAAATCAAAATGTAACTCATAGCATCAATGTTTATAAATTCAGAGTGCTGGCCCGACTACCATTATCAGGGTAGATCTCTGTCTCTCCATCACTTAAAAGCTACCCCAGGGTCTGACGGAGCGTAGATGAGCCTCAGTCCCATCATCAATGAATGAATACTTCCAGAGCCTCTTCTCTGTGCCATGCCTGCTGCCAAGGACACTGTGAACGTGCACTGGAGGCCCTGACCTCCCAGGCTGTGTGGTCTGATGAGGGTGGCCTTCCGCAGTGAGCAGAGGTCCCTCCCAGATCCACTCTACCGGGATGTCAAACCACTCTACTCTCCTTTGATCTGAAGATGAAGGTGTAAATCCTCCGGAGACTCTGTCCATCATCTTGCCCTTCCCCCACTACTGTGTGGTAAACTCCTAGAGGGCGCCTTTTGAGGTAGATGGTTGGCTACATCATCCTCGATGCATGTCTCTAACTGCATCCCACCACCACCACCCCAGAGCACAGATGCTCACTCGATTCCACAGCAAACGAGGCTCATAACTGGACTCCAAGCCAACATTTACCTGCTAGCCTCAACCTCTCACCAGCTCCCTTCCTATCTCACCATTGCTTGAAAAGTCAGAGGGTATCAAGTCCCCGTGGGTGCATCTTCTCTCGCTACTGCTCGGAACCCCACCCATCACCCATCTATCACGAGGAATAATTTGTACTTTGAGGGAGGATAACAGTTGGAGTTCACAGTATATTGTTAATAAGTGATGATAATGATTTCAGCAGAAGCCTAAAATCTCCGCATCTATGAGACCAAGGCAGGATGGTAACAAGTTCGAGACTGGTCTGGGCTACAAAGTGAGACTCCATGGCAAATAAAAATCAAAACCAACTAACCAAACAACAACAACAACAACAACAACAACAACAAAACAGTAATAATTAGCTCTCTGCTTCCTTGACCTGACAGTGGTGACAACCATCACTTGTCTTCTCCCTCGTATTTACTCCTCAGTCATTTCCCACGAGGTATTTATGACAAGTGTCACTTTTCAACAGAATGAACGGAGGCAAGAGAGAGGAACCATTTGTCAGAGCACACGATACGGAGAGTGGGAAGGGGTGGTGGGGGTGGGGTTCTTTTAAGGTCTCCTAAAATTGGGAGCCAGGTCCTTTAAAAGTCCTACCACAACAGCAAGCACCAAATTAAACACGGTCTGCTCTCTGTGACTTTCCTTCCCTGTACCATCCCTGGTCCCTGTTGGCTACTCCACCCTGAGTGCCCACGGCACTACACAGGATGCCATTTGTGTGTGTGTGTGTGTGTGTGTGTGTGTGTGTGTGAGAGAGAGAGAGAGAGAGAGAGAGAGAGAGAGAGAGAGGGAGGGAGAGAGAGAGAGAGAGAGAGAGAGAGAGAGAGAGAGAGAGAGAGTGGAATTTCTTTCATCAATCTCTCATGCTCCTCTCCACTAGGAAGCAGTGTCCTTGGAGACAGGAGTTGTCACTGCATCCCTGGGAACCTCCATGGGCGTCTTACGTCATGTGAGACGCCATAAATGTAAGTTCTGATGAGTGAAGTAGGAAAGCAAGGCCATGCAAACATGGAGAAAAAATCTATGGGCCAAAGCCAGGTCCTGCCTGCTGCCCACCCCACCCCCATCTTTCAAATAAAGCTCTGGGCTCTCCTGGCTTCAAACGATGTTCAGAAGGTGAGAGTATATACAGGAAGAGACTTGAGGAAGCTGGTTTTCTCTGTAATTCCTATTTTTAAAGAAATGGTGCTTGAGGATTTTTTTTATCATAAAAAGAAAAGTGAAGTTATTTCAGACAAAAAGAAATGAAACAAGAAATTTGTGATTCCTGAGTGCACATAACTCAGAACATGCTGAAGAGGTTGAGTGCCTGGTCTAGCCTCTGGAAGGCCATAGGGTGTGGTGAGGAACTGGGCTTCTCCCTCCCAGATCTCAGCCCCCTTGGTATTCTTTTCCTACAGCCCTTCCCCCATACTGACTCACAGAACAGCCCTGGTGGATGTCACTTAAAGACTAAACAGTGTCCCTGAATGAATTTTGGCAACAAGTCTAGAAAAGTAGGTCCTGATTTTGAAAGACCACATGGCAGAAATAATTCCTTCGAGTAACTCAAGAAGAGTTGTGTCCTAGTGGGGACAACAGGGACATGGGGCTTGTGCCTCTTTCATTGTAGTGGTTCTGACGGTCTGATCTTTCTCCATGGGGAGTCATCCTTAGGTGACTGGGGGCAAGCCATTAGCAAGTAGTTCTTATGGGGTCCTTAGTAGCTCTCAAGAGAGGGTTACTATAAAGGCCAGAGTTTGGTGCCACCTGGCTCTCTGTTTTCTGGCTTGGGATATGATCATTTGCCCTTAGGTCTTCGCATAATGAGTGAAAGAATAGAGGGGCTGGGCCTTGGAGCCTCCACCATATGGACCATTTAAACCTTTGCTATTCTATAACTAGCCTGCTTTAGGTACTTTGTTATAGTAATGCAAAGCCGACAGACACACCCTGCCCCTTACATGTCCACCGAACATCCCAACAAAGGACCCTGAATCCAGCTGAGCCTGCCACCATGTCAAGTCAGGAACAAGGACTTGAACATGAAAGATAGCAGAAAAAGAGGACCAGCAAGATGATTCAGTGCTTAATGGTTGTAACGAAAGAAGTCTAATCATCTAGATCTCCGGAACACAAAGTAGGAGAGATAGACACCTACAAATTGCACTGTGACTGCATATGTGCTACAGCATACATGCATGCATGTATATATGTACACATACATACACGAGGCATAAATACATGTAATTTTAAAGAAGGAGGAGGAGAAGAACAACAACAACAATAATAATAACAATAACAACCACCACCACCACCCGGTTCTTGCTTCCCCAGGGCCTGCTATTTGTTAATACTGATGCTTTGTCAACAGAGGAACTAAAGGACCAAAGTCATTAAATAGGCTCCTCACCCCTTGAGAAGGGAAGGTCTGGTATAGTTTCCCACATGTCAGATCCCTTCAGAATCCACAGCTTGCTTCACTGCCCTTCGAAAGCAATGCTGACTGAGAGGGCGGTCAGCCGAGGCCAAGGGCAGACATCCTGTTCTAAAGATGGGCCCCAGTGCCGGGAAACAGCACAAGAGATTCTGCAGAGTCTTATCTTTAAGAACACACTTAAAGTCACTTGCCCCAAATCAGATTTGCATAGCTCCACTAACACAAGCCAAAAGGCACTGGGCTATTTGGAGATAATTTTGTTAAAACTTTGATGACATAATAGTACATTTCCCAGCATTTGCTGAATGATTCCCAAATTGTGTGTGTGTGTGTGTGTGTGTGTGTGTGTGTGTGTGTCCCTTTCCTGGTGTTGACAGCTGTGTCCTTGTGTTGCCAGTGATGGTCCCACTGGTATACCAGTTTCCCCAAGACTCAGATTCAGTTCTATGACATCAACTTTTGATTGGTGACTTCTGTCCTATATGCAGTAATGCCCTTGAGAGTTGAAAGACTGTGTGGTGTGTGTGTGTGTGTGTGTGTGTGTGTGTGTGTGTGTGTGCAGCACCCCAAGGCATAGGTCCCCAAGTCAAATGGGGGAAATCCCTTGTGGTAGTACCATTAGCCTCAGTTTACCAAACAGGACACTGTCCCTGCATAGGCTGCACTGTGCACAGACCAAGGAGGAGGCATGTCAATGAATCCCTTCCGATTCCCCATCTCTGAGGCTGATGCAGGATCAGAAAGATGATTCTGAGGATGAACCAGGCTCTTCTCCAATCTGTCAAAAAGAACCCTTTCACAGGGCCAGGGCAGAATTGTAGAATTTTATATATAGAAGATCCTTACAGGGAAGCCTGGCACGAAACAGAGCTTTTCTCACCTATTTTTAAAATCAGACCTTTTAAAAAATCTCGTCATCCACTTGTCCTTTGGATTGGTTTGCTCTTTCCATTTAGTCTCTCCCTGAGGTTGGAATGAGCATCTGCTACACTCGAAGGCCTTGACAGTGAGACAGGAACCCCACCCATACGAGGACACGGCTCCTTCCCCCAAGTGTCACAGTCTGCTATGGAGCACAGACAAGAGAAAAAGAAAATCCCAGTCCAGTATGGAAATAATGTAATTGCAACATCTACAGGTCACCAAAGACGATGCCTCAGCAATGGAAAACCATAAGACAGAGTAGGCAAAGAGTCCTATTCTGCACCCTAGAGTTCCCTGGCCTGCACCCACTTAGAGCTCTCTGGCCTTTTCAATCCACCCACCCAAAAGTTTCATAACATTCAAGACCCAGATTCAGTTCTATGATGTCAACTTTTGATTGGTGACTCCTGTCCTCTATGCAGTGACGTCCTTGAGACTTGAAAGACTATATGTGTGTATGTATGTGTGCATGTATGTGCATGTGTACATGCATGTATATCTAACGATTCCCTAATATGCATTTATGAGCTCCATATAAGAGCACTGTGCCCCAAGCATAGGACCTGTGCTCCTCCCCCATGCCACCAGCTTAGACAGCAACCAAGCTTCCCTGAGCTGATGAGGCCACCTTTGTTTTACCAACCTGAAATCAGGTGTCTTGCATAATTTTTAGTATTTTCTTATAACAAATGTCTTAATCCCTCTAATAAACCAACATACATAAGCACAAACATTCCCATACAGAACACATGAACACGTACACATATGCATACACATACACAGAGCAGGAACATTGTGGGCAAACACTGTGGGAAAGCCAGATAGACATGGGGTCCCCAGAGGGTCCACTTAACTAGGCCTCCATCTGTCAGCATTGTGGAGGCCCAGATACTTCCTCATCCAGAAAGTTCTTTGGAGGAGCCCTTTGACGGAAGATTAGATCTTTAAAGGACAAGGGGGGAGACCATGTGTGCTCTTAGGAGATGTAGCAATGGCAGCAAAGAGAGAGGTGGTGGTCCCACCCCAGCTCAGAACCATTTTCAGTTGGAAGGTCTTCAAGGACTGGAAGGGCATCTGGAGGGTGAAGGAGGAGGAGCCTCTCCAGCACTTCCGAATCTCATCCCAGCTGGCTCCTCTGCCACCAAGCTGGCCCGTTCCTCCTCCTCCCCCACCCCAGTAAACAAAAGAAACATTTAAATAAGCAAATGGTTCTTCCTCCCAGCCCCAGTTTTAATGCTGAGATTTAATTACCAGAATTGAGGAGTCTGTCTCTAACAAGGTCTTAGCCATCCAATCTATCTCCAAATTCTAAGCCCTTTTGGAGGTTTCTGAAAAGCCATCACCTGGGCGGTCTCATTCATTCCTAGCTGAGGCAGAACGGCAGCTGTGAGTTCAAGATGTTCATTAGGGACCTTTAAGGTGGTTGATGCCCAACATGCTCCTGTGGATGCTAAGAGGGTAAGTATGATATTTAGCACCCTGCATAAGAGCTGGGATTCTAAAATGGCCATCAGGGTCTCAGGCTTTAACTCCTCTCCTACTAGCAAGCTGTGCACTTACAGGCAAGGCACTCAACCTCTGTGAGCCTCCACTGTTGACTATACAACTGATGGAAGCCAAGTGAAGTAGAAGAGGTCTGCCTGCCCCATGACTATGTGCTTAATGAAGGACAACCACTGTATGTGGGGGTCACATGCACACTCTCCATAGACAATGGGCTGGAGGTAGGAGGGTGTGTTGCCAGGGACGTACAGCTCTGAGCAGATCACCCGTAGCCCAACTCGGCACCACGAAGATGACTAGAATGGGAAGCAGAAGTTACTTGACACAGGTTTCCCCGGGAATCCTGTTAAGTGAGGCGGTAGGGTGGGGGCGATTTCCAGATTTTCCCCTTGGTTCCTTTTTAACAAACTGCTCTGAATGCCAACTGCAGTTACCTTTATTTAATCACTCCACAGACTCCTCTGTGCAAATCGGGGTAATTAGGCCCAAAATATATCACCCAGAGGCTTATTTTAACTACCCGAAATAAAAGCTGGATCCCAGTTTCAACAGAATTACCAGATCGCTTTCCTTCCCAGAACTCTGGGCAAAGTGGGCATGTTCTCTGGTTGATTCTTGCTGTGGGGTGACTATCCCCAGCCTGGGTGAGGGAAGGGGAGGGACCAGCCTTCTCTGGGATAAACAGGCCTGCAAGTTTGCCTTGGTCTACAAACCTCAGGAGGGAGGGTGTCTCCCTAGGAAGGAAACTCTGGTGGACGCTGTTCACAACCTTTCTCAGTGCCACTTGCTGTGTGACTGTAGATATGGTATTCCCACCCTCTGACTCACAGTATAAGGTCTAGCCTTGGACAGAATGGTAACTACCGTTGCCTTAGAACTCAAGACAGGATTTATAAACCACAAGGTCAAACTTTCTTGTTGTATATGTAAATTAACATCTCTGAAGGGAACACTTCATGTCACAATATGAGTGGCAGCATTTCCTCCATCTTATGGCCACAGAAAATCAAAGGGCAGGGCTGGAGAGATGGCTCAGCAGGTATGGGCATCGAGTGCTCTTCCAAAGGTCATGAGTTCAAATCCCCACATCCACATGGTGGCTCACAACCATCCGAGAACAGATCTGACACCCCCTTCTGGTGTCTGAGGACAGCTACAGTGTACTTACATATAATAAATAAATAAATAAATAAATAAATAAATAAATAAGAAAATAAAAGGCTTATATATTGGATACAAACACTGGATACGAACATGGCACATTTCACATAGGAACAGTTACTAGGTAAAAATCCTCAAGATTAGTTCTTTTTTTGCCATTCATCCAAATCAGCCTTTGTAAAGGAAACAAAGAAGAAAATATTGGCTATATAAACACTTAGACTAGACCATAATGGAAACACCAATAATTGCAGTCAATGTGAAATATTTATAAACATCTTCAATATATCACTGTTGACCAGTTCACACCAGGACAGACATGGCTAATCAATTTGGTTCTTCCCACTGAGTCAACATAGAGCTCCCGCAATCATTCTCATGACAGTATTTCAGGTAGACATCACCAATCAACAAGAGTAGGCATGCGTAGCCCAGTCTGCTTTATGACCCTGACTCAGAAGCTAGGGAAACAAAAACCAAGGTTTAAAGATGTTGAGATGCTGTTGCATTTTGATAATTCTCTGCAGAGAGAGTGTGGAGCCCTACTCCTTTCTCCCTGTCTCCCTTAATCCAATGCCACCCCCTCTTACCATCAAAGCCAAGTTCCTTGGTAATTCAAGGATTACAATAAACAATGTTAACTGTCCGATTAGAATCTGGCAGAGAGAAATGGAAATGCATCAGGCCTTCTGCATCCTTAAGTTTGGTTTTCTATAGACATTTCTCTGTCTGTTTGTCCTCTCCAACAATCCATTGTTCAGACAGGTGATTTACAGAAAATTGGGATTGGCCGTCTCTAGCAAATGAGAATCACAATGTGCTGAGCCAAAGGAGCCCCTGTCTGCCCCATAGAAAGAGGCATGCTACAATCCCACCTGCTTCCCCAATCAAGGTCTTATTTGGGATTTCAGAAGCACTATACATGAATGGCAGGTGTCAAAAAAATTGATTGTTTAATATTCCCAAGCAATGGAAACTAGCCAATAAAAATCATGTCTGGAAAATTAAAAATGATGGCTGGAATGGAGATGTTTCCTCCTTGTCAAATCTCAATTTGAAATTAAATTGGAGCCTTGGGCACTAAGACAGGGACCCCTGACCCCTGAGCAATTACTTCCCACCATCTTTTTCTTTACTTTGAAGGAGGTCTGATTCTTGGAATTGCTAGAAAGGCCCCTTTTGTGAAATTGGAGCTGTCCTAAGAGAACCCCTTTTGGTTTTCCTTCTATCACTTATTGTTCCCAATTCAATTCTCTCTTCATTGTAGTTAAATCAGCAAATGGGAGTCACCAAGACTAAGGGCTAGCTTGCAACAGCACCTCCTCAAGGCTCAGTGACCAGACCAAGGGACAGAGAAATTAGGAACAAGCCAGCCTTACACCCCTCCCTCCTTCCCCAACAGGTCACCAGTTGTTATTGAGAAAGCACACTTAGTTAAAAAGAAAAGACAATCTCGGGGCAGATGCACAGGTATGCCTTCCCTGCCTTCCAGGAAATGTTTCATTTATTCATTAGCTACGTTATTTACTCAGTAAGTGTGTACTGAATACTCAGTCTTCACGAGGCATTTTTCTAAGGATAAAGGGACAAGTAGAACACCGTCTCTTTCCTCAGGGCTCTTCCAGTGTAGGAGAGAAATAACTTCGGAGCCTCTTCTAAGGATAGCACGGGTTCTCACAAAATGCCAAAGAAAAGTGTGAGTACTCCGTAGGTACATGCACTGGAGCAAAGTGTTGATAGGATGTATTCGGATGTGTCTCACAGCAACAGCATGAAAATGTATTAACCACTGGGCAGACAGATGCAAGCTCTCAAGCATCATATGACAATAGAGAGGAGCTAGGGTTAGCAATCAAGCAAACAAACAAGACTGAAAAAAACAAAACAATAACAAAAGGGCAGATGACATGAAAAGGTCTCAGTAGATCTGTTCTGAGTCCTTAGGATTGATAGAGTTTGCAGTCTTGTTTATGCAAGAATGTGGAGACTCAGAGCCTTTAGTTGTGGCTTGTAGAATGAGGTGTGGCACAGCCACTCTGAAGCACTCTGAAGCACAATTTCCACTATGAAATTGCTACTCAAGAGGAGTCAAAATATGTTCACACTAAACCTATAAACAATACCACAGCAGCAGCAGCATAATCCATAATAGCTCAAAGCTGAGGACAGTCCAAAATCCCACCAACTAGTACATGGATAAGAAAACATCATGTGCATATACTATAGTATTATACAGTAATAAAAAGGGACAGAGCATGGCATGTCCCCAAATATGGATAGACTACAGAACATGCTCAGGAAAGAAGTCAGGCATGAGAAATCAAACTTGTGTGATTACTCCTTATGAAGTCTCCCAACGAGGCAAATGGGTACAGATAGTTGCTTGGGAATGGGGAAAGGATGGAGAGTGACCTCAAAATAACCCAGGGTAGGTAAGGGAATGACCCAGACTGAGTTACTGTGATGGTCATACAATCTACAAAAGTGCTAGAACTCATGAAAACTAGTCTGCTTGGTGGTTACATGTTCTAGGCGGGGCAGCTTCTAAGGGAGTGTATCTATGCTGGATCTTAAAAGTTAGGCAGGAGGTCACCAGGCTGAGAAGGCACAGGAAGACATGGTAGATACTACAAGATGCTCAGGCAGTGCAGAAACCGAGAGCACTGGGTATGTGTGGGCAATACCCAGACATACACCTTTCTGGACATTTAGACACGAAGGCGTATGAAAGGCTGAAGAATTTCAGTTGAAGCCACAGCAGGTACTAGAAGGTAAGACTGATCTGAACGTGTTTATGAGCCATTTTATAGGCAGTGAGGAAACAAGTGAGCAATGGAGAGTAGGGGCAAGTCCTGGCAAAGAATATCAGAGAGCAAGAGGAACGTGGATTAGAAAGTCCGGTCATTAAGGCAGAGCATCCAAGAACGGACCCATAAAAGAGGCAGGAGAGAATGAGAACCACTCCTCCATCACTTGCTGGAGTTGATGATGCAGATGGACAGAGACTCATTGGACCAGACAGGAAGGAAAATAGCATTAGACCCCACTTACTTAGCGCTTTCTACAGTTCATACCCTGCTCTAAAGAACTGCTGCTCTCAAGGAAAGGTAGGCAGTTAAGAGCCTGCTATACACAGAATGAGCCAAATGGATTGATGATCACCTTCAGATTCATTCCAAAGAAAAGGAATAAAGATTAGGACGGTCATAAAATGCTTATCTAAGGTGCGCTCCGGGAGCCACACATGGGAGACTTCTAACTCAGTAAGAAATGGTGGTACTTCAGCTCTGGAAGGATGGTAAGTGAGAAAAATGACAAACTGTTTGCAAGACTGTGCAGCCCAGGGAGGTAGGAGATCCTGGCACTGCAGGAATCTGTGGGCACCACCAAATCGTCATCTGTCTGTCTGTCTGTCTGTCTATCCATCCATCTATCATTTATCTATCTATCATGTATCTATAATATGTTTTATCATGTATCTATCACCTATCTATCATCTATTTTATTATCTATTACCTATCTATCTATCTATCTATCTATCTATCATCTATCTATCATGTATTTATCTATCTGCCATCTATCTATCTTTGCATGATGGAGGATGGAATCCTAGACCTCACACTTACCAGGCTCATTCTCAGCCTTGCTTCTTTAGATGCATATGACTCATAGTAAGTATTCAGGCTTAGAGAGTAGAGTAAACAAGTGTAGAGAGGAGTAGTCAGAGCCAAATTCCTGGAGGACTGGGACACTCAGGCTCCTTTTAGGGACCACAGTCTCACCAGCCACCATTAGAATATATGTGATAATTTGGGCTCTGTATCCATGAGGTAGGCTGTCATTAGATAACCTCAACCATGGTTCTTACCACACCACAGTGAAGCAGAGATGCCAATGTGCTTTTGGAAAGCTGAGTCTAATTGTCAGAGAATCATGCAATCTGTCAGTACTTAAATGTCAGGAAATTTTTCATACAGTATATCTTAATTATAACTTTTCATTTCATATATCTTGATTATGCTTTTCCCTCTTCCTAGCCTTCCCAGACTCTCCGCACCTTCCAATTTCATGTGCTTTATCTCTCTCTTAAAAAAGAAAGAAGATCAAAGCATACATTCGTATAGACATACAAATAAAAATGCTAGAACAAAATGGAACAAAGCCATCCCCTCACCTCCCCCCCAAAAAAACTTCCGGAGTTTGTTTTGTGTTGGCCAACAACTGGGCAATGTGCAGTGTGTAAATGAGAGACTGAAGCTCTCATTCCCAATGGGATGCCATCATCAACTTCTACCCTCAAGGTTCAGGGACCTGAACATCTGTGCGGAAGAGGAGGTGGAAGGACTGTAGAAGCCAGAGGTGATAGAGGACTGCAAAGAAACAGTGTCCTCTGGATGAAACAGGACTGGTGCTCTTAGGAACTCGCGAAGACTGTGGCAGCACAGGTTCAGGCCAGCCAAATCTCAGGATTGAAAGGGAGAAGTAGACACCAAGTCCCACCCCAATCCGGGAAAGTCTTTGTAATGGATCATCTGGTAGGAAAGGGGAAAATCGATTTTCTCCCGTGGAAAGTCACTGGATGTCTCAACCACACTGCAAGGCAGGCCCCATACCCAAGAGTAGTTAGACAACACAAAACGTACAGGATGATTTTTGTCCTAATCTCAAGGAAGTGAGAATTCTGTTAACTATTACGATCCTATCAAACACCAAGCAGTCAATCTGAGCACTGGTCTTTACACATCGGCATCTCAGCTTGGTGCACTTCATTCATTCTTTCTTCATCCATCCATTCATTCATATCTTCATTTAGTATTTATTGAACATCTACTATGTTGGGTGCTGTTAGGAACACAAAAACACAGCAGGGATTTTTTTTAAAAAAGATTCACTGGACTCTCATCCTCACAATGAGAACAAGACAATAATCAAATAAAGCCCAGAGGAGACCTGCTGAAAAAGACAAAAAACATGTTACAGCTTTTGAAACAGGTGGAGGGATCTCAGTGCTATAGACAGTCATCAGGACCAGGAAACCTCTCTGATTAAGTGATTCCTGGACCAATCTGATTACAGTGAGAGAACTAGCCTTGCAGACACCAAGGAGAATTCAGTGGATGTGCGGGAGGAGCACTTAAAGGAATGACCAGGGGACAGGGGGGTTATATTTTCTCCTGCCTGAGATGAGAAACTGCCAGCTGGTTTGGGCAGTAGAACAGCTTGGCTGGGGGTGGTTGTGGTCAGGAACTCAAAGGTTAGGCCCTTATTTAGGCAAGGTGGGGAGAGATCACACTGTTGGTGGTTGGTTGGTTTGTTCATTTTTTTGTTTGTTTGTTTTGGAGGGAGGACATTCACACATGGAACAGCAATCTTCCCTGCTTCGGAATAGAGGATTTAATGCAGAAAAAAATTACCCTCAAATTAGCACTGACCTGGGTATACCAGACTGCAGTAAAGAAAACGCTGACATGACCAACTCCATGGTTCGGTTAAGGGGTAGGTTTTCGTCATAGGTAAGAAAGAGAAAATACCCAGAAGCATTTAGAAGAGTTCAAAGCAGAGAGAAAGAGAAGCCAAGCCAACCAGACCTGGCTAGGGCTCTCTGCAAGATGAGGAGGGAGGGTAGGTGTGGGGAGGAGGGAATCCTTGTCCTTATAAAGAGTGTCTTGGAGGAGGGAAGCCTGGGGAAGTGACCCCTGGGGAAGGGATGCTAGGGCAGGGGTTTGAAATGTAAAGCAAGTACTTGTGGGTGGAGCCTCATGGCTCCAGAGGCCAACATGGGCTTTGATTTGGATCCACCGAGGGAGGGATGCCAGTGGAACCCTGCATCTCTTCTGCTGGGGGCAGGGTGGGGAGGGGATGATTCCTCTTGGCAGATAAGAAGCAGTTTCACAGTTCCTAACCACTAGAAATCCTCGTGTTGTCCTTGTGTCTGAATATATGGACTGCCTGGTGGGCTGTGAAAGAAGACCTAGCACAGTCAGAGCTCACACAATCAAGCCACTTAGAAAATCAAGCCCTTAGAGCCCTGAACTAAGCAACACTTAGGTAAGGCCAAGCAAACAGGTAGACGGGGATCTGGACCTTCCTACCTTATTGTCTTATAAAGCCCCTCCCCCTCTCTCTGTTTACTAGTGACACCCCACTCCTGCTGGTACATCTCTACTTTCATATACCGTAAACAGTACTTTATTTTCACAACTCGAGCTAGTGTTCATTAACCCAATCCTTCATGCTACAAATGAAGCAATGACCAGTGCTGGCATTCAACCAAGGCCTCCAGGAAACCCCCACTCTGAAACTTCGAAGACTTGAAGGTTATTTGACAGAAAGAAGGGTTTACTCACAATCAAAGCGTGATCTCGGCCCATCGTGATGACTGTCCGGTTCACTGTGCGAAGGAGCTGGACCATGATCTCTTGGATGTGGTCGTAAGTGAAGGCCTACAATGCATTGAAAGACAACACTTAAAATTCTAACACTGGACCAGCTCACTCTTCCAAAGACACAGATAGTAGTGACCAGATGTAGATCAGGAGTCCT
This sequence comes from Apodemus agrarius, assembly GCA_964023405.1. Classification (NCBI taxonomy): domain Eukaryota; kingdom Metazoa; phylum Chordata; class Mammalia; order Rodentia; family Muridae; genus Apodemus; species Apodemus agrarius. The sequence continues at coordinate 18,726,568 of OZ030015.1, forward strand.
ACAAACTGTCTGATTCCATCAAGCCCATACAGACCTCAGTCTTTCTCTGGACATGAGTCCTCTGCTGTCCATCCCTATGTCCTCCCAAGGCTCAAGGGTAGGAGGGACAGAGAAGCTCTCTCCTGACGTTGCTATTTCTACAATTCTTTTTCCTGACTCATCATTTCCTATAGCTTGCATCACATACACAGGCCATTCTTGGTTACAGCACTGAATGGTTACAGTACTTACTAAGCACCTGGTACTCAGCCAAGCACTTCACCCATTTTCTCATCAAGATAAGCAACATTATGATCACCACTATGCAAATGCCCAGATAGGAGAAGCTCAGAAAAGTGAATGGGGTTGGATGTGGTTGTAAGTGAAGGCCTACGATGCATTGAAAGACAACACTTAAAATTCTAACACTGGACCGGCTCACTCTTCCAAAGACACAGATAGTAGTGACCATTTATCTGGGGGTTACCCAGCAAGGAAGTCAGAGGGAGGAATTGAATCCAGCAGTCTGCCTCTCAAGTCTGCCTCTTTTTCCCACTCTCGGGAGCAACAAGGACCAGATCTCGAGTTACTGCTGAGGCTTCATTAGTCTTGCCCATCTGTCAAGATGGATATAGTCTCTGTTTTCAATTGGGCAACTTCTAGCCTCTTCCGCGACGTCTGATCTTTCCTCTTTTAGACTATCTTCAATGCTACATATCCGTTACTCTTTTTTTTTTCTTCATTCCCTTTACAATTGCATCAAATTTATATAATGGCCTCCACTCAGCGTACTATTCCCCAGGGCTGCATTCCTTGCCTTACCAAAATAGATATGGCATGTACCCCTTTCCTGCAGACCCCCTGACCCTGGCTTCTTTTAAACGCCCATTCCTTTTGAGTCCAAAGAGCATCAATTAGATTGTTCTGGGAGTCTGGTATTTAAAGTGTAAAACTGTGACATTCCTTCCCATTTTCTCTGAAAGTCCACACTGTGGAGACTGTCTAGGGGAGTGTGATGAGATCAGGTGGACTTGACTTTGGGCCCCACCTCTCCTAATCTGAGCTGGGTGACCTCGGGCAACTCAGGTTTTTTTCCTCTCTGTGTTGTAGCTTCTGTATGTCTGAATGGGGCCAACATCAAAACTTGAGTTGCTGATTTGAGGAATCAATTAGGGACCAAGGTAAAGCCCTCCTGTCCCCAGAGTCCCGAAGTGTCCACCTACAATAAGAGCTGAGTGTCTCCTGCACCTCAACATCTCCCTGATCTGCATCAGTATCCCTAGCCAAGCTTACCAATTCCCTGCACGTACCAGAAAGTGAAGTCTGAGGCAATGCATAATATAAACCCTGGCTGATATGGAAATGTCACCCAAAGAATGTATAGCTTATATGCAAATGGAAAACTCTCAAGATGATAAACCTGCGCTAAGCTGTAAAAGTGCAGCCACAAATCAGCCACTCTTAATTGCTCCGTGCCGGGCAAGTGGAGGCTAACCCAATAGAAAGTGTCTTCCAGGCCCAGACTAAACGGTGGCTTGTAATTGAAATGACAAAATCAGTCTTCCCATTATGGCCCAGGCAAAGAAATTAATCCACCCAACCTAAACACATTGCAAATTGCAGTGATATTTTTTCCTTTTAATAATCGTAGACTATGATATCTGGAAGGGACTCTAATTGTTCTTTCCTGCATAAGGCCAGTGAGAAGAGAAAGAGCTGAAGGTAGATCGGTTGTGGGGGGGGGGGGAGGCCAACCCACCTTCTTGATTCCCACTAAGCCCTCGGTGTTCCGAACTGGTTTGTCTTGTCACCTCTGGGGTGAGTTTTAGTAAGAGAACCCAGACCTGGCACTGAATCACCATCTGAATCCAACTGTCAAGTGGTGTGCCCTTTGTTCTTTCTTTCAATCTGTCTGTTGACACTAACAGAAATCCTCCTGCGATGGGAAAGTTTTCGATGATGCTCTTTCATTCATGTGAACACTCCCCTTCTGAGAGGGGGAGTCCCCTCAGGTCAGAGCAGGCCGGAAGTGAACATAGTCGGTATTTTGTAAGACTGCTTTGTTTTTCTTGGGTTCTAAGGTAAGTTATATTTATGGCGAATGTGCAAGAAAATTTAAAAAATAAAAAAAACCAAAAACTTGAAAAGAGAGTAAAATAAGGATGACATGACATTTTAATAGAACATTTCTGGTAAAAATCAACTGAGGGGCCTCTCTTGGGAAATGCAGTTTTGACAGACTGTCCACAGCTTGATTAGACACCAACAGTTTCTATCTCTGCAGAGCTAGAGAATTCCACCCAGGGTTGAGAGGTCGCCGTGTGAAAGATAGTATTTGGTATTGGTTCATTGCTTTGGAAAAGGACTGGCTTTATTACTCTGTTCTGACACCACCTGTCTGAGACCTAACGGCAATTTTCTGTCTCTTCTCCGACAAGAGATCAGTGCTTATATATTTTTTCCTAAAGATTTATTTTTATTTACGTCTGTCTCTGTGGATGTGTGTGCTGGTGCCCTGGAAGGCAGAAGAGGGGGCCAGATCCCCTGGAACTGTGGTAATAGGTGGTCATGAGTCACCCTACCCAGTAGGGATGCTGGGAACTGAACTCAAGTCCTCTGAGAGAAAAAGCAGGGAGTGCTCGTAACCACTGAGTCATCTTTCCAGGCACCAAGGTTTATATACTTTTTGGCAGCTCATTTGTTATCAGTGAAGTAAAACCTTGACACATGTCAGGTTATAATTGGATAACCTGATTTTTTTTAATGTGTTGAGAATTCTATCTTGACACCAGAGATGTTGAACATTTACAGTAGGTAGCTATATAGAATACTGTCAATTTTTATGAAAATTATAAATGTATGTGGTTTTTAGACTTTCTGAAAAGTTCCTTTAAAACAAGACAACAAAATCCTGGTTCTCTCCTTCCCCACAGAATCTTTAATCCTCCAGTTGCTGGAGTTGTGACTCTGGTATTTACGAGCATGTCATCAACGGCAGGTTTACACTGTCCCATTTCAAAACAGTTTATTCCACCCACTTTGTGGCTACGTAAACCGAGGACACGGCTGCTCCAGTGGACTGTTGAGGGGAAGGTTTTTATTGTAGATTTGAGGGAGAGCACAGCCAGAGGCATCTGGAAGAGTCGGGAGTAGGGCGAGATAGAAGAGAACTGAACATAGCTAGTCTTCCCCTATCCCACCTCCAAAGGCTGAGGCTAGAGACAAGATTAAAGGCAAAGATATATACATACATACAGATAGATGATAGATAGATAGATAGATAGATAGATAGATAGATAGATAGATAGATAGACGGATAGACAGATAGACAGACAGACAGACAGACAGACAGACAGACAGACAGACAGACAGATAGATAGATAGATAGATAGATAGATAGATAGAGTTATAGGTGTGTGAGTCATTAAGTCTAAATGTTGGTAGGGGAGACAGAGAAGGAGAGGGAGAGGCAAGGGAGAGAGAAGCAGGGTGAGGAAGAGAAAGAATAAATGCCTCTTTTGCCCAGGAACACAGTTGTAATATATGGCTGCCAGCATTTTCCTTAGCCTTTCCAATTTCACTCTTATCTTGGAGAATCACAAACACTTACCTGGAAAGAAAATACTTAACTTTGAATAGATAGTAATATCATCCAGCACAGACTCACACCCTTGCTCCTGTTGGCCACTAGAGATATGGGTTGTTGTTTTATTTTTTGTTTTTGTTTTTTCATGAATTTGAGGTTTGATTCAGTTGTCTATCTTTCTTCCTCCTATTTGAATTAGATCCTATCCTAGATGAGTTTACAGCACCAGCACCTGACTTGAGAAAGCAAGCTTCTGAAGCAGACAGGGGATGTAGTGGTGCCCAGGGCCAAAGCAGGCAATATTTTTTTAAATGTTATTCGATATATTAATTTCAGGCAATATTGTTACATCCTGTCATTTCTGCCTCTAACACGACACAAGATGACGGCCCATTTTCTGGATAACATTTGGGCAATACCTTCCTGAAAATTGTGATGGGATTGGCTTTTTTCTGGGAAGAGAAATCTAGAGTCAGTAGCAAGGGATGCGGTCAAAGAGGAGGAAAAAAAGATATGGGTTCTAATTTGATGTTGTTGTCAGGTAACCTGGTTTGAGGTCTCACTGTGTAGCAAGGGCTACACTTGTAGATCTGGCAACTTGCTAAATGTCTTACTTTACTTAAGATAAGGCTCTCTACCCTGGCCCCGGGTGTCAAGCACCAGGATAAGTAGGTAATTCAATGATGATCTGAGAATAATCCTCTCGGGTACAAGCCCTGTTCTAGCAGGTTCGAGCTCTTTGATTCAGAGCGTGACGCTATTTTCAGCCCTCCAAGAGTCTATTGCAGTCTTTAATAGTGTGAGCTGTGCTGTGCAAAGACTGCCCCTCACTGCAGACACTACAGAGATGCCACTAGGCATGCTCTCTCCTTGGCTGTCTCTGACCTAAATGATCTTGGCTCTCCAGGCTTCTGTTTCTTCATCTCTGTTAGATCCAATGCCAGCACACTGCCAGAACTGTGCTGAGAAACTCTTACTAGTTCTAACCCTGATAGATAAGGCTTTCTGAGGTTTTCTTTCATTGTATATTCTTCCAAGTACTTTCTGGACGTCATCTAAACCTACCACCCTTAAATGCAGGGCTTCTTGCACCCCTGGATGTGGGTACCCACTTTGCTATGAGCTGGGAAATCCTGTAGGCACATATGAAATGAAAGAAATGCTTCTGTATTCCAGATGTTCAAGTGAGAAAAAATAGACTCTGGATTTAGTTACACATTAGAGAAATGTTAATCCAAGTCCCAGTCTCAGCCTACCCAATTCTAGTGCAGGCTTTGCCTGATCCCAGCCCAGGTTTGTCCCCTCCAGTTCAGGCCTGCTTGATTCTAGTGCAGGATGGAAGCTTACCACTCTCTCCTTCCCTAGGAATGTGTCTGTGAAGGGAAAGAGCCTTGGGAGAAGCGAAGTCACTCTTCAAATCTATCCGAAGCACATCCTAAGATACGCATCTGTGTGCAAAGCTGTTTGTGAACCATCTCCCTGATCATTATGTCCTTAGGTATCAAGTTGCATAAGAGTTCCCAAGCCAGAAATCCTCTTTGATGCATGGTGTCTATTCCACACAATGGGTGTGTGTGTGTGTGTGTGTGTGTGTACACACATATATATCACTTTTAACCAAAAATTCTGGGAAAGTGCATGAAATTGTTAACACTGATGTCTGAGAAGGAGAAAGAAGGAAAATATGATATTAAAGAGAAAAAAATGTATGTGCTATGGTTCATTGAAAAGTTTCACAATGATTGACCACTAGGAGAAAGAGAATTCTTTCTCAGTGATAGGGTAACAAAGAGCAGTGTGTACTGCTAGAAAAAAAAAAACTGAACTCACAAGAGACAGAGTGGATCATCTCAGAGACTGCAGTGCTCTGTGGCAGCCCTCAGACTGCCTTTCAGGGCGGTGAAGTGCTGGGAGAGCCCTCCCTGACCATACCTGCTCTGAGACCTCCTGCCCGCGCGGAGTTACAGATGTAAGCCTGGTCCCACACACTGGTGGCTATTGTTAACATCACTCGTCTGACAGAGGAACAAAGTGGAATGAAGTAACACGAGTTACCTTTCTTTTTTTTCTAAATGCCAGAACTCTAAAATGTTTTATTCCATTTACAAATTGCTTTTAACTTCCATTCCTGACAGATTAAAACAAAACAAAACAAAAAAATGCTTAAGTAAACCCGGGGTAGGGGAGAACATGACAATACCATCACTTTCAGCAACCATGAAAATTGCACTGCGCTTAGAGCAAAGTACTGGTTTTATGCAGATCCTGTGCATTGTTTTTTGTTTTGATTTGTTTTGTTTTGTTTTTTGAGAGAGAGCTTTTATTAAAAGCACACTGGAATCTCCAAACTGCAGCCTAAAGAAGAAAAATAAAATAAAATAAAATAAAATAAAATAAAATAAAATAAAATAAAATAAAATAAAATAAATGAGACCGTCCTTAAATGTATAATTCCAACATCTGAATGCTGATGAATGAATACTGGAGGAAACCACCTATATACGGATATGCATCTTTGCATGTCTGACAAGCTCTAATTTGTGCCCTGTTCTTCAAAATAAGAGTCACTTCTGGATGGCTGAAGAAAAGGATATGAGTAAAGACTGCAGCTAACACTTGTTAAATTCCGACTGCGTTCCAGGCGATGGGCTGTGGGCTCCATACTTATCTCAGTGCATCTTGACAGACACGCTGAAGCTAAGTACCATCCTATTTTAAAGTGTAAAATAGGACCCACTCTAGTCATTATCATTCAGTTTATACTGAGCATTTGCTGTACACCAGGCATTGTAGGTCCTTCACGTGCACAATCTCTCTGAATACTGAGAACAAGCCTGCATATCTGCTGCACTGGCTTCCACGGTACAGGTGAAGAAAGGGAGAGATGTTTATGGCCGGTGCACATACAGAGCTGTGGGTGATAGCGCAGGAGGGGAATCCTTGTATTTCTGGTTGCAAGGCTCTTTTGCTTCTGGTGCTACTTAACTATAACAATGTTTCACAGTTTATAATAGCCAAATGAACAAGCAAAGTACATGCTCCCAAACTGAGAAGCTTACTGTAGCTGGGTATGGTGGTGTACGCCTTTTATCCCAGCACTTGGAGGCAAAGGCAGGCAGATCTCTGTGGGTTTAAAGCCATCCTGGTCTACACAGTCAGTTCCAGGATAGACAAGGGCGTATAGTGAGACCATGTAGAAAAGGAGGAAGAGAAGGAGGAGGATGAGGACGAGGAGAATGTGGCTTACACACAATAAGAAATAATAAGTATGACATTACCATGGGACAACTCCAAACTGCTCTACCCTGAAAACAGGGTTGTCAGACTGAGATAATCAAATCTGAGGTTCTGCATCTTGCTTTTTGGAGTTCCTTGGGAACTGACTTAGACACGCTTACTTTTGAAAGCTTATCTCACATGTATCAAGGCTACTGAAAAGAAAATCCCCTCTAGTGCAAAGATGATCAATACAATCATGTAAGAACTGAGTCATAATTGAGTCTTAGCTAATGTCTTGTTCATCTTTAAACAGTTACTTAAGCGATTGTTAGTTTTAATTATTAGTGTCAATTATTTGTTTCATATTTTGGTGCTAATTCGCCATCTATGTCCAAATACCCTAGGTTTCTTTATCTAAATTGTTCTGAAATATAAACTCTCAAAGCTTAACTGCAAACTGAATCAAAAGAGCCAATGCCCCTGCAGCCATGGGCTCCTCTGAGCTTTCTACCATAAAAAAAATGGGACTCTGTAGGTTACTTGTAATAGTTCCAGAAACGTAACAGAAATTGCAAACTCATCCCTCATCAATATTCTTGCATGGGCTACTGAAAATGTCAAGACTCATTGGAAAGAGAACACAAGGAACAAGGAAACCCTTTTAACTTTGCTGGTCAGGAAATTCAGAATGGTGCTTAGGTTGCATTGATTTTTATTAATGAGTAAGCAAACTAATTAATCTTTAATGCATGCTGCTTGTCTGGTAGGTGATACATTTGCAAACATATGCATCCATGGGAACAGGATAACAAAAGGGACTTCATGATGCTGAAGACCTTTGAAATGCCTCATCCAGAAATCTATCGAAGATGGGCTACCATGACTCCACATGCCGCTTCCCAGTGGGTCTCCTGTCTCCCTTCAAGACACCATCTTCCTTCTTTCTCCCCTTCACTGACTACTAAATCTTAGCTCCACTCAGCCTCTTTTTTCCCCTTTATCATCCTCTTTTGCCTCCACTCCTTTCACAGTTTTGGTCATACTGTGGTACCTGTGTGGATGCCTGTGGGCATGAGCAATTTCCCCCAATGTTCCAAACGGTGACTCTGATACCTGAGCTTCCATAGAGAGTATTGCACTCTTGGTCCAAAGCTAGCTCTCCTGTTACAATGCAAGCGCCTCTGTGGAGCAGGTTATAATCTCCCCCCCACCCCCACCCCCGCCCCCGCACACTCCTGAGCAAGCGTCATCAGAAAATTCTTTTGAGAATATGAATTGGGTCTGTGTCACTATTTTAGGTTCAACACCTAGCACGGGTAGCTTATGCATAATGAGTAATTGCTTGGATTTCAATCAAGTATATATACAGATCTTATTTAATCAGGAGATCTACTAGGAGAAAAATAGTTATCATTGAGAGATGAGGAGTGATTCTTTGAATGAGGGGATGGAATCAGAGTGAAAAATACTCCTGGGTATAGACTTTTTTTTCTGCTCTTGACCTCACACAAAAGACTGAGGGAGAAACAGAGGAGTCAAAAATCAACAACATCTTCTCTCTGTCCTACAGCGAAAATACCCCTAATCATCCCAACATCCTCCAGGGACAGAACATAGGTATCAGCAACTCATTCAGCAATGGCTGATAAGAGTTTCCACAGCAGGAACTCCGCAAATTAAAACCGTATGGTTCTCACATTTTTACAGCAGGCTCTTCCTACACATTCCTTCCAAGTTAGGCAGACAAGACTCCAAGTCCAGAGTCAGGGGACATCTCTATACCCAGGCAGAACTCAGTGTTCTCACTAACTAGTCCAGTTAGGGATCGATTATGCCAGCGACTGTAGAGAAATTGCCAGCAACAGAGGCTTTAGAATCAGTGCCCTGAACTATTTTTCTTTTGCCAGGACAAGACTGAAGAAGGATGCCAATCTCAAGTGCGTTAAGAAGTGGCCAGAAAAGGCCAATAAAGCTGAAGAATGGATGTGTTTCCTCTGCTCTTACACAAACACATCGCCATTGTTCTTTCTGTTCAGAATGGATGTAATTAAAGCCTTCCCCAGAAAGCCAGGGCTGTAAAGAACTCCCTGTGCTGCTGTGACCCTGTCCGTGGTGCTGAAAAAGCAAGCCTTGAGAACAAAAGGCATCTCTCCTTGTTTACAGAGGTGCACTGTCTCCATTTCTCCTGACACCCAAAAGAGAATTTTTTCATTTTAATATTGGTAATTTTTCTCCTCCTCCAGATTTTGAATTTTTAAAATCATAGATAAAGTCTTATCTTATTACTAATATTACTATCCTCATCCAGCTTCTTCTGCAACATTTAGGGAGTTAGGCACCACTTTCATGACTGCTTCTTTGATACAATCAGTTTATACATCTATGGTAAATTAGAGAATGCTCTATATGTGGTTTTATTTTTCCTGATGTATTGAAAATTTTGTAATTCTAATCTGAGGCCCTTTTATGTAAAAAGAAGTTAGTTAGCTTCTCTATTTCTGTTTTCAGTGTCACTTCTTTTTAAAATGTTTTTTGATTTTTTAATAGTAATAATTTTTCATAGAATATATTTTGATCATGTTTTCTCCTACCCAAACACATCCTACCCACCCAAACTTATGTTCGGTCTCTCTGTCTTTGAAAAACAAACACAACACAAATACAAAAGCACACAAACAACAACAACAAAACCAATAGGTATACAAACAATTCCTCCAAAACTAACAAAATGAAAACCAAAATATATAAGAATAAGACCAATCAAACAAAGGTTGTGGCAGAATCCACAAGACCTCCATAGATTCAAGACAACACCCCTCCATGTAGTACAAGGCTTGAATCAGCTCAGGCGGGCAGGAAAGTGTTTCTTCTGGGTGTTCAATCAGTGGCAGGTCATCCTAGTCAATGACTGTAATTAATTTCTTTCTAGACTAAAGCTGTGTGTTCATTCTGGGAAGAGAATCAAGGGTTTCTTGCAGAGGACTGTGTCCACCTTCCGCATTCTGAGATCTGGGGTGACTTAGGATCCTTCCAAAGCTACTATGATACCAAACAGATGTTCCTCCCCATTCCCATTAAAGTGAGACGGTCAGGACCTCAAGAAACATCCCCCAAGTCCCGCCACTTCAGACAATCATATTGCTGATACAGTGTGGCCTCTCAAAGCAAGGCGTTGCTTTTCTCTGTGTCTGAGTCAGCGTTAGACACAGTGTGGAAGTGTGGACAGCAATACCAACCCCATCCGCTTATCAGAATTGATGTGGAGAGCTCCCAAAAGGTGCTTCAGTCTCACTCCCTGATATTTATTAGTAATTATCAGATAAAATACACGAATACATGATCATCACTTGTCAGTAACGGACGGATCGTGACAGGCTGGTGGAAGAACGAATGGATAAATGAAAGGGAATTGCTCAAGTCTACTTGATATCTTAGCAATTTAGAGTTCGATGCAAAAGACACCTGTTAAGATTAAAGACATTAAGAACCTTTTTTTTTTTTTCTGGTATGCATCACCTCATTATCAACTTCAACCATGTAAGTATGAGGATGGGGCACTGGACCTTGTCTTCCAGGACAGATTTCAAGTATATAAATAATTAGAATTGAGGTGTTATTTAGGAATATTATAATTATTCTCCTCTGACCTTTACTGGATCATGTAATTCTTGTACCCAGATATGAAGGCACTCTCTTTTTCCCTACGGACTAGCTCTATCCACAGAAAAAAAAATATTTTACTTCTGCAGAGATTGGTTTTTCCGACTCTTGTCTTTAGAGACATAAACAGTATCAGCCTTGCCAGCATTCTTACATCTCCTGTCCCCCCCGAGGGGAAATGTGTGGTATAAACTGTAATATCAAGCAAAGTCAGCCATCTCTTTAGCTATTCAGATTATACCTCTGAATTATGCAGGGTATTCTTTTTAAAAGCATCTATCATTTACTGTACAAGCATTGCCAGCACTGCAAATGGAGTCATACATATGAAAGCCCAGGATTCGCAGCTTCTCGGTCTAGGGTGATGTGCTCGGGTACTTACACATGCAGACTCTCTGCACAGCATCCAGACATTTGTATTCTGCTTTTCCAGTTAATATGCCAGAAGTGTTTTTATGAACACACTGAATAGATAAGGGACTGCTCTGTCTTTATTTGTTCCTGATGAGATGTAGGAGAGAAGGTTTAGATCTAGACAGATTAAATTCTGGCTCTTCCACAAAAATCTCCCTGTAGCCGGAGACTATCTAACTACTTAAGCCTCCATTTTGCTCATCAGTAACACTTAACTACAGGATTGTGCTGCAGCCTCTTTGTTATATTTTTGTATATACATTTCTTGATTTCATATTTAGCTCATGAATGACTCATCCATGGCTAATTAATAGTTTAACACATGGCTCTATCATGGAGAATAATATAAAACATGTATGAATAATTAAGCGAAGGATTGAGTTAAGCCCAGCATGTGAGGACCATCCCAGAACATTGAGTGATTACTCTCACTCACCTAAGTCATCGACACTTAGGTGAAAACATCTGAAGATGAACCACATCCCTCTCTGTCCTCTGGCAGATGCGTTGGAGTGAACTGCCTCCAATCAGAGTCTATTGGACATAAAATCTAGACAATAGAACCCACATTTCCAAAAAACGGCTGGCAATCCCTAATGCCAAAAATTTCCAGATACCAGAAGCATAACCAAGACTATTGTTGGCTGTTGTATAGACATTGTCATCTAATTAGTAAAATGTATTGTTTTGTTTTATAGGAGTTTTTTGAAGCTAAAAGTACATCACTTATCCCATTTTCCTTCTTCAACACTTCCCACGCAACCCCCTAGCTCTTACTCAAACCCAGGGTTTCTTGGTGTCATATATATATATACATATATGTATATATGTGTATATATATATACATATATATACATACATACATATATACATATATACATATATATATATACACATATATATCCTTAAATATGTAAATAAAGTCTGTTCAGGATGCATAATGTTACTTGTATTATGTAATCTCAAGTCTGACCACTTAGTTTTGGATAACCGATTGGGGTCTCTTCCCTGAGGAAGCATCAAACACGTTTTTGAGGAGTTTCACTTGCATTAGAGTGAAGGAAAGAGGAAACACATTCAGTACCACTGTCAGTAACCCCAGAGTTACTGCTGACAAATTCAGATAGTCATGGAGTTTCCATCAAGGCCCCACGCCTGCTTTGTGGTGGCCCTGGATTGAAATGCATGTCCACGCACCTCATATGTCCTTAATCTTTCAGCTGGAATTTAACCCGATACAAACCAAACATTTACTGACTATTCAATATGTGTCCAGTGTTGTGGAATGTGATGTGACAATGAACAAGACGGATGTGGTCTTTATGCCTCTGGGTTTGTTGTCTTTTGGGAGAAGGCACGCCAAGTGCGGATGTGCACGTCACAAATGGAGGTGTGCACACAGGGTCCACAGACTGGGTGATGAGGGGGAGATGGGAGCCTACAACCCCAGCCTCATGGTCTAGTCTAGTGCATTAACCATGCTTGAACAGGCCAGTCCTCGCGCACATACACTGGCATAGGATCTCGATGGGAAATGCTTGCAGAGTTCTCAGCCGATGCATCAACCCACGGAGGTCTCCGCAGCTCGCAAGGTTGTTCCCTGCTTTTCTATAGTGTTTAATGCAGTGGCAGCAGATTTACCTTTCTCCTTCGGTTCTGCTGAGCATCAAAAATAAAATTAGTATCAGCATGTCTGTCTCAGAAGTAGACCAATTGAAGAAGGAAAAAAGTCAACCAAACTTAGTATGGAATGTCTGCTTAGAATGTGGAATGATGCTAAGAAGTGTCAACATACAGAGGAAACGTGGGATCAGATTAGGCTTCCCCTTGTAAAGTCCATAGACCTGATATAGGACTCCCTTAGAAGAGTAGTTTAGTAAATGAAAGCCTATGTCACACTTTCAAAAAGACAACGAGGATCCCATGGTGTGGAATGAGTTGGGTGGATCAGACAGTGAATGCGATTCTCAAGTACTCAGAGCAAAATTCATTATAGCCGCAGTACTAAGCACAGTTTTAGGCCTGTAATAAAGCCCTCCTAGCATACTGAGTAGACTTGATGCTGCAGACTGAAGCTGGAAGGTGCTGGGAAATGCAGTCTCTAGGGCAGCCCACCTTCCTTGCCTCTGCACTCCCAGCGCTCAGCTTGCTGCCTGATGAATAGTGGCTGCCTAGTTAATATTCAGTGAATGGTTAGAGAGAAAGGCATTGCTTTAGTTGAAAGGGGAATTTGCAACCTGAACAAGTATAAAACCACACGTGACCATTTTCTGAATTCCATCATGCTGCCAGTGGTATCAGGAGGCAGTAGAGACGATTACAAAAGCGGTGATAGAGGAATCACAAGGTTCCTTAATGGACAAGGAAATGGGGTTAAATCCCGTCAGGAAAAGTAATGTCCAGCTCTTAAGGGGTCACAATTCAGATGCCTGGAGGGGAAGAGCAGGTGATAGGGTGAAACCAATCGCCTAGGGTACACTGACAAGAAATGGGGGGTGTGTGGCTTTTGTTGAGTAATTCCACAAACAAGACAAGATATATTTGTGGGCTGGAATCAAGAAGTGCATCACAAGCTGCAGTCCCTCAGGATAAGCAAAAAGAAGAGGAGCTTGCCTTTGGGGGCATGCAAAATACAGGATAAATGACAGGAGGAAGGCCGTGCAAGCCTGGTGGGAGGGCAAGAGAATCATTTGCTAGGATGTAAAAGACAGCAGGAAAGAGGGTCAGGAAGAAAATGGGTGTGTGTGTGTGTGTGTGTGTGTGTGTGTGTGTGTGTGTGTGTGTAGCATGCAGCATGCCAGGCTGCTCGGGGAAACCTTGAGAACTAAATCTCCTTTCTGACTTGAGCTCTGGATCAGTTGTTTTTTTTTTGTTGTTGTTGTTTTTTGTTTTTTGTTTTGTTTTGTTTTCTCCAAGATAAAAGTTCCATAATAGATCCCTGAGAAGATGTCCATTCTAGAACTCAGAAGCTGTTTGCTGCAAGCTTCCCTGGTGTAGTCCCTGGCTACTATCCCCAGATTGTATGTGACATCTGGGACGCTGCAGACAGAGGATGGATTAAAAGCATTCCCCCTAACACACACACACACACACACACACACACACACACACACACACACGTACACCGTACACTCACGCACGCACGCACGCACGCACGCACGCACGCACGCACATGTCTCTTTAGGATTCACATTTATATCCGTGGAGCAATCAGCATCATGGTTCCCATAGTACCTCATGGTACCAGGCCTGGCCAATATTTATTCTGCTGCTGATGGAGGAATGTAACCCAGGTATTATGCAAAATATACTTTTCAGGGAGCCAGTGACCAATCAGTGAAGGTATAGTGTAAATGGCAGCTTTTCCAACCAGGGCCTTTATACAAGAATTCCCTGTGGGTGATCTATTCCAGAGAACCAGCACTGTCTTGCGGGGATCAGAGGGGAGGTTCTCAGGCTCCACTTTGGCGTGGTAGGGAGAGATCCACACTTTAGCATTGTAGGGAGAGATTCTTTTGTCCTTTTAAAAAGGGTGAGAGAAAAAGGCATGTGAGGCATCTGCCTGCTAGAAGAAATTGAAGTGTGCCCAAAGGAACTGCATCGCTAAGGAAAGCAAAAGTCTAATGCACTATTATCTTTTTTTTCTTTTCTTTTTTTCTTTTTTTTGGTTTTTTGAGACAGGGTTCTTCTGTGTAGCCCTGGCTGTCCTGGAACTCACTGTGTAGACCAGGCTGGCCTCGAACTCAAAAATCCACCTGCCTCTCACTCCCGAGTGCCAGGATTACAGGTGTGCACCACCACTGCCTGGCTTTTTTTTTAATTATTATTTTTTAATTTTATTTATATGAGTACACTGTAACTGTCTTAACACACACCATTACAGATGGTTGTGAGCCACCATGTGGTTGCTGGGATTTGAACTTGGGACCTCTGGAGGAGTGGTCAGTGCTCGTAACTGCTGAGCCACCTCACCAGCCTGCACTATTACCTTAAAATTTAAAAACAAGAAAAATTGCATGGTGAACAAAACCATTAATACTGATGTGTTAACTGTTGTATCCATATTTAAACTTCCTTCTTTTGAAAGTATTTTGTGTATGTGTGTTTGAAAGAGGGTCTCTCTCTGTGAGCCCAGGATGACCTGAAACTCGTGATTCTCCTGCCTCAGTTTTCCAAGTGCTGAGGTTATAGGACTGTGCCACCAAATGACACTCTCTTCCCGGTTACTAGATTTCTGGCTCCTGCATGCAGTTGGTTTTTATTCCCAGACACATGCCTTACTCCTGTCAGCCTGTCCTTGATCCTAGAAAAACAAGAAGGGAGAGGGACAGGGGAAAGAGATAAGCAGGGGTGGAGAGCCCACCTTGGCTGTAGGCAAAGAAATCTCTTAAACTTTGTTCATGGAAGATTTAAAAAAAAAAGAAAAAGAAAAAGGCTGAGCACCTCCAGAAGCCTTGTGGGATGGCGCTGATGGGACAGAACACATTGGGTTATTAACTTTATTGGGGAGTTCTAGTCAAGCATCCCCTAAAGCTGTCTTCTTATTTTTCCAAGTGGATCTCCTAAGAACAAATGGCCCAATGACCATCTGGAAAATGAAGCCAAAGCCCCGATTTTCTGAGCCTGTCAGGCAAGGAGCGGGGAACATTAAAGTTGAACACTCTTGCTTAGGAGCTGCAGTAAGGACAGGGCGGTCATGTGACATGCTGCGGCATGGCAAGTTGGAAATGGGCCATCCTCACGTGCTCCTCAAGTCACTTTACCAGTCCAAGCTTAGTCTCGGGCAAGTGTTGTCTAATCAATTACCTAACAATTCACCACTGTGAGACTCTGTTGGCTTCCTCATGAGCTCAGTGGCTGATGGTCATTTTGCTAGTACAGTCCTCTGGTAAGGCTAATCCTTGGTTAGTAGATTCTGTAGTTTGGAACTTATAATCAGAGAGGCATTTATCTACCACACTGGGACAGGTAAACTGGAGAAACTCTCTACTCTCTGAGATCCCCATTGGTAATCGGTCCCCACTTAAATACTTCTAAATGAAAATGCTTCCATCTTGAAATAATTTTATATTCATTGAAAAGTTACAAAACTAATAGAGTTTCTCTGTCACCTTGGCTCAGAGAACTATTATCTAACTGTAATTTTTCCCAATTATTGCTATAATGTCCATTTTCTGGTTCATAAGCCCATTCAAGGGCCCGTGGTGACTGTTTCCTAAGTCTCTCCACTCTGTCAGTGCCCCCATCTTCACCAGCTTTGGGAACTTAACTTCTGAAGGCTCTCATCTGCTACCTTGTCTTTCTCAGCCTGGTCTCCTTTACTAGCTCACTATTACATGAAGGTAGTTGTCTGGGCAAGGTTCTCATAGAAGTGATATGTCCTTCTCAGAGTATCCTAGAGAGGGTCCTGTGGTACTGAGCCTCTACATCAGAAGTTCTCAACCTTCCTAACACTACAACCCTTTAATACAGTTCCTCATGTTGTGGTGACCCCCAAACATAAAATTATTTCCTTGCTACTTCATAACTGTAATTTTGCTACTGTTAGGAATTATAATGTAAATATCTGACGTGAAGGATATCTGATATATACCATCTGAAAATGGGTCATGATCCCCAGGTTGAGAATCACTGATCTAGAAAGAAAAGTTTCCAGGCAGAACTCAGAAGCTCAGAACTCATTCTCCCATACCTTACTATATAGACCCTGATACCATCATCCCCTTTAATAAGGCAGTAAACACCAGAGCATCCCTGAGTGGTAGGAATTGCTCCAGGATATTAATTAAATCAAAGGAGGATGTTGGAGAACCCTGATCTATATAGGTCAGTCAGAAGTACAAAGAAAAACATTCACTCTTGCAATTAGCTTCGGAAGTAGGGACAGATGAGGACTGGAGGGTATTGTTCTACCTCCAGGTAGACTTGATTGGAGTTAGGGGACACCCAACTGGTGTTTGTTGAATAAATTATTGCTTATGTGGTCTGTGGGGACCCATCCCTGTAACCTGAAATCAATAGTGCCCCGTGTTATGAGAGTATAATAAGAAATACTGGAGCCAGAGTCTGTCTTCTACTGATCATGTGTGGCCCTTCCACCCTTAAGCTAGTGTTTTCTACTTTACTTATCAGGACCTTGTCAACTCATTATCAGAGAGCCTTCCACTGACAGCGGATGGGAGTATGTGCAGAGATGCACAACTAGACATTACGTGGAGAGGTCTCCATTGGGTCCCTCCCCTTGGAGCTCAAGAGAATATGGCCCACTGAGTCAACTAAGCAGGACTCACATAGGCTCTCAGAGACAGAAGCAGTGAGCACAAGACCTGCATGGGTCTGTCTACACGGGTCCTGTGCATATGTTATGGCTGCTAGCTTTGTGGGTCTCCTATCAGTGGGGAGTAGGTGTGTCTTTGACTCTTTTGTCTGCTATTTTCCTCCTATTGGGTTGCCCTGGCCAGCCTCAATGTGAGAGGTTTTCAGCAAACCAGTAGTCAACATCAAACTAAATGGAGAGAAACTTGAAGCAATCCCACTAATACCAGGGACTAGAGAAGGCTGTGTCTACTCTTTCTCTACCTGTTTAATATAGTACTTGAAGTCCTAGCCAGAGCAATTAGGCAACAAAAGGAGGTCAAAGGGATACAAATTGGAAAGGAAGAAGTCAAAATATCATTATTTGCACATGATATGATAGTATACTTAAGTGACCCCCAAAATTCCTAAACCTGATAAACAAGATCAGCAAAACTGCCTTGTCTGATTGTATCTTGTTTCATCCTGGTTTGGTTGCTGTCTCTTAAAGGCTGTATACCTTTCTGAAGGAAAATAGAAGTGGGGAGGCGATCTTGGGGAGAGGGTTGTTGAAAGAATAGTAGAGGGAGGGGAGGAAGGGGAAAATGCGATCAGGATGGATTGTATGAGAGAAGAATCTAGTTTCAATCTTTAAAAATGGACTCTTAAGAAAACACGTTAAGACTCCTTGAACATTCTGCTTCTCATAATTTGCTCTTTTCTTTAGGAACCAGTGAAGTTCTTCCCAGTACCACTGGATATACTGGTGCCCATTTAATGAAAAGGTCAACATTCACCTGTCATTAAGGGTGGAGATCATCCCCACATCACACCTGCCTTTTCCACACCTGTAAGGTGAGACTTCTAGAGGGGATGGAGCAAATCTGCTGTCTCCACTCCTCCCGTATTTTCTAGGCTCCTTTTTTTGCAGTGACCCACACCAGACCTCAGACTCTTCAGTACTCTTAGGGAAGAGGCCATCTCCGATCAAAGAGCACTGTCACAAGAAATGAGCCATATCTCCCCCCCATGGCCTAAGGTTGGATGTTCAGTTTGTATTCAGATCAATGCATCCTTGGAAGGCAATCTTTTCTACCAATTCTATGAGGACCAATGCAGGCTAGCAGAATGAAACAGGGCCAGTGTACCTAGGCAGCACCCATAGGCTTTGGTTTTTTAGGGTTTTTTTGGGGGGTGGGGTTGGGATAGTCCCTCTGGATCCCTGTCAGTGATGTGCAAGTAGACTTTTGTGAGCTGGTTCGCTGGGAAATGTATTTTTTAAAGGCTAGCCATAAATATATGTTTAATCAGGGTTCTGGATTTTTTTTTTTTTGCTTTAAATATTTTCTCCCTGATTTCCAGGCACAATAGCCAAGCATTCCATTGACTTAATGTCAGTCAGACACAATAGGCATAAATAATCTTAAGTGCATAGGTAAAAATCAAACCTTACAAGCTAATTAGGGATGCTTTGAGTATCTACTACTTTTGATTTTAATGTGCTCTGCTTAATTACAGACATAAATAAATGTTTAATCATGGTAGTTACTTAGCAATTGTCTCACAAACTTCCTAAGAAATCAACATACAACACCCAGGAATTGGTATAAGTGAATGCCAAGATCCCACACTTGGCAGAACAGCTTTCACACGTCCGGAAGTTCTGGAATACTCCAATGGAGCCCTCACAAAATCAGCATGGCACTTTCCTTTAGAAACTCCTAGAAGGACTGAGCCCTGGTGCTAAAAGCTGCACCCAGAAGCAACATCCACTGTGCCGCACGCAGCAAGCTTCCTACTGGCCAAAGGGGGACCAAAACATCAGCCACCTCCAGGCCTGCCTGGAGCTACCCTTCCAGGCTGATGGGGGCTACAATTTTCCCTAGGCTCAGTCTCTGACTGTCATTCCCACAGCAGGTCATTTGGCCCTTGGCTTCCCTTAAAAGGATTATATGTTTGTTTTCAAAGCAGCCTGCCATAACATAAAGAACACAGAATGTAAGGGCACTAAACTAAAGAAGAAGGAAAACATCACGAAAGTGCGTGTTATAGCCTGGGATGTGCTGGATCATCCCATAGCCATTCGTCTCTGTAATCCTGATACTGCCAGGGAGGAGATTTCATTTTTAATAAGAACTTTGATAATTCTCCAAGATTTGAGAGTTAAAAAGAAGCGAAGGTAAGAGTTCTCCCCTACTCTGATCATGGGTGGCATCATACATACATTCCTGCCCATGCTGAGAACAACCCCAAAGAGTAAAGGAATAAGCCGTGAGTGTGGCCCTGGCTCCAAAGTATGATCTCTGACCTTTAGGGTAAGACTATTAGGGAGACAGCAATGTTAGCGTGCAGTGGGGGAAAGATGTGAGTTGGGGGGTGAGATAGGAGAATTTCCCTGGCATGGGTGTCTTAGCTGGAGTGCTAACTCACAGCTTTCTAAGACTTCACTTCCTCCGTAGCAAAAGGAGGATCATGAAATCCCTTTCAGCACAGGATGGACACCGGTTAACAAGAGCCCTGTCATCCCTTCTGCGAAGCCATCGCCACAGCTGGGGAGGGCACTACATACGATAGAAGCAGCAGAGTGGTGACCATGAGTGGCACTGTGAGATGCCCACAGCAAGCCCTGCCTCCATGCCCCTTATTTGAGCACTGGGAAGAGGAAGCAGGCCAGGTAGGTTAGAAGAAACCCCTGCTATTTAGGCAGGGTGGTATTGATTCCCAGGAATTAGATGGTAATGACAAGAGGCAGAAGCAGCCTCCCTTGACCCTCTTCTAGGCAGGCTGCCCACAGCGCTGAGTTCTCTGAGAAATGGGAATAGAAAATGAGGATAAAAAGTAAGAAATTATTGGGTGAAAGTAAGGAGGACACTGGTCAGAACTGGACTCCTGTTCGAAGTCCAATAGGGCAGATCAAACAGTCAATACAAAGTGTCCTGTAACAACAACAACAACAACAACAACAACAACAACAACAGAATCTTAAAGAGTCAGTTAAACAAAATCAGGAGAGTCAGAACAGCCAATTGGAAAGAGTTCAGCTAGTATAAGCTTTCATAAAAATGCTCCCTCTGCTCCCCTTCTCCGTTAAAATTCTTATGGGAAGAGTAACCTGAAGAAATGCCAAAATAACCAATGAGCATTCTGCATGCTTTTGTTTCTAAGGCAGCTCAGGATACCCTGCACGAACCAGCTGCTCAGCCACATGCAGTGGGATTCCTTCTAACGTTCAGAAAGAACACTGCCTGGTTCTCAAGTCACCGATAAAAACAATTTAGTCGTCTAAGTCAACTGGATACATCTTTTTTGTTTTTTTTTAATAAAACAAAATTGTCTTGTGCAGACCCATGGGGAGGTGGGATTAATTGCACCCCTTTGCAACTGATGTCCAAAGACACCAAAGAAAATAATCCTTCAGCGAGAGAGGCCCCAGGAGATTCTTGGCCTGTTATTCATTGTTTGCGGTGGGGTGCTGTGCACACAACACATCTTCCTTCCCAGCAGCCTCTGGGATGGCAGTGGCAGAGGCAAGGGTAGCTGATCTCTATCTCACAGCACTTCAGTCCTACAGGCAGACAGGCGAGTCCTCAGAGTATGACCACACAAGTATACAACAGAACAGGTAAGTGGCTCAGAGGACCACAGCAGAGGAAGAAAGAAAGAGGAGAGAAGGTTCTCCGGGGACAGCGATATCCATGTGACTTCAGATCTAGCCTTGGGTAGGATTTAGCTAGGAGAAGAGCAGCTGAGACTTTCAACAATGCCATGAGGGGACCGGAGCTGAGAAAGGACCACAGCGCAGCTTTGGACGCTGCAGGCTGGTAGCAGAAGGATGGGACAAGAGCTGGGCGTGCCTCGGGTCAGCTCAGTGACTCGGAGGGTGAGGCTTGTGCTCTGAGCATCTGAGCCCCAAGCTTGGATGGGGAGGGATGCAGAAGAAGTAACACAAAAGAGTTGGGACAGGAATACCATCTCAGTCAACACACAGGAAAAACTAAAAAAAAAAACAGAATTGAAGATAAGGAAGCTTTTTAATTCTCTCTGGGGTGGGAGGGAGTGGGGACAGAATTGAGAAAACTCTGAACATATCTAAAGTTAACAGAAATTTGGGGTCTTTCCTACGGAGAAGGAAAGGGGAATTGCTAGAATGATGTAGGCGAGAGAAGCTGCAGCTGCAGGATTTCATTCTCCCAGTGTGGAAGCAGGGGAGGGACCAAAGGCCTGGGCTGTGTAGGATTCCGGAGTTCCTTCCTCATCTCACACCCAGGTACAGTCCAAAGGCTGAATCAAACACAGACACACACTCCATTTAGAATAGATACGTTTAGACATGGCTTCAGTCCACATCTCAGGCAGGTCTTGAACTAGCAGGTGATTCTCCTGCCTCTGTCTGCCCAGGGCTTGGATTAAAGGTGCAGGTCACCACAGCACCTCTCTCTCTCTCTCTCTCTCTCTCTCTCTCTCTCTCTCTCTCTCTCTCTCTCCTCTCTCTCTCTCTCCTCTCTCTCTCTCCTCTCTCTCCTCTCTCCTCTCTCTCTCTCTCTCTCTCTCTCCCCTTCCTCCCTCCCTCCCTCTTTCCCTCCCTCCCTCTCCCCTCTCTCTCTCTCTCTCTCTCTCTCTCTCTCTCTCTCTCTCTCTCTCTCTTTCTTTCTTTCTTTTTAAATAGTGATTTTGGGCATCCCCATAGCACCATGATTCCTCATCCTAGGAACGAGCAACCTTTTTCCCTTTGAAGAATGCAAGTTCACCTTTACCCGCGACTGCTACATGAGGCATGAAATGGTCACCCTCTGTCCTCCTCACGAAATGGAATGTAAAGATGAATGCCCAGGTTTAGGAGGGGGGAGGCAAAAATAAAAAAAAAATAAAACAATTCCATGCAGTACAGGTGCAAAGTTAAATTGTCTGAATTCCTCAAATGGCTATGAGGTACAGAATGAGGTCTCTGGGAAACCATCTTTAGGGTCGCCGGAGCCCGACAGCCAAACTTGCTCAGTGACAAAGAAAAAGGAGTTGACAGAAATAGAAGCCAGGCTGCTCGTTCCTCACCCGAGCTGGCACCTTTCATAGGCTAGGTGCAAGCATGGTAGCTGAGTGAGGGATAAATAACAACTGAAAACCTCATAACCAGGCTAAGACAGTTCGCCATGCCGTAAGCCACCCAGGCTTACAGAGAACGCAGTAGCCCCCCCCCCAGTGTGGCTATAATTACTCCAACAGTGACAATTAAAGATGAGCATCCTTCCCCATCCTCCAAACACAGGTCCCAGCCCCAAAGGGAAGCTTAGTATCCCGCAGGACACTCTAACTGCTGCACTGCCATTCATAGCTCTTCCCAGAATTAGCTCTAGTCAGTGGTCCTTGTCTAAGCCTGAGCTTGCTGCAAAAACTCAACTAAGAATCAGTAATGGACCCTATTGTCAGGATAGTGGATCTGAATTAGCAGAAGAAAAAAAAAATGAGGACGTTTGGTCTGGGTGGCCTTTCTAAATGTGTTTCATTTCAAAGTCTAAGCGTTGTTTGCACGTGTGTAAATCAAGTATGGGCATCCCATGGTCTGGGCTCCTTCTCTCCCTTCTTCTAAACTGATTTTGAAAGTTGAGTATAAATAGTAATGGCTCTCACCTTCAAACATATGTGTTGTTATACACTGTTCTAGTCACTCCATTCCCCCACTCTCCCCGTGTGACCCTCCCACCTACAGCTCCCACCCAGTTAATCATGCCTTCTGCTTTCTCATTGTGTGTGTGGGGGGTGGTGGGTGTACATATACATAATTCCCATTACCTTTTTTCCATCTCCTTGACAATCTTTTCCTCCCTCATCATGATCCCCCTTTTTAGCTTTGTAACCTTACAAGCACCTGTATAAGCACACATATATAAAGTGATACATATGCATATATAATTTTAAATTTAGGTTCCACATGTGAGAAAGCATGCAGTACTCCTCTTCCTGAGTCTGGCTTATTTCGCTTGACATAATGATTTCCAGTTGCATTCATTCTCCTCCAAGTGCCATGATTTCATTTTTTTTTAAATGGGTGCATAAAATCCTGTTGTCCGAACATCTGTTTACTCAGTCAGGTCTCTGCACACTCCACGTCACTGACACCCTGCCGAAATGAATCCTGGAGTAGAATGAGCGGGTTGGAAGTCTTTGTTATCCTGGGAATTATTAAAGGCAGACTGGACGGGGCTCTTGAATTAAGAAGGTAACAAAGTGAAAAGGAGCTTAGCTACTCCTCGGAACTGGTGAGTCACCTGTCAGACATCCTGCACATTCGATATTTACATTATCATTCACAACAGTAGCAAAACTATAGTTATGAAGCGTCAATGGAAGTAATTTTATGGTTGGGGGTGTCACCATTGCGTGAGGAGCTGTCAGAAAGGGTGGAAGCGTTAGGAAGGGTGAGAAACGCTGCTCTAGTTCAAGGAGATACGGAAGGAAATGAAAATGGGTCACATTCCAGCATGGTCTACAACCCAGGGGTGTAGAAGTCCCCTGTGCACTTGATGAGAGAAACCATAAGGCATCAGACCCCATCCTCCAGACCTGAGGATCAAACCATGTTTCATTGTTCCACCGGATCCCTAGAGTACAGACCTAAGACTGCCAGCTTCTGCACAGGAACCCTGGCCCGCAGCTGCCCTTCAGTACCCAGCAACTTCTCCATGCCCTGTCTCCTCCAGTCCCTTAGCACTGAAATCACAAGGCTTGGGCTGGGGCCTCAGCATTGCCCATGTCCAAAAGCTCCCCAGGTAAAGTCTGCCCCAAGAATCACAACCAACTAGAACAAGAGAGATTCTGACTAGGTAGTTTGAGATTTCTGATTTGTAGTTTGGCTCATTGCGGTCATGTCCACAGGGTCCTAGAAGACACTGTTTGGCGGGGACGTGGTTTCACCTCCGGAAACTGGAGGTGTGGGGTGGAGCTCACCAGATCAGAATGTTGCACTGACTCCGTGTTGGTGATGCCATTTGGTAAGTCATCCAGTAGACAGTGGCTTATCCTGAGAGAGGAGTGAGCCAAGTCTCTAGTTGGATTTCCTTAGACTGGGAAGGTGGCACCATACCGCCTACACACTCAGCCCAGGACTTACTCAGGGTTCCTACTCCCTGTATGCTTTGAAGCCCCGAGTCCCCAGGCTGGGTGAAACAGTAGTCTCCTCTCTGATAGTTTAGGGGAGGTAGGGTCTGTAAAATTACCAAAGCGTCAAGAGGATGACAATATATTGAGCAGAGCTGGGAAGGATGCCACTCCCTTGAAGTGGAGAGAGCTTCAACAGCTGTAAAAATGAACTAGGCACGACCTACCATCAGGAATAAGAGTAACAAGGGTGCTCCTGACAACTGTGCTTCCCCAAACTGTGATTTCCCAAACGTCTACAACATTTTTCATAATAAACTGTAAAGGACCATCGCAAATTGCTACTCAACAGAAAGGAAACATTAAGATATTTCTAAAACAATGAATAAATAAATAAAAATGGAGAGCCATCTCCCGTGTCCGTATATTGTAAGACCAAATGTCTTTCCACCTGAAAATAACAATAAATGAGGAGTCAAGGGCAAATCCCCGTGCTAACTGAACAGCTGGCAAGCAGATGTGCCTAGAAACACTGCCGTCCCAGTCTCATCTCTGGAGAACTGTCGAGTCTTTAAGCTCTTAGCGTCCATGTTCTCTCTCCATGGGATGAGCGTGTGGATAGGAAGGAAACGGCTGTGCCCTTGTACCTTCACGTCTGCGGCCACAGGGCCCACACAGTCCGATGACCCTCAGCTGGAATTACTTCATCTGACCTTATTTAATGAGCGACTATGAATCTCAATATTTTTCATAAAGTGAGAATAATGAACCTTTACCATTAGGGACAGAGTAATAAGAATGCATGAACTGCATTTTTTTTGCACAATGCCTAGAAAACAGCAATTAGCTGGAATCATAATTATTTGCAACCTTTGACCATTAGCTGGTTTCACTCATTTGTGAATGCTTCCTTGATAATCCCCCGGTTTTCATACCCCTAGTGCCTCCCCCCGCCCCCCCGCACTTAGTCACTCCTTGGCAGGTCTAGTACTGTTAGCATGCATCTAGAGTTTAGTTATGCTATTACATTTTTGCAGATTTTAAAGATATGGTTCTCCCATATATGTGATGAAATATCTTGTGTTTGGGACCCATGTCTAAACATGAAATTCATTTATTTTTCACATATATATTTACATATATAAATATATACATATAAATATATATGTGATTTAAGATAGTTTTGCTACCCAGTAGTACAAACATTTTATCCAAAAGTCATAACTTAAGGATCATCTATTGATTATATAATTAATAAACAGTTGGTAATAATAATAATAATTTGTGTATGGAACAAGATTTCAAGGACTGGAATTTTCTACCTATGTCCTTAACACATGGTGGTTTAAAGTTTTGATTCTGGGGGCATTTTAGAGTTCAGCCTGCATATTCTAGTTGCTTATTTACATTTCTGTAACCACATTCTTGAGGAACTATTTCATATTTTGTATCCTCAATGCCTAGCATACACTTAGTGTGCTCTATGTATTTTTGACTGAATGAATAAATATGAAGGAAAGAAGGAAGGAAGGAAGGAAGGAAGGAAGGAAGGAAGGAAGGAAGGAAGGAAGGAAGTCTATGTTTTTACCCAATAAGTAGAAGACTGCTGATTAGTATGGTTAGTACAGGAGAAAGAAATAACAGAAATCACATATCGGGAACCGGATAATTGTGGCTGAACTCTGAGATACGGAAGGTACAGAAATAGCACCTTGCGGAGGTTGAAAGCTACTGCCCACAACAAAGAGTTCATTCTGAAAGCTCTTCTCTGAGGAGTTTGCAGGAGCAGAGAGTGTTTCTGCAAGGAGGAGTGCTTACACACATACTCAGTGAAGACTTCCTGATTGTTTGAGTCCAAGACTTCTGAGTCCAGTCCCACTGAAGGGCATAAAATTTCCATAAAATCCTGGCCAAGCCAACCGAACCGAATGGCCTTTCCTTCCTCTTGAGTTTCTCAGCGGGTCTGGGCTGTAGCTCAGCCTGCACAGCTCTTTTCTAGGGTCTGTCCTTCAGAAATACTCCTCTGAGACATTTCCTTTAGGTTCCATGACTAATCAATGACAACCAAATATGCTTTGGCTTTACAGTTTCAGTCCTGTCCCTCTGAGAATCACACTCCACACCCTTTCTCCAGAGTGCGAGCCTCAGAAACTGGCTGAGGCAAGAAGAGTCTTGCCCATTTCTATCAATCTTAGAAGCCTCCAGAGACACCAAATACAACCCCTTCAGCATGAAAGTCACAGGGCGTGTTCCCTTGAACATATGGGCCGAAGAAGCTCCCCTTGGTAGCCATGCAAACTAGGAATACGAAATCAGATACACCATGTGCAAATCGCCCAGAAAGGCGTTGACACTGTTTATGCCTGCATAATATGGGAAGAATATGGATCTTTATGGGAAGATGGAAGCCCAGGGCAGGCAGCAGCCTCATCCCGAGGACTCACCGCATCCTGAGAGCTGAGGACCTCCAGGATGCTGTTGAGCAGCTCCACGCAGTACTTCTTCTCCGTGGCCTGGTACTGCCCATCATCCCTCTGCTCCAGCAGCTCCTTCAGCTCTTTGGTGATGACAGGAAGCAGAATGTCCCGGCATTCTGGAAGCAAAACAGTGCCAGGCATGTACGGTTACTGTCTAGCTTCCTTTGTTTTACACACACACACACACACACACACACACACACACATACACCATACATACATACATACATACATACATATATACATGTTATATATGTGTGCATGTACATTACATACATTTATGAACATATAGAAAACATCTGTCATTTCTCATGAAAATATTCACCTTTATATTACAATACAGTTGTAAATAAATATAGTATGCTCTATCTATTTAGAATAGATCTACCCCATGATATCTATATTGTTATGGAACTTAACAATTTATATGATATTTTCATTAAGTTGATAATTAACAAATATGTTTTTCTTGTTAAAAAGGAAAAATTAGGTATTAAAGGTTAGGTTGAGATTTCCTTAGAATAGAATTCACCACTCTTGTTTTCTCCTCTGAACCTCATTCCCAGGAACCATCTAGCTATTTTATTTTATATGTTTAAATATGTAAATGCACATATCCACAAATACATATATGTCCAAATGTTGCAGTATAGGTTCTCCTAGTCTCATTTTTAGTTTGCGTTTGCTTTGATCCGTGTTGTTTTGTGGTTATGAACTGCCATGATCTTTGTGTGTGACTTTCCATACATAAGCAGAATAAATTCTGCAGTGTCACTGCCGACATCTGCTTCTCTAAAGGTGGCTTAGTTACAGGTGCGGCTTAGTTACCTGGTACGTTCGTTCACTTACCAGTAGCCCTTGGGGCAATTTTTATATAATTACATATAACAACTAAGTTAATTATTTAATTACTATAACATTCTCAAATCATTGGCATATTTCCTATTTTGGCCTTAATTCTATTGTTGGGCATTTTTCAAATTACGAAACATTGAATGGTCCCCCACTTGCTCCTGTATACATTGCTTTCCTATTGCAATAAATGAGAATTTTCTCAGAGCAGAGAATCCTTCCTGACAGAACTGTCTCGGGACATTTCTGGGGTGTCCTAAAGTTTTACACAATTTTCTCTCTACATCTCCCTTTTAAAAAAAAAAACTTAGGGTTAAAAAAAAAATCCAGAACTGTTTCAAACCATCCACAGCCAGATCCCACTTGAGCTAAGACATGACTCACATACACCAGAATGTCAGTTAAATTCAATCCAACAGCTAGATGTGGAATGTTTATTTTTTGAGACACCATGTTTCTGAAGGCACAGGGATGAACTGCGGTTCTTTCCTTTTAGATACTTAAAAATCTGACCAGAGCAATGAACCATAAGAAGGGGCAGAAACTACATCAAAGAAGCCAAGTATAATTTTTCTTTTCTATCCCAACACCTGCACTCACATCACTGGCCAGCATCCGAACTGACTCTGGAAAGCCTGTCATGGGCTCTAACCTGGAGAAGCTGTTGGAAGGTGCCTGCACTCCTTAGGATAATGGCTGAGCATTGGGTCCCAAATAGAATTGTTCCCTGACATTGGAATCTGATGGGCCCATTTATAATGATAACAGATGACAAACTACTAGCATGTATTGAGTGCTTACAGTACACTAGGTTCAAATGCACCACTGGAAGCATTTGGTAAGAGTTAACTGGGTTATTCTTCTTGGCCTGGGGAGTTAGGGGTGGGAGGGAGGAGGTTGATATCACTTTGCTGATGGTGTGTGTGTACATAGGATATGAAGGGTCCTGAGCAACCACTGCCTGTACTCTGAACCATTGTATGGAGATTCCAGACCTCATGGAGTTCAGCTGTCAAACACACCGTGAAGGCCACCCTCCCCTGTCTCTGCTTCCTCTCTCAAGATTACCCTGGCTCTGGCCCCTCTGATGACTAATTCTGCAACTTTTCCAGAATCAATGAATGACTCTGTCTTGCCAATACATTTATTTAGATGTAACTTTCCAATGTAGGTTTCTGTTACCCGCAGATCTAGAAAAGAAATGTCCTACGTGTTTGTTTAGAAGGTTGTTTCAAAATGCTTTTTAAAAAAGGGATAGTAACTTCGAAACTTCAGATTTGGCAAAGGAAATAGCAGGTGTTAGGGTACCAGGTGAAACCAGGGAAGATCTTTTCAGGAAGGAAGCCCTTCCTTAGAACATGGGGAGTTCCAACATCAGGATACTTCCAGGCCCAGGTACACCTCACTGCAGTTCCTATCTTTAAACCACCAGAAGATAAGCATTATCTTTCTCTTCAAAAGTTAAGTTTGTAAGTAAAATAACAAAGGAGATCTACAGTTAAGTTAAAAGTCTTCCTCCTCTATGGCTGTCTGCATAAGAAAGTCACCAAATGCCCTCTGAGGAGATTCATTGTCATGGTAACTATAGAATGTCTGAAGCAACTGTCGACCTAGAGCCCACAAGAGCCCAGAGCTGCCACTGAGTCACCTAGGACAACAGGAACAAAAATGTTCATTGGTTCTCTGTTGTTACACCAGACTCTTACTCTTGACACTGTTGAGGCTAAAGGTCTCCAAAGACCTTGAAGGAAAGAAAAGACAAATTAAGAGAAGACAGTTATCTTGAGTTTAGAATATGACTATGACTGGGAATGGAGTGCTGGGTAGAGCGTGTGCTTAGCATACATAAGGTGCTTGGCTCGGTCCCCAGATCAAGACAAGAAAAGGTTAGGAAACCAATGTGTTAAGCACTTTTGTGACTTAAAACTCAAAATCGTTTGTAAAATGAGATCAATAGGACCTGCAGAAAGATGTCAAGTCAGATAAAGGATTAGCCCACTCGTGCAATTTAACTAACTCGTGCACACGCCCCTTTCGTCGGCCAATCACTCAGCTACAAGGAATGTGGTTCAGTATGTGCAGGCACTGTTCTGAAGTAGAAAGGGATGACCAGAGCCAGCCACCTCTCAGCACCCAAGCCAAGGGAGACAAGACTTGTGCAGATGACAAAACAATGAAGAAACGCTGAAGATTGTACCCCCCCCAACCTGGTGCTGTGTGAGGAACAGTCATAGTATGTAGGTGGGGACTAAAATTTCATTCTAAAGTATCTCTATCAGGTCCCCTTGCAGAGATTTGGCTCCAAGGAACAAGCCTGGTGAGAGATTTTAAACACTAACAGTCTCTGTGAGAAGCAGCTGTCCTTCAACTCCTACTTAAAACTGAGCTAAAATAGTGTACTCCCTTAGAAAGTCTGGGGATGAGCTCCCCATTACTAGAGGTGTTCAAACACCGAATAGCTGTTTTACACACTAGGATAATGAGGTGAAAGGTCAGACAAGAGTGTGAACCAAATCATTATTAAAGCCCCATTCAAAATCCTACGACCACATAAAATATAGGCAGGAGGGAGGAAGGGTGGACAAGTGGCTATACTTGTACTAGAGTAGATCAGACTCCAGAAATAAAGCATTCCATCAATCTGAAAGGTGTGGGCTTTACATATTAGCAAGAGCAGCATCCCTGGACGATGGAGGCTGCTGATGTTGAGACTCAGCAAGATTCTCACTGAGGAAGCCATCAATACCGGAGGCCTGTTTTTTTTTTTTTTTTTTTTTTTTTTTTTTTTTCAGAAAGGACTTTGTCTTCTCTTTAACCCTGATTTCTCCGAAATGTCTAGAGAAATGCCTGTTTGGGGGGGGGATGAAATAATTCTTCTGGTTTGTAATTGGAGCTGTGAAATTACATTAGCCAGTAAAAGCTTCAGGAGGCGGCATTTCTAAATCATCGCTTGATTGTCAAGCTAACGGACACAAATGGTTTAAAAAGATAGATCTCGCAAACCCTTAAATGAATCTTCATAGACAGAGATAATGGGTCTCACAGGCCTGCATCCCTATGTGAGATTTTTTTTTGCCTCAGGTACCCACACTGACAAAGGCTGGGCAATCTGCCATCAGGTGTCAAGTCCAAATTGTAATTCAGACCACTGCTGAGGTCTCTGCATAGTTACTCAATTCTCTGTGTTCTAATCCAAAGGTTCTTTTGTCCAAGTGACTGCAGTGGAAAATGCAGTATTCCTGGGCTCAGCTTTCTTTCTTTTTTATTCCCCTAGAAAGTTGGGTTATGATAGGTGGTGCTATGCACCTGTTATCACAGTCCCTTTGAAGAGTGATGCGCCTTTTCAGTGAAGTTATTACCCAAGGATACTTCAAATAAGATTATCTTTTCTTTTATTTGTTCCTCATATCAGCCAGTGAAAGAAAGACAGAGACTCTGTGCTTTTTGGGAAAGCCACCTTGAAGAGCATTGAGCCAGCATTCCACCTGTGACCACAGCCACAGCCTGAGCCCCAGAAGAAAGAGTCACGATGAATTACATCTGCACATGACATCTTCCCATACATCAGTTCTCTTCTGCTTCCTCTCAGAGTGAAGACACCCCGTCACAGTCAACCGAGGAAATTGGGGTAGCACCTTAGATTCTACACTTTCCCAAGATCCACATCCAATCTGCCCTGAATCGGCTTCTTCTATGATCTGAGTCACGCGTCCTAAGTTATCTTCCGTGTGTCTATAGACAGTCTTTGCAGTCTGGACATCTTTCAGTGACTTCTCATTGCTCCCAGGTTGTGTTTCCTAGCACCCATGGGTGCAGCTGCAGACCCTCTGTGAGACTATCTTTACCTCCAGGTCCATGGCTTGCTGCTCCTCCACCTCCCTCTCCACGCAACTCAGAACTGTCATTCTGCTTCTGGACCTTCTACACATTGCCTGCTTTGCCAGAAATCCACTTCACCTGACAGATTCCCTCTCTTAGACACGCCAAAAGAGGGCATCAGATCCTATTACAGATAGCTGCGAGCTACCATGTGCTTGCTGGGAATTGAACTCAGGACCTCTAAAAGAGCAGTCAGTGCTCTTAACCACTGAGCCATCTCTCCAGCCCCAGATTCTTTCCTTTTTGATCTGAACTAGAAGCCAAATCCTCTAGGCAGCTTTCCTGGTGCTCCAGCTCTGACTGGGGTGACTGTCTTCTGTGTCCTCATAGTACCGGAGCGTGTTTCTATCTTATCACAAATCATACTAGATCATCATTATTGTTGGAATTGGATAGCCAATGAGATTCTGATCACCCCAGAAATGAAGCTGAGGCCTAAAGGAGGACAACGGATGATAATCATCACACATCCTAAAGGTCTCCCCATTATGCGGGGTACAGGATCGCCCTTCCAGATTTTTTGAGAGGTACCAGTTCTGTACCAGTGCAATGCCAATGTCTGTACACCCATTCCAAGACAGAGTGGGTATCATCAGAAGCCTCTAGATAGAGAGTAATGCACACAATAAGAAATCTGAAACTAGTTTGAGGGATTGAAAAACCAAACAAATTTCTCAAAAAATAGAAAGGCTAGACCCTCATGTTTCTGATGGAGAAATGTTCGCCAGTCTCTGATCTCAGGTACCATTTTGGTCCATCATGTGGGGAGACTGCATTACATTATAGAAGATGCTGAACTCAAAAGAAGGGATTTAGACCCAACACAGGGTGGCATGTTGTCCGGTCGCATCTTTACATGGCTACCCCTCTCTGTAAGCCTGACTGTTTGGACCTGTAATTTCATTCCAAGCTAGCCTTTCACTTTGCCACCAGCGTTAGTTAATCGCCTCTTCAACCCTGGTCAATATTTCACAGACCTTAAGGTGAAACTCATTGGGCTTTGGCCAAGTTTCTATTGACTGGGAGGTGAATTCAGCTCAGTCTAACCCTCTTGGGGCACTCGAGAGCTTGTGGCAGTCAAGGCTTACCGCTTCTCCCTGATGTGTCTTGGCACACTGGGAAAGCCCTTGATTAAAACCCTAGCTCTCCTGCGCAGGGCTGAGCACGGTAAGTGTGGCTCAGCTTCTTTTAGCTGCCTTTTCCCCTTGGGCTCAAGGACCATCTGCAGATGTGAAAGGCCACTTGGCTGGATCAGCTAGACTAGGAGGAGTCACTCCATAGACACGGCACGACTCTGACAGTCAGCAATTTGCTCTCCCGACCTCCCTCCCTCCTCCAGCCAGTGTGTCACGAAGCAAACATTCCGCCCACTGAGGGAAATCAATAACTACCCGCAAACTTTATATTCCAGATCAAGTACAAGCCATGTGCAATCTACTAACATCTCCCCCAACTCAATTTTTTTTTTAGTGGTGACTCATGGATCACTCCCAGAAAACATAGCCTAATTACAGCATCCCAATCACCTCTTCCCCCATCCAGGCTTTGCCATGATGTACGTCTCCTCGCTTTGAACTTACAGGCCAAAATATGCCTCCCAAGTCAGCCAGCCCAGGCTATTTAGAGATCACAGAACTCAGCAATGACTAAAAGGGCTTCAGGAATCTCAATAGAATCAGTCCTAATTCCACAGTAGTAGACCCTCCAGAAGCGACGTGGTTCTCCAGCTTTATTCCTGAATGCTTACTGGAATTCCAAACCAAGCTCCCACTTTGATCACATAGATTTAACATTCGAGGCTTGTAAGTGTCTATCACATATGTTTTACAGTTAACATAAAATGGTATTTTTTTTTAACATGCAAAAGTGCTATAATGACTAGATACGCCACAGCTGCATAACTATGGTAGGAAGGGCGAACTGAACCTTTTTCCTCATCTCTCCCTCCCTGACTCTTCCCTTTTCCTCCCTACTTCTCTGCCCTCTCCCTCCTTACCCACCCCCTTGCCTCTGTGTGGTGTGGTTAGGTATACATGACATGCACATGCATACACATGGGTGCCGTTGCCAGGTTGATGTCATGTTTTGTTATCATTCTCCACCTGGGACGAAGATTCCAATTTGGCTAGACTAGGTAGCCGAGATCCTCAGATTCCACCCCTACTGCACTGGGGCTGAAGCACGCAGGTCGTCCCCACCTCTTCTGCGGCAGACACGTTTCCCTTTGAACCCTCTCTCCAGCTCTGAGTTATAAGAACTTTTATCCCCAAAGTCACACTGATTGTAGATACATTTGCACTCTCTGACAGTCTATATATTGCAAAACCGTACATACCTGTAATACGGATGTGTCCCTTTGACTATCAAGTGTATGTCATACATTGTTTGCTGTGTGCTATGTGTATACACATAGAGAAACACATAGCTGACAAATACCGATTGAGACAAACATTGGTCTCAAAGATGTTCTTTTCCATAGGCTGTGATAAACAAAGAAAGAAAATAACAGTTGGCTTTTCCAGCTTGGCTTTCCCGGTAGCAGGCGCGAGGAAAAAGTTTGCATACCCCAGCAACCTCTGGAACAGGAGCTGGGAGCAAGAGGGGACAGGAAGTGAACAGGAAAAACAGGGCGCAATCCTCCAGACTTCCAGTAACCTCTTAGGGATCATCCCATGAGCAAGAAGGACCTAGGCCAGTGGTTCTCAACCTTGCTACTGCTGCAACCTTTTAGTGCAGGTCCTCATGTTGTGGTGACCCCCCTCCCCCCAGCCATAAAAGCTATTTTTTGTTGCTGCTTCATAATTGTAACCTTGTTAGTCTTATGAACCGTAATGTAAATATCTGTGTTTTCTGATAGTCTTAGGCAACCCCCGTGAAAGAATCATTAGATGCCCCCCAAAGGAGTCACATCCCACAGGTTGAGAATCATTGTCCTAGGCTGTCCAATCCCAGGGCATGGAGAGCCCAAGGTCTAGTTTGTGTTTCCAGTCCATGGGTAAAGTAGGCTCCTGTCAAGGAAGCAGCTCTTGAATCAGGCTCTGGCTGTGCTCCTGGGCAGAGAATGGGCGTGAGGCTGCCACACAGGACCTGCTAAACAAGCTAGAGGGAACCGGAGGCGGAAGGACCATTTCCTGAATGCAGTCAAGGAGATGTCTCTGAGACCAAGACCGCAGCTGACATGAAAAGGTCACGCGGGGAAGAGCATGCCAAGATCTTGGGGCAAAGAATTCTGGATGAAACAGGAGGTCATGGCCCTGTATGCAGATTTGATGTGGGAAATGTGCCGGAGACAAGTGTACTTGGGAGAAAGTTAAGACAGGACAGAACATTTGGACAGGTAGGGAAGAGGTCAGGGCTCATCTGGGCGATGATAAAGATTTGATTAATACACAGAAATAGGCAAGGTTTCATTTCTTTGTTTTTCTGGGGACCTGGGGGTTGGTCCTAGAAAGTAAAGCAGCATACAGAAGGGGCTTTGTAGAGAGGGAAGGGACAGGCTTTAAGCCCTCACTCTCTCCCAGCTGTTCTTTCTAAAGTACAGAATCTCATATCTCTTTTATGGACAAGAGCTCAGAGACGTTTAGTAATTTGATTCAAGCTAAAAACAGCTACCAGTGGCAGAGGCATGGGGGACAAGAGCCCACGTTCACAGCTCCGGAACTATCCAACCTCCTCTCTACAGCAACAGACGAGACAAGATGTAAAGCCTGTTCGGTTGTTTTCATTTTGTTTTGATTTGTTTGCTTATTTGTTTGTTTTCACAGATATAGGGGCAAAAATATGGACTGACTTAGGCTAGGTTTTGGAAGTTGGGCCCGTGCAACCTGCCGGTGGACTGGTTAATAAGTGGTAAACATAGGCATCTTCAAGGGTGGATACCAAGCAACAGATTCCTTACAGAGCTTATCAAATTAGGATCTAATCATGAAGCCTTTCGCTTCAGCTAGCACGTAATGAAAAGCTCGCGGGAACAACTCCCGAAGGCGTGAGGTGGCTGCTGTGGAGACTGTCTGCCATCACACCTTCCAGAGCTGTTAGGACAGTCATGCTCTAACAGGTCCTTGTGCTCTTTGTTTGACCCGCCCCACTGCAACGGCTGACCTGCTCCTTCTCGGAAGCTTGCTCATTGAAGCGCACGGCTCCATCAAAGATGGGTTTTGTAAAATAAACATAGAAATCTGGCCTGAGTGTGCTCCACTACTTGATACACCCCTTATACTTAGAAGGATCACATTTGCATGCTACCCTGGATGAGAGCATCCCCACCAGGTAAAAGGCCTTGTCTCATCCACCTCCGAACTAAGAGGAGCCAAGGAGAGCTTGAAGCAGAACGGAGTGGCCTCTGTCCTAGGTGATCCTAGATATTAGGGAGGCAATGAGCAGTCCCTCAAACATATGTAATAGAGGTAGGTGTACTCAGGAGCGGGGTCTGACATCCCTCTACCACACTGGCTTCAAGTCAGCACCACACATACCTTAACTCCACTACTGGAATAGTCAATCAGCAGCCCTTACATTCTTCAAAAGCTAAGCCTTCTTGATCCTCTTTATGTACAGAGTTCCCAATGCCCCTCCCCACAGCCTGTCCCCTTGCACACGCCTGTACCCATGCACCCACGAATCCCAAATTTCCTTTCTCCAGGGGCTCTAACCCTGCAACCTTGCATAAGTTAGTCTATAGTAATAAACTCCAAACGGACTTCCTCAGCAAGCAGAGACATTGTGACAGACATATCTTAATAAGGGACAGAGTTATTAGGAGAAAGGAGGCGTGAGAATGAAATGTTGACTTAGAGTCTACCTATCTCATCCTACTCAGCTAGAAAGCAGCAGTTGTGACCTTTGCAGAGTTTAGTACCTTTCCCCCAGTAGACTCGAAAAGCTGAGACGAAATATCCAATATCAACCGAGCCATGTCTCCCACAGTTACTGCACGATCTCGATCACACAGTGGGTTCCTAATAAGACTGAGGTGACTGTATCAGTGTCTGCTCATGGCGGAGGGAGCCTCGTCTGAATCTAAGGCTCCTCTTGGGACCAAAACAGTGATTCATGTCAGAGTATAATGGTATTATTTATTCTGTAATATTTAAGGAAACAAGGTGGTCATTTCTGGGGGTGAGGGAGGATTGTATGCCAGCGCCCCTCACCTTCACCATTTCCTGTGGGCAGCCCTTCTGATAATGCCTCACCCTTTTGAAGCTTTGCCGTATTGCAAAGGGAGGCATGAAGATGTGTGTAAAGCCCTGGAGTCAGGGTAGGATGCCTTAGGTTTAAACGCCAGGCTTTCTATTACCCAGCTGTGTGATGCTGGAGAGGACCCTTCTACAAATTTCCTCCAAGGATGGGAGTTCAAATGCCTCTTTCATGGGATGACCCAAATGCAACATCATCCACAGCCTAGTGCAGCCTGCGCGTAATGAGGCACCCATGTGAGATGCCGAATCTATGACATGTTGGGTCCACGGTAGAGTGTGCTGGGCCTTAAGCTGGAGCTAAGTTATGCACTAAACACCTGGTCTAGGCACATTGGGATAACGTGGACTGAAATGATTCTCTGCATTATTCAAAGTTGTGTGTGTGTGTGTGTGTGTGTGTGTGTGTGTGTGTGTGTGTTTCAGGGGACCCCAAACCCAGAGAACTAAATTCTGGAAGGTGGGAATAAGAAGAAACGGTTGTACCATGTGCCTTGCGATTTCATTCTGCTTTCTTGTATGCAGACAGACGACAGAGGGCCCGGGCACGCTCTCTCCGAGTGCCTCTTACATTGCTCTTTGCAACTTAAGAGTAATAATGCCACTTACAGGCACTCCTTGAGCCACACAGGAGCCCTCTCCTCCCGCCATCACAAGCTTACAAATATCAAGAAGAACAAAACCCAACCGCGATGTTTGGATCAATAGGAGTGCTAGCATTCCGTTTCTGAGAAAATCGCACATTAAAAAAGCCTTTCGCTTGCATTTTAAGGCTAACAGAGGGGCTCTTCGTTTCAGAGAATTAAATGAGAAAGCGCGCCTGGGTTTATGCATTGGCGCATTGGCGAAATGCAGTGGTAATTGTTTTCAATCATTCTCTGGCTCCTTCTCCCTCCTCTCTCCTCTTCCCCACCTCAGCTGCAAAGGAAGGGGCTGGGACTCCAGCACTCCAAGCTCCATACTTTTAATACCAGCATTGTTTATTATGGAGAGAAATCGGAGTGGCATCACAAGCTACAAACAAGCTAGAACGTCAAAAGGGAAGGCCCCAGAGTCATTTTCCTCCCCAGAAATAAAAATGGGAATGGGTGGGCTGGCCCTCTCTGCATTCTGGCCCCCATGAACCAAAGCAAGAGGTGATTTAATGAATCTCACACTTAGGCCCAAAATTTGAATAAGAGAATCAAAGAGATACTGCTTGGATTGTAAAGCAATAGGAGAGGATCTAGGGAAAGTGTGAGAGAGAAGGAAGTGGAGAGAATAAATATCCCTCAAGACACATAAGAAGCTCTCCACACAAAGCAACAAGGATATACGGTCCTCACCCTGAGGGCAGTCCAAGTGTAATAAAGAAAGAGGCAGTCAATTGACAGGAACAGTATAAAACCCACACACAATGAAACACAGTGCATTTCCAATTATGTTTGGTCCCTGCGGATGAATCTCAAATTGTACTCCTATGAAATTGATATTAATATTTTATTTGGGGGGCATTACTTGTTCATAGACTCATTATTAGCTGTGTGTACTTCTTCATATGCTACCTTAGTCCAAAAAAGAATAAAAATGAGAGAGAGAGAGAGAGAGAGAGAGAGAGAGAGAGAGAGAGAGGAAAGAGAAGGTCAGCACACAGGGTCCAGCTGCCCTCGAGGGGCAGTGAAGAAAATTAGCCAAATTGTAATTGTTGAGGTCTTTGAATATTAAAGCAAAAGAGGACTCCCCGTCTCCCTTCCAGGAAACACAGGTTTTTCTGACATTCAAGTTCTAAAAGGAAACTCTTTATATTGAATTTGAATGTTAACATTCTAAAGCTTCTGTTCTACATAAGTCTGTTTGAAATGGAAACTTACAGTTTCTTTGGAAAGTCAGTTGTGTCAGATGGTGTTTCGCTGGGACAGACATGTGGAGGGATATTTTGCTGAAGCAGACACAGGTGAAAGGATGTTTTGCTAAAGCAAACACACGGAAGGATTTGTGATGTTAAGAAGGACCCAACAGGCTGTGAATGACGCGGGATGGCATTGGTACACCTTGCCATCCCTTAATGGTCATTGTTTGTTCTGACTTCATAGAAAGAAATGCACCAAAAATCTTCTGGTGATGTTCTGGTGGCTTCTTGCTGCTTCCTTGCACTTGGGCTGATTGGCAGGATGACATCAGCTGATATAGACTCAAGTGGGGTTTTGAGGAGACTCATTTTGCTGAAGCAAGACCTGCTCAAGGAATGGAACGTTTGGAGGGAGTATAAATAGGGCTCAACTCAGCGGACAGTGACGGGCTTGCATAGCTAGCTTTACAGAGCTTCACTGGTCTTGTGTCTTCGCTGAACTTTACTTCATTGAGAAAGGCAAGGCAGAGAACTTCTTCTGGCATCCTGCTGGTCCTGGTTGCTCCTGCTGAATCTTGCAGATTTGGCAGAGGCCTGGCTGTTTCTGCTAGGTGTTGATTCCTGTTTGCTGGAATCACCACTGCTGATTCCTGTTTGCCATCCCAACATTACTGAAATGGACTGCTGGTATATTCATGAAGTGTTTACAAGTAGATTGAGCTGCTGCTGCTGATTCCTGTAAACTGAACTGCTGATTTCCTGACACTACAGATTGGATTTGCTCCAAATAACTATTTCCAAACAGGTCCACTTCCCCAGTATTCTAATAACCTTTCTTTTTTCACTACCTCTTGTGGGTGGTGGGCTAGATGGGAGGTTAAAGCATTTAGAAACCCTTATTAAAAGTAGGTTTTGATAAACCAAGCCTATATCAATTAGTGATGTGATCAGCTTCCTGTGACATCTTTTCATTCTGAAAAGAACCAAAGAAAAGCAAGTGCTTATCCAATTGTGTCATCATCTACTGTAACCGATGTATAAAATTAAATAAAATGAAAAGCAAGCAGAGACGGTTTCATGACTGAGTGCTAGTCCTTGGTGCTTCATCTACTATGGTGAACCATTATGTCCTAAACATCTATAAATGTCTGGGTTACCAGGAAGTACAGGACCAGAACATGTGTGATACGAACAGATGTGGCCAGAGTCAAAGCAAATGTGGTGCCAAAGCTTCAGGGATGGGCAGAAGGAGAAGCAGGAAGTGTGCAAGGAGATGGGAGGGGGGCTCTGGCCGACTATCAGAAATAGCATTGAAGAGAATAGAATAAATACTACGGAAATACTATGGAAGAGCTTGATAATCTATAAAATACCCTGATGGGCATGCCAAAGGCCCCAGTAGCTAAATACATCTGATATTTATGGGTAGACACCAGTTTAATTATGTCTAATTACACGAAAGACGCAGTGAACGTAGCTGTTTCCCTGCCAACACTAATTCATAGCAGGTAATTGTGATACTGTTAGCAGACTGGCTACCGGGCTTATTTGGTGGTGACCTTGATGAAATGAAGAGAAGAAAACGGGGGGGGGGGGAGGGCGGGGAGGGGAGGAAGGATGTGGAAAAGGATAAAAAATGAAATGAAGCAGAAGGAAAATGAGGAGAGGAAATGAGGAGACAGAAAAAGACACAGAAGAAAAGATGGCGGGAGAAAGGGATGGAAAGGGGGAAGCCGTTCTTGCAGCAGTGTACAGATGAGTGTAGAGGGTGTTTTGGCAACAGGTGATCAGAAATATGGAAGACTTTCACGTGAGATGCTTAGACCAGAACACGACTAAGGCCTGAGCATTGTTGTGCCTCCAAGCAAAGCCAGCTGGGGGGGCAGGGGGAGCTGAACAGCAGGGTTTCCTAACACACCCTATCACCAGCCACTGCTACACTTCTTTCCGTGTGCCTCCCAAGGAGGGTAGGGAGAAAACAGCCTGCTCTCCTGGACACTCTATTTCAGCATCACCAGCTTGCCCACATACATACAGAGAGTTACAGGAGATAAGGAACACAAGGGATAAAGAGAAATGCCAGCTATCAATCCGACTGTATTTGTATTCCCCTGGCGTTCTTAATAATGGACCGTGTGACGCATACAGTGCAATCTATACTCAAGGAAAGTGTGGGCGCCGGGTCTCAGCCACCATCTGTCTGATCTTGGGCAAACTTCTTAAGCCCTCCGTGCATTTGTTTCCTCGTCTATGAGACAGAATGAGCATTCTCGAAACAAGTTTGTGAGACAGGATACAATGGCATGCTAATCAGGCTTTTCGGTGCTGTTAACAAATACAGGTGTGTGGGGGTGGGGTGGACAGAAACATGGAGAAGGGACTCATTTCAGGCTATGGCCCATAGCGAGCTGGCACCATTACTTTTAGGCCTGTGGTAAGACAGGGCCATGGCGGCAGAAGGGCATGACAAGGAAAGCCTTGATGCAACAGTCAGGAAGCAGAGAATAGCAAGATGGGACCAGAGACCAGGGACAGCCCTTAGGGCTCAACCCCATGTCCATCAACTAGACCACACCCAGCAAAGCCCCACCGCTGCTGCCCAGCAACCTATTTAAATTTTGATTTGATCGCTCTACCTGCAATCCCTCATCTTCCTGGGTGCTGCAAGCTCCCTCACAGGGAAGCTGTGTTTCCAAAATTTGCTGGAAGTTCTTGAGCCTATTACGTTGACAGTCAAGTCTACTCACCACACACCTGGCCCCCTGTAAGCACCAGAAGCATCAGAATTGGTATTACTTAGTTTTTAATAAACTCATATCTCACTGCAACCGAAATGTATCAGTATGTGAGGTGTGTAGATGCAAGAGCACACATGCACAAAGGCACAGGACTATGTACTTAAGATGCATACGTTTTCTTGTACATACATTACATTAAAATCAAGTATCTGTAATTATATAATGAAACAAAATGTACATATGTCTATATTTTAAAGTAATAAATAATTATATTCCTCAAATAAGTATAAATGTAGTATATATAGTTTCTATGTATATGTGTGTGTCTGTCTGTCTGTGTATTATTACTTTATATTACATATTATTTTCCTTTCTGTCTAACAGGTGCACAGAGTAAGAATTCAGGAAGTTACCCAGGGCATAATGCCAGAACTGACGCATCTGCATTTGTCTCTCCAATTCTATGCTCTTGAAGTTTGGGTTGCCCTGAACCTCGATACTTCACAGGGAGAAAGGCAGCAAGCAGTTACCCAAAGCTGCTTCCCCAAATAGCGTGTGTCGAGTTCTCTGCCGCTGGGAGAGGAAGAAGCTCTCCCCTCCTCTGGCCCACCCTCTACATCCTCCCCATCTCAGCTCGGCCTTGCTGTCTCATTAATGATTAACACCAAGATCCCTGCCAAACTGGAGCCTGCGAGGTGATGAAGTACACGCATCCCAGCAGGGGAACACTCAGAGGAAGGCTGGCACTGAAGAAAACACGTTCAAGCTCCCCCACATCGCTCAGGGACCAAGGGCACCCTGTGGCTGAGATATGCCCACTTAGGGCGTGAGTGCCATGCTCGCATAGGCTAAGCGAAAGCCAACGAAGATGGAGGGCTGATAATTTATGAGGTGCTGTGGAAATTAATTTTGTATGCCTCCTCCATTAGCAGTGTATCTGAATTAAGTTTAATATGCAAAGTTATCATGTTAATCTTTGGTACTAAAAAAAGAATGTGCTATCATTAACCTTGTTGGCCCCCCATTTTGCAATGCAGTCTTTTTATTAGCGGGGATCTCCGCATGCAGCATTGTTTCTGGGTTTCTCGGGACTTTTACCTATCAGTATGCTGTCCTTCCAGTCGCTCTGCAAAGCCTCTGCTGATTCAGAGGCTCATTTTTCAAACATTTGACTCTAACTGCCCTTAAGTCACCAGACACTGACTACCCCTCCCTCTCCCTACTGTCCTCTGAATGAAAATATATTCTTTGCAGAAGGAGCCATCCATAGGAAACATATTGACCAGTAGAAGGAAGGCCACAGAGAGAGAGAGGGGACAGGGACAAGATCATGGAGATGTTCGTGAGAGGCATGTTCACCTCCCGGGAACTGGTCTTCGGAGCACTGGATCCTGGATAACACAGCTATGAGGAAATGCCTGCCTCAAGGAGCAGGGGAACACAGTATGTGATACTTGGAGATCCATGGTAAATGTTAATAAGGAAATCACCCAAATCGGCTAATCCAGTGCATCCTTTTGTCTGTGTGCTCACTTGATATAGGGAAATTACAGGTTGAAAATGTGAAAGTTCTATACCTGACTTTGATAAATAGCTTTACTATCTCATTTCACTTAACCATACATGCTAATCTTTAAAATGTAGCAACTGTGGAGAAATGCTTGATAAAGGGCATCATGCCATCTTTTTCTTCCACGTACTCCCTCTAATTGAATAACAAGGCGATCAGAGAACTTCTTAGGGGGAGGTCAGAAAGGGGAGAATAAGGACTAAGATATAATCTTCAAATATAGGAGCAGTGCCTACAAAATAAATCTTGTTTTTGTTCTCAACAAGTGCAACAGGGCATGGCTTACGATTCAGGCTATCAGCAAAAATATATATCTAACAGTGGTTGTTGATCAAACTCTCTGGCTTCTCTGGTCAGCTTTTATAAGCTGTCAATAATGAGACAACACTCTTGGAATGATCTTTGGTATACGGCTAGGTCTTTGTTTTCCTTTTAGGATTACTGGTTGTTTTCTGGCTATTTAT
Organism: Apodemus agrarius; assembly: GCA_964023405.1. NCBI lineage: Eukaryota > Metazoa > Chordata > Mammalia > Rodentia > Muridae > Apodemus > Apodemus agrarius. The sequence goes on from OZ030015.1 coordinate 18,769,815, forward strand.
TCTATGAATAAGAAGAAAACAGAGATTCATCTATATAGTCTTCCCTAAGGGTGTTAAATAAGCTTTAGCTACTCACTGCTTTTACCAGTAGGAGACCCACTGGTGCCCACCTTAGTTTATATTTGCTATTTATATTTTTATAAATATAATTTATATTTACTATATATTACTATTATTTACTTAGTATTTTTATAATATAGGCTCTTTTTAATTTGTTCATATTTGTTTTAGAGCCTTTTCCTTTCTCAGGAAGCATGCGAGCAGCACTTCCTAGAGCAGTCTAGGATGACAACTAGCTCAATGAAGATAAAATCTTTCCATGAAATTCTCAGAGGAGGGTGAACTAGAAATGCTTCCTGATTGGTAGGAAAGGGCTACGGACAGAGCATCCAGAGCCTGTTGGCATGGGGAAGGAAGTTATAATAGCACAATAGGCTCCATTTCTGAGATCTAGGACTTCCCCTGTGCACACCTGAGGCTCCACATGGCTCCAGGAGAACCACTCATCTATGGGGCAGCTCCTTCATGAAACTTCAGGAAATACTAGTAAAAGGAAAGAATTGTTGGCATTTGTGGCCTCTGATCTCAACTCCGCCTCTAATTCCTGCCGTGACCTTGGACAGCTCCTGCGATTAGACATTCTAGTCTCTCCAGTGAGCTCCTCAACTATCCCAGCAGTGGGGTGTGTGGAATATCCACGTGTCTTTAATCATCTTTTCCCAACACCTCAGGGTGTGACTGTTGATTGCAATGTACTCTGCCATCTCACAATCTGACTGGGAGGAAACAGTACAGCTTTAAAAAGATCAGCAACATGGGGGCAAAAAATTAAAAAATAAAAAGATAAACCTCTTAAAGCTTCAGTGTTGAAAAAAATCAACACAACTGACTACAGTCTACACACAAGAGAAGTGACTTTCTAGGGTGTAGGCTGAGGGTGCTCTTTCAAATAGATATGACAAAGACTCCCATATCACATGCTGGATTCAAACAGTAGTCTGAGAGAACATGGAGCCCAAATAGGCAGTTTTATATCCCTCTTCCTATGATAAAAAATGTTTGGTAAAAAGAAAAACAAGCAATCAGATCAAAAGCCAGTGGTTGAAAATTAGTTATAGATCTGTAAGTATGCTTACAGTGTCCAGCAGAGTGATTCCATGCCCAGCTCATCAACAACCTACTTACTAAGGTTCCTATGAGCGAACATAATCACTGTATCAGACTTGCATGTCCTCACTGTCATGGGTTTTTGTTTGCTTTCCTATCTTGATATTTTGAAATGGCTATTTTTAGCAATATTTTAATTTTAATATCCTACAGGAGCTCCAACTCTGAACTGATAATAAAAGTGAACGTGTTCTTAACCACCACGCATGCTCGCCGGCCCCTTAAATAATTAGTAATGAGCTGTAACCAACAGGTGATTCAAAATCCTTTGGCTCCTCTGGAGTCCCAGGGCACTGTGGTTAGATCCCGACCAACCACTGAGTCCTCCCTTGGCAAGCACAGGCAGTCTACTTGTGATATCACTATACTGCTACTCTGCTACTGTGGTTGTGTCTTTTAAGAGGCTACCCAGATGGTTTGTTTGTATGGCATGTTCAGTGAGCAAAGAATGCACTAGAAGACCCATTCTGGAAGTCGCCTCTCCTTCTAGAAACTATGCTGTGGGAAATTTGATGTGACCCGCAGCTGTTTTAAGGTGAAGACAAACAGTTAGGTTAAGTTCATGGCTGACTAGGCTGACTGGACTGAGCCACTGGATAGCCATTTTCACTGGGCAAGAACATAGAGACCCAAGCTGGAGCCAGCAGGGCTGGAGCTACACATGACTGCTGAGTATATGTCTTTCCCTACACGGTAACTCCCCCTCTTTCTTTAGTGTATCACATTTTTTTGCAGGTGTCAAGCCATAAAACCAAAGATCTAGATATTTGCAGGCAAACAATAGTACATTCTGAAGGCAGAGTCTTCTCACCTATCAAGATCACATGCAAGGGACCTACTGAAGACTGTCCAGTATTAACCTCTAAGGATGGCAAAGGAGGCAGAATGGGGCAGACAGCCAGGTATAGACCTAAAGAACAGCCTCGCTACTAGGAAGAGGCCCCCATGTACCCACTGCTGCCCTTCCAGGAACAGGAGCTGGGGACAGCCATCACTCTTCCTTATCCCCAACCCCTGGGTGTGTCTCTTGATGGATATGACTATAATCTCATGGCAAACAAGAAGAGGGAGCCACAAATCTTGAGTTGAGGGAATTCCTTTCTCTTCCCACTGAAGCACAACACAGGCTACTCCGCTGTGCGTACTCAGGTCCTACCACTTACCAAGATTTGCAGCCCACTGTGGGCCCCTGAAATACGACAAATGTTCCTGAGCAGTAACTAGGGCCTATTTGATTGTTTTCTGCACAGGCCTCTCACGACAGCAATGTGCTGTGGTGAACCTCCTGTTACCTGGACTGTAATTGATTATGAACCTGCCAATACAACCAGAGACGAAGCCCAGAATCCACATCAGCCAACCATGCTCAACAACGCATTCTTGCTGTTCACACAGGTCCTGGTAAATCTGCCCCACAGTCATCATGAACCTGATGGAAGGCACCTTTTCAAGACCCACACAGGCATTTTGTATGAAAGGGATATCCCAGTGCAGAGAACACGGTTGTCCTGATGAACGCCTCCTCTCTAGGGCTAGCAGCTTGAAAATCTCAGGTCCCACACAAGACCCCACCCAGAGCACTACCTGCTAGACCTCTCTCTCCAGAACAGCACAGATCCGCATACCCTGGCTGTGAAGTCACAGAGGAGATCTGAATATGGTCTTTTGGAATCTCTCCTGTCAGGCTGACACAAGTGCCTCTAAAACCCTGGGATAGCAATGGTTTTCAAGGAGTTTGTACAGTACACGAAGCTGCTGCCTTTCTTTGTTGTCCTGGCAACACAGACCTGACGACAGGACCTTAGAGCTCTGATGCCAATCAGAGCCCAGAAAAGTGGCTCGTCCTAGGTCAGACTACTTAAATCTTCAAGGCAGCGTTTCCTCCTAGAGACCTCTCCTTCAATTAAGACAGCCATCTCTTTCCTCATTGCTGGTTATTAGACACACAGAGAAGCACAGTCCTTTACTGGGAGTCAAGAAGTCAATGCTGGGTGAGCATAATGAACATCTCCAAGAAGCATGGAGGTTCCTGGGATCCAGAATACACCAGTTTTTGTTGCATTGCTTGGACTGTAAGTAAACAAAGCATTAAAGAGAAAGAGCTCCTGGCCCAGTGAGGGTGTGGGATTGGAGTTACTATAATGGGTACCTGATTCTCTTAATTCAACACAAGAGGAAAACTGACCAGTTTTCCAGTCAATTTACAGCATCCTCACAGATCTCACCAGAGGAGGGCATACCCTCAGGAGCCAGGCACATCAAACATGTACACCCAGCCAGACACACAGACACTCAGTTTTATTGAAGGCTTAAGACTAAATCTCTCATCACAGTCAATACAATCTCCTCTAGGTAACAGGATCATCATCTGGAGGGATGAGGCAGTCCTCAGGGCAAGCTGGGTCCAAGCTTGATAGGAATAAGGCAGTCGCATACCTAGATTCAAAAGAATCAAGGTCAAAGCAGCACTAAGGAAAATTTGCATATGCAAATAAGATTGGCCTGTGCTGTAGGTGTACCTTCTTGGATGACCCAGAGAGAATACTGCTGGGACCACTTTCTAGGAGATGAATTTCTCCAGATCACATTCCCTCTGTGGTCTGATGTGCCCCAGATCCTAAAGTTGAAGAGTCAGAGTACTAGGGAGCCTGGCTGAGTGAGACCCAGCTCAGGACTGAGGGGGGGGGGGCGGGGTTCCTGCAGCAGATCTTTGGGTGGTGACTGAAGGTAGCAAGATTACAGACATGCATGCGGCTGCAAGAGATGATGTGGGGCTGGAGGAAATGACAGAGTAAATGAGAGGCATGGGGGAGAAGGGGATACATAGCTGGCAGCCAGGACAGCAGGAAGCCTGAACATGAAAATGAAGTCTCCTAGCACTTCCCTGATATATATGAGAGAAGGGAGAGGAATAAGAGAGGGGGAGGGGGAGGCGGGCAGAGGGAAGGAGAGGGAGAGGGTGGGAGGAAGGGAGGGAGAAAGAGAGAGAGGGAGGGAGGGAGGGAGAGAGAGAGAGAGAGAGAGAGAGAGAGAGAGAGAGAGAGAGAGAGAGAGAATGTTATGGCCCACAGTGATGCACTCTCTAATCCTAAGGAGTTTGATTAAAGGCACGGAGGAGAAAGGGGGGTACCTATCAGCTTTTGGGCAAATCTGCTGATATCTAAGCTCTGCCTAAGTTATAACCACAGAGAACCGAAACTTCCAAAGCCTTTTGAAAATCGTAGGAGTGGGAGACTGGTGAATCAGATAGGGCTGCATGTTCTCTAAAGCTTTAATTTCTAATGGTCATTTTTTAAAGGAAGTTTTGGGTTCCTAGCAAAAAGTACAAAGTACCCCACATGTCCTCCTAACCCCCAGTTCCCGTCAGAAGCAGTCCATTTTCACACTGATCTAAGTCATCCGAGCCAGGCACAGGAGGCCCATGCCACATTTGGCTTGGATTTAAGACCTTTATTTTGCTTAAGATTTTCTTGGGATGGAGAGAGCTGTGCAACCAGATGCCAGGAGCAAGCAGGTTGGTGAGTGTATCAGGGTGAAGCCTCTTCAACGTTCCTCTGGACTTGGACTGCTGATTTAGAGCTTTCATCGCTTTCATCGGCTTGCTGTGTGTAGCTCCAGCTGTCCTGGAACTCACTCTGTAGTCCAGGCTGGCCTCGAACTCAGCAATCCGCCTGCCTCTGCCTCCCAAGTGCTGGGATTAAAGGCGTGCGCCACCACCACCTCCCTCTTCTTTTCTCTTTCTCTTCCCCCTGGCCCTCTCCCACCTCCCCACTTAACAAAATAACTCTGGCAAGCAGGTAGAGCCTTCTCTGTTGGTCTCATTTTACTTTGAAAGTTGGGCAGAGTCTGAATATCAGAAGATTGGCCTGACAGTCACCCCTTTAGCCTCCATGCCTTTTATCTGGGGGAGATGGGATAAGTTGCAGAGACAGGAAGCACACAGCAAGGGGCAAGTGGCTGAGATTCCTCAATACCCCGGATCTTCAAACGCCTTGAATATAGACTATGAATTTTTCCAAACCCGAATGTATTTCCAGCCGCTGTAGCAAATGTTGGTGACTCAGGGACAGCTTAGGTACAGTGGGGACAGTGGGAGCCTGTGTTTGCATCCTGCTTTCTACGTTTCAGTTTCAGCACAAGACAGGACAGCCCTGAATACCTAGGGATCATGTGAGGATCCTCAACCATGAGGGCACATAGGCTCAGCTCTGTGTACTCTCACGGGATAAAGGGAAGCCAAGAAGTGGAATTTCCACCATCAAGGAGAACGTGCTGTTGTGCTGCTCACACAGTTGCTCAAAGCTGAATCTCTGGGTGGCCAGCTCAGTCTGCAGACCCGGAGATAAAAGGGGGCCGGAGCAGCATCCCTAATTCAAGTTTCGAACTTGCGATGGAGGGACAGCTTCACTAGATTGTAATGTGCAGGAACGGACCAAGTCAGAACACATGGTGCCGCTGGCTTCCAGTCTTGTCTCCTCGCACTCGGCCCTTTGATACAGGGAATAACTGGTCTGGAAACAGTTACTGCCGGCGAGGGTGGTGACACATCACCTGTGAGCTCTTTACTAAACGCCAGACTCTCTGCCGCCTGTGTGAATTATTCCACTTAATATTCAGAGTAAAGCACCGAGGAGACCACCCTGCATCTGCCTTTGGTAGAAGAGAGCCAGATGCTGCGAGGGGTGAAGGATCCCGGCGGAGGTGGCAACATCAGGTCCTGATAAAGGCCTTTGCTCTCAACAACTATCCTGGGCTGTACCTAACTGGAGAATGGCAAGCCTCTCCTTCGATAATTTCTCCTCTTCAGCTGAAGCTGTAATTAGAGTCTCATTTGCCTTTGGGTGATTGGCGTCCCTTTTTGTTCTGTTGTCTGGTTCCTCTCAGCAATCTTTCCAGCCTGGCTGGTGGCACACAGCAAACCTCCCTTGGCTGTGCGGTACTGCTGGGAGCTCTCAGTGCCCAGTACCTTCCAGGTTGGATCTGTCCAGTTCCAGCTCAATAAAACCTCAATTTGCTTTGTGCTGAGTTTATTATAGAGAGAAGGAGAAGAGAAAAGCATATGTGAAAGTGTACACACTGTGCACACATGCACAAACACACAGCTATGTGCACAGATGTGAGGACATTGCAAGTGTGTGTGTGTGTGTGTGTGTGTGTGTGTGTGTGTGCTTCTAATGAGGTTGAATAAAGAAGAATCAAACTCCTAGACAACCCTGAGAAATGTGGGTAGCATTCATGACCAACTTTAAGACCAACGAGCAAAGAGTATAATGATTTGTCTATTAAAGGCAGGCATGCCAGTAGGTTTCTAGCTTAAGACAGAATGATTTTATGTGCCTGTAAATGACAAAATCTAAGATTAGCGATGGGTCACTGATATGAAGTCCCTGAAAATATAATGGGAACACATTCCCAGTAGATCCCAGCAGATGATGAACCTGGTCAAACTGTGCCCTGGTTACACAAGATATATAAGATAAATAAATCAGGGGTGAGTTACAAAGAATGTCATCATAGATACATCGATACAGCTCCAAGTATTCTATATTAATCTCACAATGTTCGGGTAACAACACGGCTTTCTATTGTCATTTTTCCAGCTCAGAACATCTCCAGAAATGGCTGACAGAGCATCATACATCTTTCGACATGGATGTCTATGATGTGAGGCCCAGTCTTAAGGGCCCTTGCCAAGCAAGAATGAATGCTGAATTCTCCTGAGGTTTGAGATGAGTCTGTCTGCACCTCTGACCCTCCAGGGTCCTCCCAGACAGTTGGTTGACCAGATAACACCCCCATCCCACTCCCCCTGGCTCCTTGGGTCCAGGTAACAGTCTGCCTTCTCTGTAAACCTATCCCCAACATTGAGAAGCCCTGTTTTCACTGAATTCTGCTGATAGCCATTTTCACAGGATAAACATCATTTATAAAATTACACTCAAAACGAATGCATAATGCATTTATGAAAAACTCTACACATTTATCAAAGCCTTATAAACCATGAATTACAGAGGCCCCTGATGTCCCGAATCTGCATGTGGTCTTACTCAGTCTGCGGCATTTAAAAGTAAACCGGCCGATTTCACTAAAATCTCCCACGGAACTACTCTCCAAAACTGTGTCAGAAAAGGCAGCGAGAAGCTGGAGCTAACTGGCTTTGCCCTCCTCACCCCAGTCCCCACCTCTCCCTATCGCTCTCCTCCAGCTAAGCATCACCGAGCATTTCTGCTCTTGTTCCCTTAGCGAACTAGTATACTGACCTTTGTGACACACAAGGAAGGATCAAAGGAAGGCCAAATGGTACAGTGTTTTAAAGGAAAGTGTTAACAGCAGCAGCAGCAACAACAACAATAAACTATATTTCCCTGTGCTAAAAACTTCCCGCCAGTTGAATAGGTGGGTAGGAAATGTGTTGTTAAGACATCGTGAGCTTGAAAGTATCTATTTGATGAGCTAGATGAGATACCACCCTCTTCCTCATTTGCACTGTTGTCTGAGCCAGTCAGGTACAGGTTTATAGAGACCTTGGGGCACATCTTTTCTCCTGCATTTTAAGTTCCTGGGACCGAAACTCTTTGTCTGCATGCCACAAAGCAAAGAGGTTTAGAAGGTGTTCCAGAAACCAGGCAGATTCCAACGGGAAGTCGGGCCCTGCCTCCCCAACATGGAGCTGTCGGCAAGGTCTCTAATTTACCATTGCTGCACCTGTACAATGGCAGTGAGACCCACACCGTGTGCGATGAGGAGATCGTGAGGGGAGAGCTCTATGTAGAGCATGCCACAAAATAATAGTCAAACAAGTGGTAGCCATAGAAGTATCTGTGCTGTGCTCCTATTACGTTTGCATGTTCCCCATATAAAAAAATTTTTTTAACTTTAAATAAATATTGCTTCAACAGAAATGAATCAGTAGCTAGATTTCAATTCAATCATACTGTAATCTTAAGGAATCTTCTATTTAAGAAAATATCAGGGATAAAAATAGCAAAATCAAACACTAGCAGTCAACCTAAATGACTCAGAACACTCCGAACCCTGCTTCACTATAATCCAAATGGGTCGTGATGACAGCTTCACGGTGAAAACTAAAACCAGGATGTTGGGGGTAAACGTAAAACCTCACGAGTGTGTATGTGAACACCCACATCATGTGTGCTTCCCCTAGCAGAATCACTTCAACCTTTGAAAAGAATTATGGGTAAGGGTGGTATGGACTGTCATTAAACAACCTAGGATATTTTCTTCTCTAAGTTAATTGCGTCTCACAGTGCCATTAGAACATGCCATTTTTAAGTATTTTTGTAAGTTCAAGAGGAACTTTTTTCTTTGATTTAACTCCAATATTTTTTTTTAACCTCAGCACCCGCCTTTCCCCCACAAAAGACACTTTTATAAATGTCTCCTGGATTTGTTCTGCAGCTTATTAAACCACTCTCCTCTCTGATTCTGGATCTGAAGGCTTCTCTCTGAGACTCTCTGCAATCAGTCACCAATGGGAAGAAAAGATGGGGGGGGAGTTCTCAGATCTGCGGAGGGAGCCGGGATGTGACTGTAGCACAGCAGTGCAGACGGGCAAAATGGCCTCCCTATTTGAAGATCTTTGATGCCTCTAAATGTTCTGATGAGAAGCTTAAATCCTCAAAATTCAAGGACACTTTCTTGAAGAAACAAAATTTTCTCTAATGCTTGAATCCTTTGAACTTTTCCCCCAGTCCTGAGATGATGAGCTAGGGGAACCAGAGGCAATCTCTCTTCATCGGAAGCAGCTTCAGTGAAATGGTCCCATTCCTTGCCCTTATATTTTAGATAGATTTTCGTTGTTGGGGTCTTTCTAGAAGACTCTGTCGAAGCTCGTCCTTATTTACTGGGTCATGCGGTTCGCTGAAGCTCACACAAGAGCTTATGGATTGAGCTAACACACATGACTGTGGCACGCGGTGTCTGCCACATAGCAAACACTCAGTAAATCTCAGCTGCTGATGCTGATGACACTGTTGCTATCACAGCAGAGGTTTCCCTAGTCCCAGTTCAGTGCTGTTTTGTGAGATGTGTTAGGAAACTCTATGGCCCTACGGGCTCTAGCAAGTTTTTGGCATAAGGAAAATTATTTCTCTCATAAATGAGCAAGTCTAAGCCTGCAGAAGGTTAAGTGTTATGTCTTGGTACATAATTCCCACAGTGCTCATATCACTCCAGAGCCTAATATGGAGACACCCTGGTGGGAAGAGACTTCCCTTTTTTCCTGACCTTTCTGACCCTTGACTGCTCAACCAATCACAGTGCTGAGGACCTGGAGAGCCAGCACACTGTGGACAAGGGATTAAGTCCAGACTGTGGGACATCCTGCTCTGAGCCTCCAAGTAGAACAAGGGACCCAAAACATAAGATTACTTTGGGATGGAAAAAGGAGAAACTGGGAAACATGGATGAGCAGGAAGGAAAAAAAAATACTAGATTTGTGTTTGTGAAATCAGACCCAAGGTATAAACTTATAGACAGGTTAAGAATCTGCATTTCATAAATAAAACTATAAAACTCTTAATAAAATATATACAAATATGTTTTGACTTTGTAATTGAGAAAGATTTCTGAAGCATGAAACAAAGCGATTTGGCTATTAAAATGATTGATGAAGTAATAATTTCTCTTCCCAAAACTGTATCTTAAAATGAAAAGAATAGTTAGAAACAGAATATTTATGTCAGCAAAGTAAGAGTGTGAAGAATATATAATATATACAGGGATCAGGAAAGGAAATGCAAATCTTTGAATATGAAACTCTCCCCCGTGGGTTTATGTAGTTGAACTCTTGATCTCCAGCTGATGGTAGACGGTAGAAACTTTCTGAGGTAGGGTCTTGCTGAAGGATGTGGGTTTTTATGATTCAGCCCCACTTGCAATCTGCTTTCTGCCTCCTGACTGCAGATGGAATATAAAGAACCACACCTCCCCCTCCTACCACCATCCTTTCCTCACCATGATGGACTGTAGCCACCAAAACTGTAAGCCAAAATAAACTCTCCCTCACTTACGTTGTTTCTTGTTAGGTATGGGGTCACAGCATAAAGACAAATAATAGTGCAACAATTAACCCAATAAGAAAAAGGATACGATTTGTAAACAGACATACAAATTACATGTAGTAAAAAAAAAAAACACCGGGAAAGAAGGCTACAGCACTGGTGATCAGAAGAGCATACATACACTGAGAGAATGAGGACCTAGCTTAAGACCATTTATTGGCAAAAAGAAATGGCTTAATACTATGTTCAGAAGAGTATATGGATCAGCAGGATGTCTCCTGGGTGCCTGGTAGGAGCAAACATTGGTACAGTCACCTTTGGCAAATAGTTTGGCATTATCTACTAACTTGAAATGTTCAGATCCCCTAAGACAAGCAAACCTTCCTGTACTTATAACCCTCAAGGAAATTTCTCAGTATTTATGAAACAGCTGAGTAAGACTATCTATGTCAGCAAAGTTTACAAGAATAAAAAATGGCAACAAATGTTTAAAGTCAAATGCTTAAAATGGAATGTAGGAATCGACTAGTTAATTTCCTCATACCACAGATCTTCTCAGACACCAAAACAATGAACTCTAGCAGCCTATGAAATGTATGCATCTTAGGAAAGCCTTAAATAGAAGAAAAGTTTCCCAATTACCAAAAGTTCAAAAGTTTGTATAACTACAACACTGGGAATATATACAGGCTCACTAGTATTGCATAAAAAGGAGAGTAGCAAGATGCTGTATGGATTGCAGAACGCTGCTGCTCACTAGGAAGGGGAGGGCCAAGAGTATACCTAAGCAACTGTTAACTTTCTAGTTTTTGCTAGAAGTGGAAATGGATAAATGTTGCTAGTCTTGGCTATTTCGATGGTTCTTTCTTTCCCACCCTTTATCCACCACCACCCCGATAGCCAGGTTTCACTCTCTATCACTAGAGATAAAGAAGAGTAGAGAGTAGAGAGAGGAATAGAAATGGATCTAGTTCCTTTGTCTGCTTTGAGCATGACTAACAAACCACAACAACTACTCCCCTGCCCCTGGAACAACCAACAGCCACCAGCTCCACCTCTCAGGAGCCCTAGCATTTATAGACACTTGAAAAGTTCCCAGAATTCCAAACATCACACAATCATAGAAGCTATCTGCAGCTGGCAAAACCTTGCCTCAGCTAGAGCATGAGGCAAATCACAGTTATCTGCTAAGGTTAGTCCGAAGCAGCCACATAGCATCACACCTGGGATTAAAATGAAAACACATTCTTATAACATCTCTGTGTGTGTGTGTTTTTTTTTTAAAGAAACCAAAAGTTCCAAAATCGTCACTACAGACAGCTGTTCATTGTGCTCTTAGTGTTAACAAATTGAGTCCCTGCGTGAGCAGTGGATAGAGTCCTGTGTGAATATGTGTTGCTGGTATGGTCACCGTCACATCTAGGACCCAGTGCTTCAGACCCACAAAAATGACAACGCTTTCTCTGCATCAGGCTCAAAAGAAATTGCCAGAGCCTTGCCCTGCTTCATCTGCAGGTGCTTGACAATATGTATAGAAAACACGCACCAAAGCTTACAACCAGAGCCTGCTCACCTACAGAGATCTCACACCATGATCATCCAACCTGCTCTCCTCCGTGAACTGTACACAATAAGCCCACCACTCGATTCAGATGTGTATAACATGCACACTGAGACTCTGGGCTGCTAGTGAGAATCAGAGTGTGCAGCATTAGACTCCAGCTTTTCTGCACGTGTGTTAGTGTACCTGTCCTTTTATCACCTCACATCACACCAGTTGGTCCCATCTCTAAGCTGTGCAGGTCGCGGCAATGTAGATCAATGAAAGCAAACCTCTGATAACCAATGATGTGATAATGAGATGTATCAGGAATCAAGAACCACTACTCCTCCAGTTGGATACAACTGAGGTGCTTTCTTCCCTTTGTATTTGTCCTTCTCTTTCTTGCTTGCTTTTGTTTTGTTGTTATTGCTGCTTGTTTGTTTTGTTATTGTTGTTGTTTTTGGCATGCTAGCTGTCATTAAACCATGGTGTGCTTTTCTGCAAAGTCCGAACAAACATTCAAGAGCTTGTGTCATTAGCCCCTAAGCAGACTGTGCACATAATGAGATAAACAGATCCTTTTCCTTTGGGACTTCATTTCATCAGCAGAGAGCTGTGTGAAGAAGGCTGAAAGGAAAGTCTGGGTGCCATGAGTGAGGCAAGCTCTGCTTGCTGGGAGCTGATTCTCTCTGCTTATTTCTTCCCCCTTCTCAGGCTTCAGGAGCTGTGCTTCACCCTGGATAGGAGCCCTGCCCCTTTAAAAGAATCTCTGTAAGGATTGACATGGTGCATACCCTCAAATCCCTTCCTAGACTTTTAGGACCCGCATGTTTGGTGTAGGGTCCGGGATGCTACCATTTAGACAGGATCTCAGCTGTATTGAAGCTTTAAGGAGTCTCTCTCAGAGAACAGACAACCTTGTTTTGCTCTCTTTGTGAACGCAAGTTGTACTTCTGAACATATTAAATTTTCTACTGCTGCATCTCCCTTCAATTCCAGTTCCCTTTTATAGCCCCAGGGAAAGAGCTAAGGAAGAGAACATGACAGAAAGGACAGGCCAGCTGCTCTTTCATCTGGTATGAAGGCCTAAAGCCACAAAAAATGAGTATCTAAAATCCCTTCTCAGGCAAAATACTCAGGGAAAGCTGTTATAAATAATTTTTAAAGGATATGCCAAAGGCAGTCTTTCTTCTCTGTCCTAAATGAATACCTGTGCATGGTTCAGATATCATTTGGGAGAGATGGGGCAGATTACTTTGCTAAACCTAGAACCATAAAGCACAGGACCACAGAATTTAAAGCAAGCGGTTTCATCTTCTATGCACATGGGGCATGGGGACACCCTGTGCAGAGTTCTGATACTTGTCCCCAGCACAGTCCTACACCTGACCTACAGAATAGGGAATGTGCTGAATGGGACCAAACTGAATTGCGTGAGCGAAGTAGGGAGGGTCTCTATAGAGTCAGGGTGTTCTGTTGTGAGGCTCCATGCTGCCTGTATTTTTATGTTAATTCAGCTCTCCCAGGAGGTCTGGAAGGAGGACCAAGTCACCTAAGCAGATGACTTCTTGTGAATTTCCCTGAAAGAATGAACGAATAAAGGAATCTATCACTGAGTGAGTAGGCAGGATTTCCGGGTTGGACAGAGGGAGGGAGGAAGGGAGGAAGGGAGGGAGGGAGGCAGGGAGGGAGGAGAGAGTTAGGGGCTTTTGACAAGGATAATGAGCAGAAAGAGCAAGATGTAGCTGCTAGTGTCTGCTGGTTTCATGGTGGATCCACCAGAATTCACCATCAGAGAAATTAGATTTAATATGGTTAACAAGATTAGGATTCAAGTTGTTTTACCCAGAGATTGAGTTACCATCGTTTCTGAACTAAGTTTGTGTGGTGTTTTCTTCTTGCAGTAATTCAACTGGGTTCCAGAGAGAAAGGTACAGGATCAAAGAGTGGGTTTGCATGATGTGCACCACAAAGGCTGTGGGGCTTTTGAAGCATGGGGTTGGCGTGGTAGTGACCGCCAGTGGGAACTTAGCGAGTTGGGTGATGTTTCAGGAACTACTGGGCCAGAGAGTCTACCAAGATGAGATCACCCTTGGTGCCATGTGGCTCACCGGTGCCCAGTGTAAGGAGGGATATTGATAGTCTTTTTCTTTTTTTTTTTTTTTTTTTTTTTTTTTTTGGTTTTTTGAGACAGGGTTTCTCTGTGTAGCCCTGGCTGTCCTGGAACTCACTCTGTAGGCCAGGCTGGCCTCGAACTCAGAAATCCGCCTGCCTCTGCCTCCCAAGTGCTTGTTTTGTTTTTTTGTTTGTTTGTTTGTTTGTTTGTTTGTTTTGTTTGGTTTGGTTTTGTTTTGTTTGGTTTGGTTTTTTTTGTTGTTGTTGTTTTTAAAGATTTATTATTTTATTATATGTAAGTACACTGTAGCTGTCTGAAGACACCCCAGAAGAGGGCGTCAGATCTTGTTACGGATGATTGTGAGCCACCATGTGGTTGCTGGGATTTGAACTCAGGACCTTTAGAAAAGCAGTTGGTGCTCTTAACCATTGAGCCATCTCACCAGCCCCTTGATAGCCTTTTTAATAATTGCTGCAACAGAGTTTACCTGTTGTGACAGGAAACAACGGGAAGGCTGAAGAACTCCAGGAAGTACACAAAGAGTTCAAGTGTGCAAAAAATGTGTATAAAGCAGATGGAAAAGGAGGCTGGCCATAAGGCTAGAGCCTGTTTTACACACACACACACACACACACACACACATACACACACACACACACACACACACACACACACACACTTTCCTCTCAACCAAGCCTGATCTCAGCATCCTACTGAGACTGTCTGGTGAGATGCAGGCTTCACTCCTACAAGGCCCCTGCCCACATCTACCATCATTCGGAACAATGATCAAACTCCTTCAGGGTCACTGGGGAGACGTGGTTTCAATTGAGAAAGAAAGTACTTATAATACAAAATACTAAAACAAAACATGATAAAGTAGGGGGAAACGGATGGATTTTGATTTTTTAGATGACTTTAAAATCCATGTTCTGAATCCAGATCTAAAACTTAGTAGCAGCAAGAGCCAGGGATGGTCTCAAAAGAGGCCCCTTGAGTGCCCTTCCCATCCCTGAGACAGATAAGTGTCACTACGCTATGTGCTCGGCCATCTTTCCACTGTGAGGCATCAGGTACCAACTGAGTCAGCTTCCAAGGGGACAAAAAGCCTGTGACCTTTATCAGAGAGATACACCTAAACGGTGCTCCACCCACTGGGATTTGGGGAAAGATTTGTCATCCCAGAACCACATAGCTCAATACCCTAAAAAAAAAAAAAAACCTAATATATTATGTATCCTTTGGTCTCATTGTCATGGAAATGTCCTGACCTTCTAGCCTTCTAGGCTTCAGTTATTCCAAATGTAAGACAAGGATGGTAACACATGAGAATAGGATGGATATCCCTGTTCTGAGTAATACCTGTCAGATGGCTGACTCTTAAAAAAGTTTTTTTTTAATGTGTGTGTGTGTGTATATGGATTTATGTGCACTACGTGTGAAGGCCAAAGACCATGGCATTCCCTAACACTGGGGTCATAGGTGGTGGTGAGTTATCTGATATGGGTGACAGGAAACAAATCTGGGTTCCTCTGGAAAAGCAGTAAGTACTCTTGGCTGGTGGAGGCATCTCTCCAACCTCCACGGCTGGCATTTCACTGATATGACTCTCCCGCAGGATGCTGTTCTTATGCTAGGGTTATTACACTCATACAGCAGACACAGCAGATACTTTTTAAATACCTATCTCACCCACCTTAGGCTTCTTGTTCACTGTTTTATGGACACTTATGCAGTTTTGTCACCAGAGAAAGTGAAACTCAGTGAGACTACTCATTTAAAGCAACACAGCAAGGTAGCAGTCCAGCCAGAACCCAGAGACGAGAGCATTCTAGATGGAAGCCCCTTACGCTTCAGTGATATCATGGCCACATTTTTTTCCGAAATGAAACTGGAGGCTCAGAGCTGTCCCAGTATTCAGCAAGAAAATTGTAAGAAGCCAAGTAAGAGCCCTTCTGTTCTGCCAAAGCTACGTGTGTGTGTTTGTGTGTGTGTGTTTGTGTGTGTGTGTGTGTGTGTGTGTGTGTGTGTGTGTGTGAGAGAGAGAGAGAGAGAGGGGGGGAGGGGTTAGAAAGTGCTATGGTATTGGGCATAAATCCTCTTGCTTCTTCCCTGTACTCCCAGCAGTCTCCTGGCCAGGATGCATTGCCATCTGAGAACATGGCGGCCCTAGACACTTAGCAAAGGACAGGGATAGGACCCAAAGGCAGCTGTTCCACAATGGACAACCAGGCATCTTGTGTTCTCCCTTCTGCCTCTGCAGGAAGCTCCTGGTGAAAAGACCCGAAGGCTGAAGCGAGATAGTAGAAGAGTTTCCAACCTCTGACCCGTCTCTTCCCTCCTGCTGCCTTCTGTTCTAGAGAACTGAGCAGCGTGACACGGACCAGGTGGGGCATGCGATTGGCCTCAGGCTGAACGGCAGCCTGCCTGAGAGGTTAGTGCTGCATGGACAGAGCCACTCTACAGGTACTGATGGCTGGCTTTCCCATAGACCCTTGCAAGCTGTCCAGGTGGATCTGACCAGTTCTCCTCCATCCCCAACTCCAGGCAAGTCTGGGCTTGTGCTGAAGAAGATGCAGATCAGAATCTTGGGATTGGCTTGATGCTATAAAGACACTGACAGAGGTACAGTCACGCACAGTGGGCCATGACTAGGGATCCCCACCTTCTCCATGCCCAGGGTAACAAGCCTCATGATGCTACCTAGTCTATATGATGACTTGGTAGGACCTGGGAGCACAGTCCAACTTTACAGGTGAGAAGATGAAGTCCACTAGAATTGAGTTGCTCAGTCACATAGATCAGGCAAGTTGAGGCTAATGGAAATTAAAGAGCTCCATAGAAAAAAGTGGAGGGGTCTCATGTATGTATTTTAAAGGAAGCTTGAGGGACAGGAGAGAGTGGTGGAGATCCGAATAAGATCCAAATATCTTATATTCAGGTATGAGATATGGCACAGCAAGGCCTATTATTTTGTACAATTGATGTATATTTTAGAAGGGCAGAGTCCTATGTGGTAAACCAGAGAGGACACCTGTCAACTGTCTGATACTTAATGGCTACATGATAAGAGGGAGAGAGAGAGAGAGAGAGAGAGAGAGAGAGAGAGAGAGAGAGAGAGAGACCCTCAGACACTGTACCCAAAGCAGACCTCACCGTTTATGTGCAAGCCTTTTATAAAAGTACTCCAGGAGAACAATTTTAAAAACAGAAAAAAAGACATACGAATCCAAAATGTGGAGAACATGCAGATCCAGGGCTTCTAGTCACTAAGTCCTGTGTTTCTTGAGAAAGAGGGAACTTCGGGGGAACCAGGGGTCTTGACAAGTATCGAACCCAAAAAGATGTCCTTACTGCAAGAAATCTGAAAGTCCAGGCAGAAGTTGGGATAATGCCTGAGAAGGAAAATTACCCACAATTCTAACCCTGCTCAGCTGACCCTGAATGAGTCCATTAAATGGCTTGTCCGTGTCACTGCCTTACAAGTTTTTGAGATAGGCACTATTTTTATTATTCCCAACTTACAGATAAGCTTACTGAGGACCAGAGAGGTTTAGGGAAATTACCCACAATCATACAGCTGACAAAGAGACCGAGCCAGGAATAAGAACTATGGTCCACTGTGACCCACAAGCCAGCACTGTCATTCCTATATTAACATTTCTCCACGGGATCCAATAAAGTGATACGTCAAAAAAGCTCAGCAGAGCTCTCACAAGTCTTCCAGCTCCTCTGCTAGGCAGTGATACAAATGTTCCGGACTGCAGGACCAAGCTAATACCATTGATAATATTCCAGGAAATTTTACACATCTTGCAGCTAAATGAGCAAAGCTCAAAGCAAATTGCACCCCCGGCGGCACAGGACACTCCACAGGGTGAATAACAGGGATTTTGTTATAGCTCAAAAGGCAGAAAACCAAACTCATCTGATGTAGAGGTTGAGAAAGAGACGCTCACCCAGGAGCAGAGGACCCCAGGATGTCCTGACGAATTCAGACTCGATTCCTTTTGAACTTGAGGACATGAGACGCTTCAGAGGGGAAGCCTCCCTCCTCGCTTCTTTCGTTAAGAGGGCTCACTTAGCCAGTGCATCCCGAGAGAGGCATTACCAGGAACTTTGTTGTAAAAGCTCATTGTCTTCATTTGTAAGCCAAGGGCAGGACTAAGCCATCCCTGGCAGACTCTGGAATCCAAAAGGATGCCCTAAAGGACACTTTGTTTTTGAAGGTAAGACTTCTGTATTTCTTTTGCAGCTGTGTGACACTCCAGGGCTGGCCTTCTGTCAGTTGGCATTAATCCGGGTACTTTTACTAAATCTAAACCTTAGACACATAGCAGGATAGATAGCCTTGCGATTGTGTGAACTCTTAGAGGGCCCCTCTTGGCCCAGGAGATGGGGCTCCGAGCATCACAGAAGAGTCAAGTAGTCCATTTTCTACCGCCTGTGCAGAGCCGGCTAGATGCAGCTGGTGACCATCCTCGCCTTCTCAATCTGGATCCAAGTTCTCCCCACCATGACACCCTGCAATGTCCTGCTAGGGGCTATCAGGGCAGGAAGGGTTAGATATATCTCAAAACATTCAGAGTGACAACAACCACCCATTTGGATATGGAGTTGGAGCTTTTGAAAACACAGGCGCCTCCCTTTGAAAAGCCAATGACATTTAAAAACACAATTACGAGAATTCACCTCTCTTCATTGCATAATCTATATATGTCTTGGTCCTTTCTATGTAGCCACACATCTGTCTAAATGTCAGGAAGTAACATGAACAAGCTTTCTCCTAATCTTTCCTGAACTCCAAGCAGGTGATTCCGATAGCAGTTGTGCGTGCACCATGTTAACCAGGCATTGGGGGGGAAATCGTCTTTACAGTAAATTGGTTCCTGAATATTTCTGTGATTATGAGGTAATTTGCATAAATATTCAAGCTTTGCTCTTTGAATAAATTCCAGTTGGGTAACAGAACAGCTGATCCCCTGTATCTCAAGGCCTCTTGTCTCTTTCACAGTTTGCTTCTGGTTTTAGAATTGACACTAGTGTAAACAGAGGAATTTAAAAGCAGAAAGGGCTGGTCTGAGAGCACAGAAAACAGTGCTGGCCTCCGACCTCTGAAATATCTTTTTTTGTTTCATTTTGTTTTTGTTTGCTAACAGAAAGGGTAAAGAAATGCAATTTCTACATAGACAAAGAATTTTTCTTGAGCAAATGCATGATCCGTTTAGATTCCTGAAATGCAAAGCTGCTGGGGAAAATGTGGAGGAGAAATGTGAACATCTAAGCCTCACACTGTCTTCTCTGGAAAGTGTTTGGGACTGCCTGGTTCACTGACTGCAAACAGGGAGTCCCTGTCTCTTCACAGAGACTACTAGAGAACATGGTAGAACAGGATCTCTGGCCACAAGCTTGCCCATATCTTCTCCTGTTCCTCGATCTCCCAAAATGATCATTAAACAAAAAAGGCAAAAGGTGGTTACGTGAGACTTGGTCATTTAAGGGATGTAGTTAAGGGAAGAGAGAATGTGTGCATGCAGATGGATTCTATTCCAAATCCAAGGAACAAACGCAAGCAGCTGGAAGCTGAGGGAACTGCCCAGGGTCTGAGGGAACTGCCCAGGGTCTGAGGGAACTGCCCAGGGTCTGAGGGAACTGCCCGGGGTCTGAGGGAACTGTCCAGGGTCTGAAGGAACTGTCCGGGGTCTGAAGGAACTGTCCGGGGTCTGAAGGAACTGTCCGGGGTCTGAAGGAACTGTCCGGGGTCTGAAAGAACTGCCCAGGGTTTGAAGGGCCTTTCATGTGGCACCTTTCATGCTTTGCATTTCATTGTGTCGATGTATTACCTATTCAAGAATAATTTGCACTCCCTCTAAACACTCAAAAATGCTGCTAATTCCTACTTAATCAGATTCACTGAGATGGGCCCAGAAATTTGCATTTCAACAAGCTCTCCAGTTTATTCTGACACACTCAAGAACTGCTCTCAGCTAAAGGTTCTTGCTATTTAAAGACGCTTTGCCCACCTCCCTCCAAGTAAAAGACAGCAGTAACAGATGACACAGGGGAAACTGGCACTCGGCAGACGATGGCAGACCTCTCCACTCATTAAACTGTCTCAAGGAAACTGAAGAACGCAGCTTAAGCTTTCTTAAAAAAAATCAATGCAGATTCTAATGCCCACGTTGTTCACTGCTTTTGATACCTATGGAGGAAGAACGCTGCCAGCAAAGAGGCACTACAATGCTTGACAGGCTTGCGCTCTGGCTCTAGCCTCTCAGAGGGGACCCACCCATCAGGACGCCCCTTGTTCACCTTGCTTTTTGAAGAGGTTGCTCTGAACGATCTCATTCATGGACTGAACCTTCTGCTTCTGGAGCTTCACGGGAGGGATGCAGGTGTAGAACTCATACAGGAGCTGGCTGAAGACAAGAAAAAGAGGAGTTGGCAGAGGTTAGACCCAAGCCATCTATCTCACGGCACGGAGGATCCAACCTGGACTGTCGGTGCTCTAGGGACAGAATTAGGACCACTTTGTCTTCCTTGCAGAGAACCAGGTGGACAGTGAACCTTCAATGAACTTGCTGGTGGTAGTGTTGAATAGTAGTAGCATTCAGATGTGAAAATCTGAAAATAATTCCAATAACCCTGAGCACACACTATGTAGTAGATGTGTGCTTTAAATATACTCTGTGTCATAAACCTGACACTATGATGTTTGGGAAAAGGCATCCCAATCTTTATATTTTACCTATTTATTACTTGGGGGTAAAGGCATGCTCTCTTCATGCCTTTGAACCCATGATTCTTTCTATTTTGGTCTGAGTGCTAAGATTACTGATAAGGACATTCTATCAGTGTGACAAGTATGGAAAACTAAGGTTAGAAAGGTTAAATAACTTTCCCAAGGTCATGCAGGTAAGACAGCAAATATACAAACATTGCACACCAGGTTCCAATTTTACTTCTGTGTCATCTTATGAAAGGTTAGTAGCCAAATAGCTACTAAGATACATTACTAAATCATTTTATTTTAAAATGTCTTGTGGCCGGAGAGATGGCTCAGTGGTTAAGAGCACTGATTACTCTTCTATAGGTCCTGAGTTCAATTCCCAGAAACCACATGGTGGCTCATAACCATCTGTAATGGGATCCAATGGCCCCTTCTGGTGTGTCTAAAGACAGCTACAGTATATTCACATACTTAAAATAAATAAATAAATCTTAAAATGTCTTGAATCTGTTAATTTGTTATAGCAAGTCTCGAGATCAAAATGGAGTCCCTAGAATTATTCAGAAGGCTGCAGAAAAGTTGTGTGGCTGGAACCAGTGGAGGATGTCAGAAAGAAGAGAGCTCTTTCTTACTTGAGTAATGATTTAGCATACCTCCTCCCGTTGTACTTTCTATCAGTTCATCATAGTGATCTGTCCTTACTAAGAAACATGTACATGGTATGCAAAGGGTCATGTGGAGAGAAGAGTGGAATGTAAGGAGCCAGACACGGTGAGATGTTGGCATGGCACATTCTAATGAAGGCCGATACGTAACACCAAACAAAGCAATACAAATGCAACTGATGCAGTAGACATAATAGTTTGAAGCAATAATGGCAGGAGGTACAAGAAGAATGCAGGGGATCGGAGGAATTGATTTCCAATAGACAGAGGTAATTTTCTTGAATGGGTAACACCAGAGGTCTAATGAATGAGGAGTAAGTACATTGCATAGAAAGGGAGAAGGAAAAAGTGATTAAAAACCAAAAAACCCAACAAACAAAAAACAAGCAAGCAAGTAAACAAACAAACAGACAAACAAACACCTACTGGTGCTGCCCCAGCCAGGGCTTGAACGCAGTTGAAAGAAGAGCACCTATGATAATGCCTCAAGTTCAAACCTTTGTTATCAGTAATGCAGAAGAACACGCAGGAATACTTCTAAATCCGAATGTGTTTCCATGAAAAAATGCTTTTAAAAAAAACAACATGTTTTTTGCTATCTGGGAATGTTAGTGGATTTAAGGAAAGTGACAGGTATGGGCCAGACTCAGATGCCCATTCCCACAGCACAATCTCATTAAAATTATTTGTTCATCCATGACATGACTGGAGTGAAAAGAGAGAGCAAAAAGAGGCCAGCCTCCATCATCTCTTTCCAATTTGCAACTATGGACGTACCAGGCAACTATTGGGACCAAAACCAAAAGACACATAGGCCCCTGTGCTGTGGCATGTTCTCACACTCAGCATCTTCCGAGGATAGATAATGTTGCTTTCATTACATACGGCTATCATCGAAGCCTGGCACACTGAAACCAAAAGCTCTCATCCTAAGGCCCCTGAGCAAGATTCCTGCTGTGTTCCCTCCCTGACCTGAAGCTGAGAGTTTGTATGGAAGCCCCAGGAGGTCCCTGCTTTTCTTTCCAACCCCTGGGGAGGCAGGAGAGCTGGGGGGAGACCATCACAAGCTCTCACCTGAGCAACTTGGCATCAAAGACTGTTTCCACATCATGAAGGACTGACGGGATGTATTTCAAAGCCGCCACCTGTGGGGAACGTGTAGCAAACATGAGTGGTGTTCGCATCCTCTGTGCTGGTGTTAAAGCAGACACTGTGATAGGATGATACAGGTCAGAGAACGACCCTGCATCTTAGGCAATGCTGTAATCGGTCAAAGCTCCAGGGGAATAAAACACAGCTGGGAGAATAGCTTAGCCAGTAAACAACCTGCTACAGAAATCTAAGGACCTGAGTTCAGGTCCCCAACACCCTTGTGAAAGCCAGGAAAGGTAGCACATACCTGCCCTCATTCCAAGAATATGGAAACAAAGAGATTCCAGATTCTAACCATCTAGCCTATTGGAGAGCATTGCTACACTTTGTTTTAGCAATAAAACACCAATCAAAAATGACTTAAAGGGTTTATTTCACCTTATAAGTTGCAAAGTATCATTGAAGGTCAAGGTAGGGACTCAAGCAAGAACATGAAGCAGAAGCCATGGATAAATGATACTTATAAGCTCATCCAGACTCACAATTAGCTAGCTTTCTTAATAGGACCACCTGCCCACAATCCCCATCAAAATCCCAACTCAGTTCTTCATAGAGTTAGAAAGAGCAATTCTCAAATTCATCTGGAATAACAAAAAACCCAGGATAGCTAAAACTATCACCAACAGTAAAAGATCTTCTGGGGGAATCAATATCCCGGACCTCAAGCAACACTACAGAGCAGTAGTGTTAAAAACTGCATGGTATTGGTACAGAGACAGAGAGGTGGATCAATGGAATAGGATTGAAGACCCAGAACTGAACCGACACATCTATGGCCAATTGATCTTTGGTACTTCCCTATAGTAGGCCAGACCCTCCTTTGTCAATTAACAACCAAGACAAACCCCCACAGACATGCCCATGGGCCAATGTGATCTGGGCACTTCCTTAGTTAAGACTTTCCTGCTCAGCTGATTCTCAGTGTATCAAGTCCATGGTTAAAGCTAGCTGGAATAAACCTGGTCTCAAAAACAAAGTGAAGAGTGAAAGAGGAAATAGCTGATGTCAATACCTGGACTCCACAAATGCTCTTGAGCATGTATACACACACACACACACACACACACACACACACACATACACACACACACACACACACACACACACACACGCAAATCGCACAGAGGCAAATTACAACTCCTACCTTCAAAAAGGTAAAATTTTGAAAGCACCTTTGGCTCTGGGGTTGGGTTCAGAGTCCACATCTTTATTACTACTAGGTGCTGACTTGAATCGCTTTGGTGATGGCTAGGGTGATTTGAAATGAATTCCTTACATTTTCTCTCTGAGGTCACTATAGTGGACAGAAAAATGTGTACATGTCAATAACAGCATGTTTTATCCTGGTGGCTGGGCTAAGGAAACTGAAGAGTAGGATGGATTTTCTTTTTCCTCTCTTTATCCAGAGGTATGAACTGCTCCCTGCACCCCTGGAAGGAATACTGTTTGCTTAGCAGCAGGCAAACTACAACATCGGCAGGAGCCATAAGTCACATGGGGGGAATCTAATGGCTAAAGGTCTAATGGAAGTGTGTGGTTCTATCTTATTTTCTCCATGCTCTCCGTGATGGTAATATGTATCATCCTGGAGCAATCAGTCTAGAATAAACACAGTGAAGATTACACTCTGCCAGAATATCATGTGAGGGGGAGAAATGGTTGGGCAGATATACCACCATGCCTGTTGACTGAGTTCCAACCCCAGATCTACATATTGGGAGGAAGGAAAACACTCCCACAAGTTGTCCTCTGACATCCAATGCTTGTGCCATAGTACATACATATGGGTGCCTGTGCACGCACATGCACGTGCACACACACACACACACACACACACACACAAATAAATAATATGATTTAAAAATACCTTGCCCCTAGCCATATATAAATGAGCTTCTTAAATAGTGACTGACTTTTCTCTGAGAATTTATAATGGGGTAGATACTGTACCAGACACTATACACGTATTATCTTCTTCATCACAGCCCTGTGGGAGTTATGGGATTTTTCAAAGACAAGGATGCCCAGTTGTATCAGGATTCAGTAAGCTACTGCATGTTGCAGAGTTTTTAACCATGGAGTCAGAGTACAGGTTCAGGAAGCTATTCTCAGAGCCACGCCTGACATCCATTCTTCCTTTTCTCCCTGGTTATGATTTGTAGATGTCAGTACTTCATATTTATGGTAAAAGAAAGTCACACAAAATAAGGGTGAAACTGTCCCTCAAGTCCTATATCTTTATCTCAGCTTTAGTCCAGGAAAAAAACACTGTTAAAGTCATGTGAGTTTTCTTCTGTACTACTTAGACATGTATGTACATGGGCATGTATGTAATATTGGACTTGGTTTTGAAGTTAAGTTTTTCCACTAGATCCTTAGCATGCTGTCCCCTGGAATGCACTCTTACTTTCTGACCTCCACGCAGCAATGCCGAATAGGTACACTATACCCCGTTACTTACCCTGCTCATGGACCCTAGGCTATTTCAATTTTCCTAAGTATAAAAAACACATTCGGGAGACAGTTCACATTTGAAAACACATACACAATTCTGTAAGGATCCCTGTAGAACAGATTGCTTGAGGACAAATTAGTGCATCAAGGTACATATACATATACATTTTAGTTCTCTCCAAATGATCTTGAACTCGGCAGCAAGCAATTCCTCTCCACTGCATCTCCACTTCCCCAAGTCCTTGCTCACACAGAGTATGCAATCTTTTTCGTTTTTGTCAATGTGATAAAGAACTCGCTACTGTAATTCTGAAAGTCTTTGGTTGCTGACTCTGTCAGCCCTCGTCTCTACACTTAATAAATATCCATGTTTACTAACTGGATCATTTGTATCTTTTCTCCCATCCTTTCGATTCTTTTCCTTGCTCAGTTGCAGAATTCTCTATGCATCAACCTTTCTTCTTCCAGTAACACATTTTGCAGGAGTTTCCTGTTGCTTTTCCTGTTGTCTGAGATTAGGGTTTAGCTTTATCATATCTTTTATTGCACAGAGATATTGTAAATTTGTATGTTGTCAAGTGTGTCAGACCCTTTTCTTTATATTTATTGAATAGGATGTCTAAAGTTCATTCCCTTTTTTCCTCAACTCTAGATCATAAGAGGAAAGATCCAATGTTTTAAACTAGGCCTTAACAGGCATTCATGCCCCGCAGGATGATGTAAGGTTTTCTATAGATAAAAGGGAGGTTTGTGATCAAATTATTTCAAGAAATAATGGTTAAGACAAATATAAATTTGGATATTTTTGTTGTTTTTTTGTCTACTGCAGAGAAGGCTAGGGTTTTAATGCTGTGAATCATCATGACATCCCTCCAGGCAGTTACAAAGACACAGGACATCACAACCTAGTTGGGCAAGGACCATCTTGATCAGGATGCACCAACCAGGTATAAGAAAATCAGAAGCCCTCAGGGCCCAGCACATAAGAGGAAGGGGTGATGGAGATGAGTGGGTTGGAAGGGATTAATCATTCTTACTCAGTTTTTATGACACTGTGTCAGCAAAAGGAAGTACATCTGTGGGTCACACTCTCTCAAAGTCCAAATAGGCCCTCAAACTGTGGGTATAACCCAAGAAATACTTGTCTAATCACTCCTAGGAAATAGATTCTTTGCTCACTATTAGGCTGAAGAACATAGACCTCACAGAGACCAGGCTATGGATTACAACATCCCCTAACTGGCCCCTGTATAAGACTGGGTCCACTTCACATGGCTAAGCCTTAGCATCATTAGGTTAGATAAAGATGTTATATAAAGTGTATCATTATGATGTTTAGCATACCAGGCCTGCTAAGGTAGACCAGATCTCCCCACATCATACCTCCCATATACTGCCCCCATTCTCCAGTGCCTAGATGCAGTATGTTATGAATTAACATAATTAAGATTATGCAAGTTGAGGAAAGCCAGAATGTGAGTATCTACCAAAGGGTTCTGGCTTTTGGGACCTAAGCCTCACTTTGGAGGTGTAGAGTCATTCAACACTGTCCACATCTCCAGGAGCAAACACAGATCCAAATATCTATACACAGGAGCTCTCTAAGGAGCTGAAAAATTTTAGCTGAAAGACTCACCTTCCAAGTTTCCAGCTCTAGGCTGGTAATAATTCAAATAGGCTGTGTAGTTGCTATCTCTGGCCCACAGTAAGGTGGGCAAGTTTATCTGATCTAGTCATCTCTACCAAGCAATGGCAAACCCGTAATTCTCTTGTTGAGTGGGGGAAGCCTACTTGAAAAATTTGTCAAGACTACTGTCCAACCTAGCACTGATCAGAAGATTGTCTATGGCCTTCCCTTGGAATTTCTGAGCTGATGATAGCAAGTGTTACTAAACTACTCCTAGGAAGAAAGAAGTCAGTCACCTAACTTATTGGAAACCTCTACTTGATGCTCGTCTGAGGCCTGGAAACTGGAAACCGACAGGCTCTGTAGATCTGTTAGCCATCTAGGGAGAGTAGAGATCAACTGTAACTCCTACTGTTACTTCCCTTATCCCTCCTGTTACATATCAAATGATATTGTAGATTCTTTTTACTTTCATTCCATAGTATATGTTCATATTTTGTAGCATTGTTTTAAATATTCATGTATATGTATACACACATAGATATAGTACCTATATACTCATGTAATCGGATTATTATTTATAGAGTTTCCAGGTAGGAACCAGTACTAGAAAGCTCCTATGCACCAAATACCTTACATGCAACAGCTTATTTAATTTTTATAACTATTATGAATAGATACTGTCATCCCAATTTCAAGTGAAGAAACTGTAGTACATATATGCTAAATAATTTGCTAGAAGCCATACAGTAACAAGCCAGGATGTGTCTCAGATGGCTCAGCTGACTCTTAACCAGCATGCCTTCCTACTGCCCCTCATGCTGAAGAAAAGACATTCTGTCTTGGCAAGTAGGGCATTTCTCTAGAAGAGAGAAGGCTTATTTGGGGGAAGAAAGAGATTAAAATAATCCCTCTATTTTTTCCTTTTCGGTATGGTTTTACTGACATTCCTAAAGTGAAGGACCCTCCTCAGCACCCATTAAAAGAATGGCCATCAAGAAAACTTACCGGATTAATAAGTCATCTCATGACATCAATTGAATTTCCTTCCTTCCTCAAAAAGCTAGGTATAACCTTTGAGAGGTGACCCAACCCCAATTCAATATCTGTCTGTCCCAGACAGAAAGCATAGGAGGACACTGAAAATCAGATCTGTTTAGATAATTCGTTCTCTATGGGTCACATCCCTATTGGGAGTCAAACAACCCTCTCACAGGAGTTGCCTAGACTATCAGAAAACATGGATATTTACATTGATTCATAGTAATAAGCCAGGCATGGTGGTGCATGCCTGTAATCCCAGCACTTGGGAGGCAGAGGCAGGCAGATTTCCGAGTTCAAGGCCAGCTTGGTCTACAGAGTGAGTTCCAGGACAGCCAGGACTACACAGAAAAACCCTGTCTCAAAAAACAAACAAACAAACAAACAACAAAAAAAAGATTCATAGTAATAGCAAAATTACAGTAATGAAGTAGCAACAAATAATTCTATGGTTGGGGGTCACCATATCATGACTGTATTAAAGGATCATGGCATTAGGAAACTTGAGAACCACTGCTCTAGGTAGACATGACCTAGAGCTGACTACCTTGGCCTGGGAGCCAACAGTGGAAACAATACCGAACAACTCATCTCCAGACTCTGAGATGTTCGTATGCTGAGTATTTCCAGGTATACATTAATCATACCCCCACCAGTGGCCAGCATTGCTACCAACAGACACAGACTTACTTCCAAACAGGACATGTGTAGGAGGAATACGCAATTACAAAACAAAGCCTGACGTCTTTCTGGTCCCAGTGCTAAACACTAGTCTCTCCCTGCCAAGTTTCAAACCATTTAGTTTAGCCAGAAGACAGATGGTCAAGGTCCATGGATATAGAAAACACCACAGCACTGCCACTCTCTCCTTACAGATCCTGAGCTGTCCTGGAAAAGGGCAGATGCTCTGTTGTCTCTAGGTTTGCTCACTGATTCAGTCCTTTGGGTGTGAATCCAGGTTGCATCACATTAGAGCTGAGGTTCCTGGCCACCACTGAATCATCTCCAAACAGCAGCATCCTTTCATTAAACAGTATGTACATCCTGGCTTAGGCACTGAGAAGAGGACCAGAGGACTCTTGAATATGCTTTGTCCATGTTTTCTGCCATTCATCATCCTGTTAACCCCCAAGGTTGTCAGGAAGCAGTAGGACTTAGTGTTTAAAGTAGCAGAGTACAGGCTAGTGATGCAGCTTGGCGATAGAACCCTTGCCTAATAGGGTCACGGTTGAGGACTGGATCCTCAGCTTGGGGAACAGAGATGACGACAGGTAGAAGCAGCACACAGCAGCAGCATGAGAAGGCAGGCCATCTGCCCTCGAGTTCAAAGGGAATCTGGAGTTTTATTTCTGGGTTCCCATTTTCTAAACTGCAAGCTGAAAAGAATACAGTTGCCTAACCATTTAGTGTTGAAGACTGCATTAAAAACACACACACACACACACACACAAAACCTCAACTATTAGTATTTCTATGGCTTTTTGGTTGGGACAAATTTTCATAACTGCCTGCCATGAAATCTGTCATTCCCAAACATTACCCCAAGTATGGAATATGTGGTTGAGAAATAGGACAACATTAAACAATCACTAATCACCTCATGATCTGAAAGAGAATTTCCATTTTTTTAAATGTATTTATTCTTACTCTGTGTGCATTGGTGTTCCATCTGCATGCATAGCTGTCTGTGTGAGGAGGGTGTCTAATCCCCTGGAACTAGAGTTACAGACAGTTGTGAGCTGCCATGTGGGTGCTGGGAATTGAACCTGGGTCCTCTTGAAGACTAGCAAGTGCTCTTAACCACTGAGCCATCCCCAAATCCTCCTCCTCCACCACCACCACGCACTTTTTGCTGTTAGTACAGAATATCATTTCTCTGCCCTGAATTCATGTTGTTGTCTGTGAGCTACTTCTCAGGAATGAATTATTTTTTTCCTGTTGGTTTGGACATTTGGACATTTTACAGCAATTTGAACGTGAGAGCAGAGTTGTTCTGAAGCATCCTGCTCTCACTGCTATGGATATCTGCCCATATGTAGTTTTCCTCTGACTTCTGCCATAAAGATTTAGATCTCCAGAGGAGCTGTTCTACACCACTGTTGGTGGTAGTAGTATTGACGGCACTGAACTCTTCTGCAGTGCTCATCCAAATCCAACAGCAAGTTTTTCACAGCTGTGGTTAAGTTACTCAACCCCTGTGAGTCTTCTTTTTACTATCATCTTAAAAACAGAGATAGAGTATTTGCATTACAAGGTATTGCTGCAAAGATCAAAGGAGCTAACATTATCTGCAAGTTGGTTTTTTTGTTTGTTTGTTTGTTTTAACTCAACAGTGTGACATGTAATCAATGATAAAACACAACAGAAACAAACCCAGACACAATAGGGACAAGACAGAAGCCAAACACTTTCATTCATGCCACCAAAAGGTGTTTGAACATTGACTGTTGCCCGAATGTCCCCGCCCTCCTGGACATTCCAACAGCTGTCAGCTTGAGTGTCGGAGAGCTTACAAGACAGTCAGGCATTTACTCCATCTACTCATTTAGTTCTACCGAGTGGGTCTTATGCAAAATGGGCCTTATGCAATACCATGAATTTTGAGAAGGTGGCAATTTGTCACCAGAGTCCCTTAACTCACAGTGCAGCTACATGTAGATCATGAGTGTGTACTGCTGAGCCTGTCAGCTCCCCTCACTTTCATCAACCCTGAGACACAGCTTGTGCACACAGACACTATTTCTAAAAATACTCAGAAGCGTTTGGCCCAAATCATTCCTGTGGTATAGAGAAGAACATTGACTTTGGACTCAGGAGCCTTTATGAGTTCAAATTCTAGCTCCTTCTCTTTGGACAAGTCTAATTTGGAATGAGATTACTAATTTATCAGCTTCTATGAACACTGGGCACTGTGGATCCCTGCAGATTTCTGGTTAGATTAAGAGCACTGTTTGTGAAGAGCCCAGCTCTATGCCGGGAATATAGATTAGGCACTCAATCCATGGAAGGCATTTGCATTGTTATTTTCTATTCCAAACAACTGGCCTCAAATTAACTTCATGGTTTTGAGTGAGCTGTTGCCATGTCAACAAAGAATAAAGAAAACCACTGACGAATAGAGCCAGATGAGCCTTAGGAACAGGAAATAGCTTGCTTACGTCCCAGAACTCACATTGGACAAAGCCAAGATTTGAACCAGACCCACAACACTTATAGCTAAAGCGGTCATGTCATGACGGAGGGCTCCTGCTGTAAGTGTCTGCCCAGCTGGAAGTGCTCAGTTTAAACCAGGAATATCAACTGTGAGTATTCTCACGCCATGACACAGACTTCACTATGGGCCAACAGGATAGAAGCCATTTCTCCATTGAGATTCCCTCTTCCTAGATAACTCTAATTTATGTCAAGTTGACCGAAACTAGCCAACACAACGACTAACAATGATTTAAGCTAAATGACATAACAGGCCGGTGTTTCATGTTTCCCACAGACTACTTCTTTTAAATCTACAAAGTAGCTTTACAAGTTGACATTTGGTTTTTTATTTTACAAAAGGGAAAAAACCAAGGCCTAGAAAATGAGGTGGTATGCTTAACGCTAAGGGTCATATGCCCATGTGTAGAGGACTGAGGCTTCTCAACCCCACTCAGGCTTCTTAGCATCAAAGTCACAGCTCTCCCTCCCACTGCGAAGGTCATAGACTATAGATAGATGATTCCTTGTGTAGGGTTTGCCAGCATGAATTTGACCTCCCTCCTTTGTTTAGGCCATTCCTCACACCATGTAAAATGGACTTACATTCTCTTTCAAGGTGCTGCTCTTACTAGATGACTCCAAATCCCTTCTGAAAAACTTTTCAGAAGCCACGTAAATAGGCGGGAAGTACCTTTGACATTATGCAAATCCCCAAAGCTAAATTTGGCCCTTGGAGCAAACTCTAAAATGAGATAAAGCCCCTTTGCATGGCTCAGGGGTGGAAGTCTTCAGAAGAAACAGTGTGATCTGGGAATGCGGGGCTTTTCTAAGTCTACCCAGACAATAAGAACGGGACCAGAATGACTTATGCACAAACCGTAACAATCGCATTAGCTTTCTGCAGTTGTGTAGCATTTTATAATCTGGTCTTTTGCAGAACAGTGTTTCTTGCAACTTCATCAAACAGTAAAGTTTTATATATATGAAGAAACAGAGGGGCTGAGATGTTGTATATTCGACATAATAAGGTCGCACATTTCATTAAAAAAAAAGTTCTAGGATGAATTTCTCTCTCTCTCTCTCTCTCTCTCTCTCTCTCTCTCTCTCTCTCTCTCTCCATGGCTTCTGTACCTCTTTAGGCTACTTCTGCTCCCTTCCACCACTCTAATGGTGTTTTCTGTTTGCTCATCATCTCTGTTTTTCCCCAGCATCTTCCTTGGAGACTCTCATGGCGACTGGCTACCCTTAGCCCTCTCTGGGTACCCTGCCTCTCTCTCCTTTTGCTCTTACTGTCGTGCAGTTTCTATGTGATTCAGGCCAGGCTGGGAGATGAGTTCAAGCCCTGCCACATTTCAGGCTACCCCTGCTCTGGCTAAGCACTTCGTTATAGTGAAGTTTCTAGGAATATAGAAACTGTTCTTTGCTTTTAAGCAGCAAAGAGGATATTGGAAAGGCATTTTTTTTAAACTGGCAAAATGGAAAGGAATTTTAAAACTGCAAAGTCAGTGGTCCAAACTAATCCCCAGGACATCCATCTGCATGGGTGAATGAATGGTGTCAAACACAGAGGAGGAATGCAACTGCTTGAGCCTTGTTTGCATAGCTGGCCTGGAGAATCTGAATTCTGGCTTTCCCGCTAGAAGCCCACATGGCTTCCAGCAATGAAGATTCAAGGAAGGCCTGTCAGCTGCATCACATCAGCGTCTACATCAATGTGGTGCATTCATTCATTTCCAGCTTTTCTCTACGTGCGAATACCAGGGCTCCCCTAGGTGCTATAGACACAAGGAAACACAACTCAGAGACCTCTCTAATACCCACAGGCTCTCCATATCCACCAAACCAAAAGAAACCAATCCAGGGATTCCCAAACTCTGCTTTGTGTTAAAATCTTTTGGGGGGGAGTTTTCTACCCCCATTGCACCCCACCCCACTCCCACCCTACCATCCTAGCCCCACTCTGTACCAAAATCCACTGAGGGTAACTAGGCACCAAATTTACTAAAGACCTAGTGTTACCCAAGGCAGCAATAGCGAACCCTCCCTAGGCAGATGCTACTGCCCCTGCCTTTCTACCACCTTTCTCCCTTAATGCCTCATTCCCATTAGTTCAAACCAGAGGCTAGGCAGTGTGGCTATTTAAATTAGCAACTAGAACTATAATGTCGTTTTTTTTTAAAGAAGCAGTCTGCATTAAATCATTAATCCAAAAGGGAATAAAAAGTAAGTTCTTGGAAAAAAAAATCATTGACCCAGGTAAATGTGTTTGGGTTTTCTCTATTGAGAAAGCACCAAGATGACCTCTACCCTCCAGTACTTGGGAGTTAATGCTATGAAATTCTCCCTCACTCACAAGCTGCCCCACCCCTCCTCATCCCCAGCCCCCCACACATAATACAGGGAAAGCCTTTAGGATGTCTACAGGTTTGGAACCACGGTTAGATGACACGTCCTCGGTTTTATCCAGTGAGGAGACTTTTTAATCCCCAAGTGATACCTGAATCGGCGGTGTGGAGAATGAAAAGCAGAGCATCAGAACCTCGGGGGAGAAGGGCATCACCTGCCTGTCTCAGCATTAGAAGTAGCCATGTTTAGCTTCTTCCTATCTAGGTAAGGCAAGCTTCAGAGTTATTCCAAAGGGAGCTACTGGGACATCCAAGTGAAAGAAATGATAAATAAGTTCCCTCCCACCAGTGGGGCCCACGGTCCTTAGGATCCTCAAAGCAAGTTGCCAGCTCAGGCTTTTAACTGACACCGGACAAAAGGGAACAGCTCAGTGGAGAGAGCACGCAGTCAGAATCTTGTTGTAGCGGTGAACCAACCTGCAGAAGGATGGTGGTCTTGTACTGACTTTTCATCAGGTTGTTGATGGATTCGAAGAGCCGTCTCATGGATTCTTCAAACTCCATCTGCTCTTTGCCTTCGTAAAGCCTGTGAGAAGACATCTGGGTCATTTCCCAAGCCAGCTGGCAGGACCTCTGAAAGCCGCGTGCTAGCCACAACCTCCCTTTGCAATGTCAACCAAAATGGGTGGGAGGTAAAGGCTTGCTGGCTAGAGGGAGGAAGCGGTATTGTAGCTGTCCGAGAGGAACCTTGGTGACACCTTCGGACTCACAGAACATCAGAAACCCACCCCTCTTCTTCCACCTTCCTTCTTTTACCTTGAAGAACCACAAAGAAAGGAATGTTATCTGAGCTGCAGACCTTGGATTCTCAAAGTCTCCTGGAAACCCCAGGGAGAAAGCATTTCAAGTATGCTCTCCCTTCCACTTAGCCACCACCTGCTGGTCACTTGAATTCCTACAGCCAGTCCTGGGGTCAGGGCTAAATGATCACCTGTCCCCTCAATTCTGCCCCCTTATTATGTACTTCAAAATTGTCTTCCTCTGATTAGAAAGACCTGATGTTATCAATGCAAAAACCTAGTGTTAACATAACAGAAATGGGCAATTTACAAAACAGAGCCTCTCATCTGACCAAGGAGATCAGCTAGTGTGAACAAGGTGGTGTTTGGGCTCCCCAAGACAGGTCCTCTCCTAATACAGACATGGGCTGCTGCCTGGAAGCTACTCCCTCACCCAAGCTGATCCCCTTCCCCCAGTCTAGGAGCCTCACTCAGCCCGTGGACTCTCCAAACAAGCTTTTATCAGCAAGCATGAAATATCCACAGCCTAATCTGTGGCATCCAGTGTGATGTGCACACAAGAACACTCTTGTCCTCAGCTCAGATAAAAAGTACCTCTCCTGTCACAGCCCACACGTCAGGAACCAGCCTGAGCCTGTTCTGCTAAAGGTGCTTTCCTGAGATAAAGCTCTGACACACTTAAAGGGTTTGTTTGCTCCCTTTGCCTAACAGGCCAACCAATCAGAGCCGCTTCACTACTGTCTCTGTGGAATCTCCACCTGCCCCCAGCTCCTTCCAACCTTTCTGCGTCTCAGCTTGCCTCCTTCAGCTAGCCTCTCCCTCTCAATGTCTCTCTCTCTCTCTCTCTCTCTCTCTCTCTCTCTCTCTCTCTCTCTCTGTGTGTGTGTGTGTGTGTGTGTGTGTGTCTGTCTGTCTGTCTGTCTGTCTGTCTACCTTTCTGTGTCTCAGCTTGCCTCCTTCAGCTAGACTCTCAGTCAGTCAGTCTGTCTATCTCTCTCTCTCTCTCTCTCTCTCTCTCTCTCTCTCTCTCTCTCTCTCTACGTGTTGTGTCTGTGTCTCTGTGTGTGTGTGTCCTATCTATCACTGCCTCTGTCTCTATCCCATCTCCTTTCTTTCCCTCCGGCCCTCTTCTTCTAAGGCTATAGATCTCTTTGTGTCCTTGTCTCTGTCTTCCTCACTTCCTTCCGTACTGGCTCATCTCTTATTCTTTCCGCTGCCCATAGATGCCTGGACATCATCAATAAACTATATCACCCTGGCTCTTTCTGGTCTGTAGTACTGAGTTTGTTCTCTCTGTCTCTCTCTGTCTCTCTCTGTCTCTCTCTGTCTCTCTCTGTCTCTCTCTCTCTCTCTCTCTCTCTCTCTCTCTCTCTCTCTCTCTCTCTCTCTCATTAAACCCACTGTCTTGGCTGCCCTGCATATCTGCCCAGATGTGTTCTCTCTAGAAGGCATCCTCCCCTGTACATCTGTATGTGTGATGCGAGTGGTTTCGGGCAGGTCATCTTCATGAACCTGCCTGCTCCATTCACAAAGATGGTGTCTAGCCACACTTCTCTGCTGAATGACCTGCTCCCCTCCCCCTCCCCCTCCCCTCAAAAACCGAATGGTCACATAGAATTCCTTTCCCCTGCCTGTGGGATTTGGCATTTTTATTTAAGGGAAAAATTATAATAAGTTTTGTTGGGGCTGGAGAGATGACTCGGTGGTTAAGAGAGCTTGCTGCTCTTGCAGGGGTCCTGAGTTCAGTTCCCAGCACCCTCGGTTGAGAAAAATATCTGCAACTTCAGTTCCAGGGGATGGAATGCCTTCTGATCCCTAGGGACACTGCACACATGTGGTACACTAACACACATCAGGCAAAATAGTCCTACACATAACATATAAATAAATCTGTTTTTAAAGGGGCTTTTGTTGAGTCATCTTAAATAGCAGGACCCTAGGGGACACATTCATGAACTCCCCCTGAAGGGATCCTGGAGATTTGTATCCATCTCATTAAGTCTGCTTGAAGTTTGTAAGTTGCACAACTGCCCTCGTGATAAACTTCCTTCGTGCAGGGGCCGGCCCTAGTTGCTTTTGTCTTGGATTCTCTGTAGTCAGAACTTCAATGAGGGCAGCTTTTACTTGCAGCTCTCTGGAACTGGGTTCAAAGCCAAGAGCTCTTGGGAAGCCCAGTAAGCTGATAGTTCATGCCTTAGCTGGACAAATAGAGAGGCCAGAGCAGAAAAGTGACTCGGGGTCACCTTCCCTGAGATGGGAAGAAGGAGGGACTTTCAACACAAACCAAGGGCGTCCACCTGAACACTGCCTTTGCAGAACACCGATTGTAGTTTCCTCCAGCAAGAGGTCTGATTCGCTGCAGGTTGCAGGAGGTACTCATGGCTTGAAGCAGTGCTTAGCATTCTCTTCCTATGCTCCAGGAGATTAAATGAGAAGGCAGAAGATGCTAATCCCATGGAGCAAAGAGTTGGGGTCCTTGCCACAATGGTAATCTCATCTGCTCCTTTTACCTATATTAAAGTGAAGTATCTCTGTACCACACTCAAGCCAGGGGTGGAAACAGGTGCTGTACCGGCCTGACTTTCACTAGGGATATAGAGTGACATGTATTAATTGACATATCACTCTAGCAATAGCTGGGATGAATGACCTTGCTGCAGATGAGAAGGGAAATAGGAATCTACTTCTTGGAAATGGCTTTGAGGTAGAGGCATGTTCTTCTATACACCGGTAAAAACAAAACAAATCTACTTTTCTGGACTCTTAGTCCCTTGGTTGATAAAATGAAAGACATAATGTTCATGCAAATGGTTTTTCCCAAATTTATTTATTTATTTACTTACTTACTTATTTATTTATTTATTTATTTTTATTTAATGTTTTGAGTGTTTTGCCTACATGTATGTACCTCTTGTGTGCCTGCTGTATGTGGAGGCCAGAAGAGAGCCTCAGATCTCCTGGCACTGGAGTTGCAGACTATTGTGAGCCATCGTGGAGTTGCTGGGAATGTGGGTCTTCTGAAAGAGCACCCAGTGGTCTTCACCACTGAGCCCCACTAAAGTTACTTACTTGGAGTATTAAAAGAGAGAGAGATGTGTTTTGGGTGCTTAATGTTTTAGCTGGCACTTAATAAGTGCTTAACTAAACATCAGCAATCATCGTTGCTCCACAGATGTGCACTCATTGGCAAGTTCTCTGATTTGAGCGTAAATAAGTAAACAGAATACTTCAAGTAATTAGGGATGAAGGAAAAAGACACAGGAGTTTTAGACTATACGGAAGTGTCAACCAGATGAGAGCGAGGCCTTTAGTTCCCTGAGAAGCCCGAAGGGAAAACTGAAAAGCTCCATCTAGCTGAGATGCTCTAACCAATGGCCTTCAAACCCAGGGCACAGCAGGGGGACTCTACATCACTTCTACTTCTCGCTCTGTCATCGCTCCATGAAGGAAAAGGTTTCTTTTTCTGGCCTAGAACACTCAGGAAGATGCATCTGGAACTATCTGACTCTGCCAGGGAACAAATTATTGAAGCCGCACCCCCCCCCGGGGCCCTGACCACAAGGAAAACTGGGACAGCTTGGGAGGCTGGGCTGCCAGGTGTGCACTCTATCCAGAGCCAGCACGGCAGCTCCGGGGGCTTGTGTAACCGGTGCAGCGTGCCGGGAGACACTGCACAGCTGAGCACTCATCAAATGCAACAGGGCCCCAGATGGTGTGCACAGTGCCTGTACCGCCCCTTCCGCGGGGACAGAAGGCCTCAGCGTAGACTCAACATCCCGGGCCCTGAGCATCAGCCCAGGGAAAGCGACCTAAACAAAGCAGCCTCCGGCTGGGAAACAGCAAAAGGAGAGGGCCCGCTTCTGTATCTCGAACATTTATAGATGTTCTGACTAAACCATCCTTACAAGCAGTTCCCCAACAGCTTCCAGACTCTCTGGGGATGGGGGGAGGGGATATGGATCTTTAGAGTAAGGCTTTCTAGGTCCCAAGCTCTGCTCAGCCTGTCACGTATGAGGTGGTGATCCAGGATCTGTTTTCTTAACTAGTGATGCAACACTGCTCCATACAGATCATCTGAACAAAAAAACATAAATGGAGCATCCCTTGGCCCAAAGTGTGACATGGATAAGGAGCTTCAGATGTAGATTGCTTTCTGGAGTTACAGCATATGAATAATGAGATATCTTGAGCTAGGCAGGAAAGTCATTTACAACCCATCTAAACCATATACACAAAGTGTGAAGGTAATTTTACACACCACTTCAAATAATTCTGTACAGAAAACGAAGTTTGGGTATGGAATTTTGCACACGTGGAACCAGGTTAGCCCTAACAAAAATTTGGATTTTGGAGCATTTGAGATTTCCGAAGTTAGGATGATGGACCCACACTACGCATAGAAAACCATCGGCAGTCTAGGGCATAGTATACAGTTGGCAAATATTAGTCATCATCTCCAACACACTGGAGTTTCTCTTCCAGTTCCACCTTTTGCAGCCTCCTGAGTCTTACAGAGAAAGAGGCCAGCATCTCTGTAAAGCCTGCCCCTCGCTGAGCGTGTACCACGTGCCAGGCAGAGCGCTGGAGACTAATGAGGAAAAACTAACGCTGAGAGTCCACACGTCCATCACTGACCACCACACACTGAGAAAAAGCAGACAATAAAAGTCTGGTCAGGCATTGTTCTGGGTCTCTCACATAGATTGGCTCATTTGATGAGACCTGCCCGTATCCGTATCACACATGGGGAAAAAGGAAAGAGGGGTTTGAGGAGGTGTGAGGTAGCCTGAGCTCTGGATGATGCCGTCACCTCCTCGGTAGCTCCTCTCTCTACCTTCACAGCCACTCCTTTGTTACCACCCACCACTGCCAGTCTGTCCCACCTCCTCTCCTTGGCGGTACCGGAAATGCACCCCAGGTTTAGCCCTCTGTCCAGCACCCTTTCTATTAATCACCCTATCACATTCTCGCTTTAATTTTGTTTTTTCTTGGCAAGACACACACCTCACATTTCACAGGAGTCCCGGGAGAGAGATTAAATTCATTGAAAGCTTTTTAAGTGAAAAAAAAATCTATTTTAAATGATTTCATAATCTTTTATAGAGCCAGGTAAGTTAATCAAACAGTGAGATCACTATACCATTTTGTTATCTTGCACACAAGGTCAGGGTACTTTGGGGCCCTGACATAGGACACCAGATAGTGAATAGTGATGAGAGCTGCTTCCTTACAGTGAGTTCCCTGTGTTGACTGATAACACACTCAATACACCATTCATTCCCAGCACCGCAACACCTCGTTTTTCATGATCACTTGTGTGCCTGCTTTCTCCACTATGATAGAATCCCCAGGACAGAGCACTAAAGCATTTCGTATCATAAGATTCTCATCTCCAGCAACAGATCTGGACCATCGAGAGCAAGTTAGGGACCAAGCATAGGTCACAGAGTAAACAAATCTTGCCCCTTGATTGTGGCTCAGCAGATAACATCTTCGCAAGCCAGAAATGAGCTGCTTTCTTCTCACTTCAAGAGCTGCGTGCTCTCCAGCTCGGCCTGAAGAGTTCTCTCTGGCTACACACCCTGCACCAATATCTCCCTAACTACTAAATAACTACAACTACTAGAAATTGCTCCTTATTAAGCATTTCCTAGGTGCTTTGTGGCTTTTGATCACCATAGCAACCCTTTGATACAGTTGTTATCACCTTTAAGTTATAAGGATGTAGAGCAGTAGTTCTCAACCTGTGGGTCTTGACCCCTTTTGGAGGTTGAATGATCTTTTCACAGGGGTCACATATCAGATAACTTACATATCAGATATTGACATTATGGTCCATAGCAGTACCAAGGTTACTGGTTTTAATGGTTGGGCGTCAACCGCAACATGAGGAACTGTAGGAAAGGGTCGCAGCATTAGGAAGGTTGAGAGCCGGTGGTGTAGAGACTCAGCTGGGTTTCATTCAGTAACAAATGATGCCTTTGAGTGTCCCTGACGCCACATCTCACCCCTTTATGATTTATGCACCCCTTTATGATTATGCACTAGATAATGTAACCGTGAAGAAACAGAGCCAGCAATGGCCACCATAGGAGCTGTAGTAGGTGGGCACGCGGGGGAGCATCCTCTGCCCCAGAAATGGCTTTGGAGGACTGAAGGGGGAGGCTGGATAACTGGCTCTAGCCCTTTTCTAGTAAAGCTCCAAATCCAAGGTAATCTAGCTGTGGTCCCACGTCTGTGCCCAACGCTTGTTTTATTAGGACAGCCTGTCCAGTGAGCAGCTCCTAGTTTCTAAAGAGTGATGGTTCTAGGCGACCAGAGTCAAGGCCTTGAGTGTCTTTTGTCTTACTCTCTCCCTTCCCCCCTTCTCCATCTCTATCTGTATCTCTCCACCTGAGTTAAGGATAAATTACAGCTAAACAAGCTGTCTGAGTCTATCTGGAAATTATCCTTCCTTACACTTATCAATTCTTCAATAGAACAAAATGCAATGCACGCTGCCGGGTTGTTTAACATCAGTGCAACTGGGCAAAAAATGGGACCCTCGTGAAAGTGACAGTCCCGTTCCTTAGCAGCCTCGTCCAAGGAAGGTCACTGTCACCACTGTACCCTCTCCTAATCACCAAGATGCCTAGGCCTGAAGTAAGATATTGCTGGTTGAGACATGGAACTTTGGTACAACGAGCTGGAAGTCTGACATTTTGCTTATTGGTAGCCAGAGGGGGGGAAAAATCTCATTTGAGGAGTGCCAGGCTTGAAGTGTAAACAGTTATTCTGCCAGGAGAGAAGGAAGACAATAGAACTCTGTGAGCGGTGGGTGAATATGCTACAGCTGATGATAACAGTGTGTGCCTCGACCAGAGAGACAGCCATACTGGCACTATTTCACTGAACTCCAACAGCAACCAACAGGCAGGGCTCAGACGGACTCCCAGTGCCAGTCCTTTTGTCAAAGACAGGATTATTTGTGCTTGAGTCCTTGCTTCTCCAGGGGGTGACAGTTAAAGAAGGATCGCCCCTTGGGGCAAACTGCAAAGAAGCCTCACTAAAGAGCCCGTCTATAAATCACCCCAGGGGAGAATGATTGGTGGCTGGAAGGAAACAGCCTGGCTCCACTGTAGAGGATCTGCTTTGAAGAGATGTCTAGATTGAGAGAAAAAAAAAATTAACGTAACGGCTGAAGAAAAACCACCTCAGGTGAAGAGTAAACAGGCTGGATAATGATATAAAAAAATAGAAGTTAACAATATGGGGGGGGGAGGAAATGAAAGAAAAATAGTCCATCCATAGCGTTCACTTTACTTCTAAATTATGGCAGCCGTGTGTGATAAATTAATAGTTAAGGAGGTAATAAGATTCGAGGGAAGCCTTGGAAGGAGCCATAAGTCACGAGCAGACAGTGACGTGTGTCCCGTGCCATCCTTCATCCTCCTGAGAGAAGCCACGGGCTTTATATCATTTGGCAGGAACCACTGAGTCACATAATTTTGCTCTTAAGTAAATTTCTCCATTAGCATGAAAAATGGCATTCCGGGCATTTTTACTCCAATATAATTAGAAACTGAACGTTCCCAAACAATGCTTCCAAGGATAGAAACACACATATACTCGTTCATGCTTCGCGACACTTGGAGAAAACTCTAGATTACATCAATGACTTAAAAAAAAAAAGATACTAATCTCCATCAGCGTCTTAGCTCACACTCTAAGGACCAGTTGGTGTAACAATGTGGATGCCTAAAAGAAACTAGTTATTTCCTGCATGGCTTACCATCTTATCCAATAGTTATTTCTTCTTAATAACCTACTAGGTCTCTACGATATCTTAAATGACAACAAAGAATAAGTTTAAGGTGATTATTCGCAGAGGTACAGCTAATAAAAGTAGAAGCCAATGTTTTCTTAGTTAGGGTTTTGGTTGCTGAGATGAAACCCAATGACCAAATTGAGGAAGAAGGGTATTTCACAGATATTTCTGTATCACAGTTAGTCACTGAAGACTGTCAGGATAGTGGGGCAGGGACCTGCAGGAGGGAGTCGATACAGAGGCCATGGAGGGGTGCTGCCAACTGGCTCGCTCCTTATGGCTCTCAGCTAACTTTCTTCTAGAACCCAGGACCATGAGTTGCAATGGGCGGGGCTCTCCCATTATCAATCACTAATTAAAACAATGTCCTCCCTACAGGCTTGCTTACAGCTGGAGTTTATGGGGGCAATTTCTCAACTGAGTGTTCCTGTTCTCACCTCATTCTACTTGTGTCAAGTTGACATAAAAACCAGCCAGGACAAATGTATTAAGTTGGTAATTTGGCTGCCTCATAGAACAGGGATAATAAGTAACAACTGTCCCAATTAGGCACATGCACAACATACTGATTTAACCAAGAGAATATTACAATTTTTCACAGGGAGAGTTACTCTTTCTCGGGGCAGGAGGTGAATGTATCTTGCC
Organism: Apodemus agrarius; assembly: GCA_964023405.1. Classification (NCBI taxonomy): domain Eukaryota; kingdom Metazoa; phylum Chordata; class Mammalia; order Rodentia; family Muridae; genus Apodemus; species Apodemus agrarius. The sequence goes on from OZ030015.1 coordinate 18,812,125, forward strand.
CCCGACTCCTTTCTGCAGTCTTCTTTTTCTATCAAGTTCTTCCTGGTTTTCTCCCTTCACTAGGGAACCACAGCTAGTGCTCGGATCTAACACAAAGTCACACAACTAAGGGCGGATTCCCTGGATGCTCACAGGACAGAGAATCTGACTTTCCCCCCCCCCTACCTCCTGCCTCCTGGTTTCCGGCATTGACTGCAGCTAGACAGACAATTACCCAAGAAATGTCAAGCTATTATTGCTCTAAGCTGTGGTCATGCCTAGAGCATGCAAACCTTGCTCTTTGAGTCCTGGCTTCCTGAGAGGGATAATTAACCTCAGGCTTCTGGCTCTGTTCCACTGAGAGCCCTGGCATTTGGTGTGTGTGTGGGGGGGGGTAAAAACAATTCTTTAACATTTTCCTTACTAATACCTTGAATCATAAAAAAAAAAAACCTGCTCAGTAAAACTTGAAGACATCCAAGGAAAATCAAGTTCAAACATGCTACTATTTCCATCATACAAGCTTCACTTCAGTGACAGCAAGACTGAAGGCCAGGAAGCAGCCAGCAGAGGGAAATTCAGCTGAGGGTCTGATGGTCTGAGTCTCCGGGACTGAGCTAGATACTAACACCAGCGCTAAAAAAGACTGTGACCTTCAGTAAGTCATTCAACTGATCCCTACTTCCCCCATGTCCAAATGTACTCTTGAATTAAACCTCTTGGATTCATATAGGCTCTCCTTCCCTCTCTTACCCCACTCACTGCTACTGCTGGACAATGAATTCAGGACCTTGTGCACATTCATGAAATCATATATGCTTCACTGTTGGTCTGTAATCAAAGCCCCCAAATCTCAGGGAACTCCCGGCCTTATCACCTCTCTCACATCTTCTTCCACACAGCACAAACTTAGCACTCAGGCCACACAGTCTGGATGGCACTTGTTCAGGAACTCCCTTCTACCCCCAACCTCTTGGCATGACTGATCTCATCAGGACACCTACCACACACCTCCCCTTGATCGACGTGCACCTAAAGAATTGTCTGTTCAAGCCGGGCGGTGGTGGCGCACGCCTTTAATCCCAGCACTTGGGAGGCAGAGACAGGCGGATTTCTGAGTTCTAGGCCAGCCTGGTCTACAAAGTGAGTTCCAGGACAGCCCGAACTACACAGAGAAACCCTGTCTCGAAAAAAAAAACCAAAAAAAAAAAAAATTGTCTGTTCAATGACTGTTCCCCACTAAACTAAAGAGTCTATGAAACCTGTGAGTTGACCTGATTCAGGCTTGCATCCCAGAACCTAGTGCAGTGACCAGCTCAATAAGCGACCGCCAGCGTTTGCTTGCTAATGCTGACCAAGCTGTTACCACAGACAGGCATTTTAACTTATTTGAAATGGAAACCTGGGTTATCAATTCAGGTGCTTAAAAGAGGACAGAGTCTTAGGGGCTAATGTGCGTGGAACAGGCTTGCACTGTTTCGTTGCTGAGTGTTAGGAAGAGGGAATGCTAAGCTAAAGCCTGCGAAGCCATCAGCTCTAAGAGCAGTTATAAACCTCCTGAGAGACACCAGCATACTGAAAGGCTGCTCATCTATATTTCCAGGCCTTTATATCACCTATGAATTAGCAACGGATCAGGCATTCTCTCTGGCCAGCAGATGCCTGAGGAAGCTGGCTGGGGATGGCAAAAGCCCAGACTCAGGAAAGCTGAGCCTGGAATGCACTCAGCAGATAAAGGCTGCAGCGTGTAAGCCAGGGGAAAAGTCTTCAGCGTGTCTGTGGACTTTTACAGTTTAGGAGGCACCAAGTTCTAATATTTACTGTAAATAGGGAGGGCAACAGATTTCATATAAAATCCAATCAAAGTAGGAAGTATTGATAGGGAGGGAGACACCTGACCCAAGCAGGTAAGCTTTGCAGTCCGGGCCAGATAAAATTAGCATCGGATCTTGCTGACTCAGCAGCTCATGCCTGGCCGGAAACCAAATGAGCACTGCAATCGAGTTATCTCAGGGAGAAAGCCATAGGGAAGGGCAGGGAAGGAACAGCTGAAAAAAAAAGGTTGTCCCGGGGTCTGCAGAGGAGGGCGGCTGTCACTGGATTCAAGGAGGCTTGCTTTCACCAGGTCATCAGTCACTGACAAAGACATGTGGCACATCACAATGCAGCAATCACCGCACCCATCACTGTAAAGGTACTGTGCACAACCACAATCCAGTCATGATCAACAATCACAATGTACCGGTCACTGTGTGCGGTCACGATGCACAGTCACTGGGCACAGTCACTATGCACAGTTACTATACACAGTCACTATGCACAGTCACTATGCACAGTCACTATACACAGTCACTATGCACAGTTACTATGCACAGTCACTATACACAGTCACTATACACAGTCACTATGCACAGTCACTATACACAGTCACTATACACAGTCACTATGCACAGTCACTATGCACAGTCTCTATACAAAGTTACTATGCACAGTCACTATGCACAGTCACTATGCACAGTCACTATGCACAGTCACTATGCACAGTCACTATGCACAGTCACTATGCACAGTCACTATACACAGTCGCTATGCACAGTCACTATGCACAGTCACTATACACAGTCGCTATGCACAGTCACTATGCACAGTCACTATACACAGTCACTATGCACAGTCACTATGCACAGTCTCTATACAAAGTCACTATGCACAGTTACTATGCACAATTACTATATACAATCACTATACAGTCACTATGCACAGTCACTATGCACAATCACTATGCAAAGACACTATATACCAGTTATTTTCCACAGTCACTGCAAGATTCATGTATGGTAGGAACTAAAAATCAACACCCAAACAAGTAAACCAGTAAGTGTGACATGCACTTTGCAGATAAGTGGCAGAGGCAAGGACAGCATACATCAGGAAGATTTGGCCAAGTCAGAAAAGACTGGGACGCCAGGACATTGACCTTATGGTGAGAGAGGAAAGCAGAAAAATAATAAGGAAAAAAAGAGCAGGCCATGAAGAAATGGAAGCGTGTGGGCACATCAAATTCACTGACCTTCGGCAGGAGGGACTAGGTGAATCCCAGGGTAAAGAGCAGGCCAGGCCAGAAGAGCCTGGGGATCCGATGGCAACAGGCTCTTGGGGCTGCAGGATCAGAGCAGCACACTGCCAGGCTCCTAGCTCTTCATCCCAGAGTAATACAGAGAAACAAACTTTGGGATTTGGGGTATAGCAGCCCCACCCTACTACCTGAAGAGTTCACTGCCTGCAGTTTTCCTCACCTTAACTCTGGGGAGACAGATGGGGAGAGGAAGAAAAGGGGGGCACACTCACATCACCCCCACTCCAGGTATTGTTTCTCTTGTTGTGTGTTACTGCTGGCTGTTGTTTTTAATCTCTTACTATGCTCGCGAATAAGTTAAGCTTCACACGTGTGTATAGTAAAAAAAAAAAAATGTACAGGGTGCAGGACTTTCTTCAGATTCAAAAATCTACTAAGCCCTAGTAACCAGGGTCTTTGACCATATACTCACTCCATGGATAGAGAGATGGCAGCCCCTTTTCCAAACTGAACTCTAGAAAGACCCCTCTGACTACAACGCAGACTGAAGTTTGGAGACCTCTAGCTCCCACCGACTGCTCAGTGGACAAAATAGCCCAGGAAGACTTGAAAATGCAAATTACGGCCAAAAACAGGCTCATCATTCAATCATGAGGGCCTAGAGAGATGGTTCAGCAACTGGGAGGGCCAGCCACCCTTCCTGAAGTCCTGGGTTCCGTTCCTAGCACTGACAGGGTAGCTCACAACCATCTGTAATTCCAGTCCTCGAAAATCCAACACTCTTCTGCCTGGCTTACACGCATGTGGCATACTTACGTACACGAAACATAAGATAAAAGATACACAAGATAAAAATAAGTACATCTCTTTGAAATATTGATTCACAAAATTGTCGAGAAAGCAAATGATCCACACAGGGATAACCCAAAGCAAAGTAAAACAATAATAAATGCAGCCTTCCCAAACCCCAGTAGTGTCTTTATACAGTGTTGATGGCCACAGGGAAGCATGTGCAATGTGATGTATCCTTGGGCCTGCTTATTGGAGGCCATAATAGTTTAGATAGAAAGTATCTCCCAAAAGCCTAACTGTTGAAGGCTTGGACCCTAGCTGGTGCATCCAACCACTGAGAGCTGAAGGAGTCATGAGGGCTCTGGCGTAATCTCCTGGATCAATCCATCTATTGATTCTTCTTTGATGGTACTACTGGGAGGTGGTGAACCCTTTGGGGACCAAGTGAAAGGAAGCAGGTCCCTAAGGGCCTGACCGGGGACGGCGGCTATCTTATCCTGGGTCAACCTCCCTTCTGCCCCATTCCTTCCCAACCACCATGCAGTGAAGTGAGAAGACTGGTCTGCTACACATCCCTGCTCCAGAGTGGTCCTCCTCATCCCTGACCTGAGATCGAGGGAATCAGCTGGCCATTAACCAAAATGCTTGAAACCATGAGCCGAAGGGGATAACTCCTGTAAGTGGTTTGCCTCAGGTATTCTGTCTGGGATAAGTAGCTGACTAGGAGACCCTGGCCAACAGCTGTTCTCCCAGTCTGGCACACCCTCTCTGTAAGGAAGATGGGAAGACATGGATGACACTGAAGGGAACACTTAGGGGGTTACTCGTCCTTAGCTCTGAGTACGGGGAAGGAAAACAGATCTCTGCTGAGGAGCCTTAGTCACCAGCTAGTCTTCGCCTTCGCCAGGGCTCCGTGTTTATGATCTCCATGTTCTTCACTGTATCCAGAAGAAGAACATTCGTTTAAAAAGGGCTCTGGTTGGAAATGGCTTTAATTGGCAATGCCTGAATGACACGAAAGAAGTTTTTTAATACCTGAAGTCATGGATACACACAAACACACACAGCACACTCTGACACTACGCGAATACATGTAGACACACCCAGTACGCTGTGAAGTCATACACATACACACAGACACACAGCACACTCTAAAGTCCTGCGAATACACATAGACAGACAGACAGCGTGCTCCGAAACCATGCGTATAGACCCAGACACACAGAGAACACTTCAAATCTATTGCCAAGTAAAACTTAGCTTCAAGAAATAAGCTGGGCTCTTCAATGAGTAGTCCTGGGAGGAGGGATGCAAGCAGATTATCACATGCCCCCCAGCACAACGCCAATGAAAACTAGGTCAAGAACCTTAATATAAAACCTGGAGGTCTGAAACTACCAGAAGAAAATACTTCAAGTTAGACATTGTCGAAACACTCTGAAAAGCACACGGGGCAAATGAGAAAATGTGTTAACAGTCGTTGTCATCCAGGCACAGTGGATGTACCTGTGGCCCTAGCTTCCAGGAGGCTGAAGCAGGAGGATGCTGGGAATTCCAAATCATCTAGCACACAAAGCAAGATCTTGTCTCAAAAGAGCCCAAAATAGAAACCAAACAAAAGACCCAAGCAATTTTCAAGAATGAGCCTCAAAAGAAAGAAGGTAAGGAATGCAAGAGCTTACAGGATCTCGAGATGGCGAACCAGGCACAGTATACTCACATGCAGTGAGATGGGCCGTGGGGAAAAGAACATATTTTAAAAGGTGAGAACAGGGAGGTTTTCTGAGCGGGCAGTGAGCACAGTAAATCCCAGATCTGAGAAGATTTGCTTCCAGCAGGACAAGCAACTTCCTCCCTAAAGACATCCCAGGGGGACTTCAGAACACTGTAGACCAGGAGGGGAGCCTTGAGAGGCGGCAGAAAGAAAAGGCGCTACCGTATGACAGGATAAAGTTAACCTTAACAGAGAGTTATCAACCAACCAAAAGACAGCAGACTCTACGTCTACAAAAGCTCTCTTGCACAACCAGTCACTGAGCGATTTGCGAATAGGACGCCCTGAGGTTGACTCTGAGGTATTTCCTTCAGAAATAAGAAAAGACGCAACAAAGGCCGCAGGAGGCATGGAGGACTTCTTTTATAAATTGTTACTGAAATCATAAAATTTACATCCTTAATTATTTTAAGAGATGTATTTCTCTTTATTGTATGTGTTGAGTGCTTTGCCCATGTGGATATCTGTATGGGTGAAGGCCAAATCGGGGCACCAGATCCCCTGAAACTAAAATTACAACTAGTTATGAGCCACCATGTAGGTGCTGGAAAAAGAAGCTAAGGTCTCTGGAAGAGCCAACCACTCCATCTCTCTTGCCCCTCTCCTCGGTTATTTTTTTAGACTGGTACATGTTTACATGTACCATAATAATATTGGTGAATTCGTATTGGTAAAAGTATCCAAAAATGCCAAACATTTGAAATGATAATAGTATTTTATTTGTGGAGATATTCTCTAAAAGTCAAATTAAAATGCTTCATAAGAATAGCACAGCATTTAAGAGAGAAGTGAGTTTCCCAACAGTCCCCTTATTATTCAGAAGGAATATAAAAGATATTAACTTTGAACTTTATTAAGTTAAATGTGCATGATATACTGCATGGGTAGCCATTAAAACTCGAATACGAAGTATAACTTTTAAAGTCATAAAAGGGAAAAAGAAAATGGGAAAATTGGAAACAACCCAGAAGAAGGAGAAAGGGCAAAAATGAGGGGGAAAAAAAGAATAGTTAAGACGGTTGAAATAAATCCAAACCATTACAATAAAATCTATTAGCTCCTTCCTCACAATGAACACCTTCATCAAATGACTAAGAGCCCATAATTCCTTCAGCCCATAATGAACAGAGAAGGTACAGTGTGTACACCATTTCTGTTCAATACTGACCTAGACTCCTACCCGGAGCTGTAGGACAGGGAGAGAAAAGACTCCAGACTGGCTGAGAGATGAGCTTCTCCACATGTGCAGATGCCATGGCTGAGCTTTTGAGGAAGCCCAGCAATCTGCAGAGAGTCGGCCATAGGAGGGAAGCACTGGGTGCTGCAAGACAGGGGTCCTGGCCTACCATGAGGAGGAAGGGGAGGAAGTTGGAGTAAAGAGGGAAAGATGGGGTGGGTCAGGCTTCAGACTTCCGCTGTGGATCAGACATGGAGGACTAGAAAACACAGCCTCGAGAACCAGGCTCTCTCTCTCTCTCTGCTGCCTGCTGCTTGCTGGTGTGTGGATCTGTGGAAGCAAACACTTTGTAAGTCTGTTAAATATGCTAACTTTGAGTTTCCATTGAAAGAAAGAGGGGAAGGGAGGGAAGGAAGGAGGGAAGAAGGGAGGGAGGGAAATGGGGAGGGAAAGGGAGAATGCATAGATCGATCGGAGCTTGGGTCTCTGCAGAGAGGTGACAGCTGAAGTGGTGGGTTTGGATGCATGGAAGCTATGGGACCTAGGTGACAGGGTCAGGGCGCCTATCTGAGCATTTGGGACCTCCAAACAGGGAGCAGCACGACAGTCTGGGGAACAGGAAGACTGAGAAGGTACGTAATGGCGCTCTGCCCTGGATCAGATGGTAGAACTGATGCTTCCTCCAGGAACCAAAGAAGGAGACAGTCAGCCCAAGAAAAATCTAGATTCTATCATCAAGAGAAGAAAGGGGAGGAGTTCTGAAGTTCCACAGTGGAAGAAAAGAGTACCAGAGAAGAGAAGGAAAGAAGAGAGACTAAGGCCCAAGGCCTTGGCTGCACAGTTCCTGGAAAGGGGAAGGGAGCAGATGCTCACCAAAAGGTGAGGGCTCCTGTCCAGAGCTCTGGAATCCGGCCACGAGGGACTGTGTGAACAGCCTGGGAATGTGGGCATAGGAGGTTCAGATTCTGCCCTTAGAGATCTCCTAATGCTGACCTGCCTCGTAGACCCTCAGCAAGGAAGAGACAAGGTGCGTGGGAAAGGCTACTGCATGGTGGGTATCCATGTTCACAGTCTAGAACATGGTATGTCTGCGCAGAAGGCTAGAAAGGAAACAGATCACCCAGCCTCAGCCACAGGCAGCCTGACAACCATGTGCGTACCTGAAGAGGGGCCCGGGACATGGCTCAGAGTACTTCTGGTGACTCCGAGAAGCCAGCTGTTGGGACTTGAGAGAGGCAGTGTGTGCAGCACCCTCAAGTGGGTCCATGGCTACTGGACTGTACAGAGCTCATGCCTGGGCTTCTCTCAAGGTGCTGTTTAAGACAGGACCATACCACGGTGGGTGGGGGCCATCTCAGCTCCCAAACCTGTGAGCCTCAGGTTAGCACATACCAACCCCAGTGCTTGCCCTTGGGGTGTCCTTAGCATTCCCATAACCTGCCTTGTCAGGGCTCCAGTGCACTTTTTTTCCTCTACAAAGTAGAAGACTAACCCTCTTGGACCAGACACCCAATCAGGTCTAGAGAAGGCACCGAGCCAACAGACCATTCACTGAGGCCACTGAATGACTGGAGGGTAGGGGGAGTGGTGAGGGGGAAGGAGTGGAGTCCTGGGAGATTTCTCATGTTTGTTTAATATACAGCAAGTGCAAAGTAATTGATTGATTGATTGATTGATTGATTGATTGATTGATTGATAAGTCCCTATGTCTCTGCTTCAGGTACATTAGGAAAATACATCTAGGAGATGAAAGAGAGGTTTAGAGACCTGAAGGACTGTACTCAGATGTGCCTCAACACAAGATTCTTCACAGATTTTCTTCTACCCTAAAGATATAATAAACAGCAATTCCAATAACTGGGTAACATATTTCTAATTAAGGGAACAAATGCTCCTTTGGGCAATGCCTACCTCTAATGCATTTGAAGCACACCCGGCTGTCCTCACACGGCGCCCCATCCCTGAAAACCGTGTTAGCTTGCTGTCCCTCAGCCCTCTGGCCCGCTAGACCCTTCTTACCCAGAATGTTCGTATTTCGTTACAAGGGATTTGCGAAATCTTCCTATTATTCAGTAGAGAGCTCTCTATTCTGAGTCATTCTCTGAGGAATTGCGAGCCCTGGCATTTGTCGGGAGCAGCCATGTTTGCTCTTGGGCGAGGATTTATCTAGCTGGCTCACAGACTTCTAACAAGGAGTTAACAAGAAAAGAAAGTCGCCCACTGCTTCACGCTGGAAGAAAGTACATTTCATGTCCTCCCTGGCTTTCTCTTAACTGTCTACAGCGGATAGTCTTGTTCTACAAAATTAAGCCATTTAAAGGGACAATGGAAGCAGACAAGACCGGTGGCTTATACTTGGCTGTGAGCAGAATAGGGAGAAGTTTGCCCAGCCTCTGGAGGCCACAATTAGAGGGATGGGCCTAGGACCATATATCCCAGCACAAGACAATCCAAATGTTTGCAACTCGCGTGCAGATGGTAGAGAATCGGTTATACTTTGAGCCCCGATCTCTCTGCTTTCTCCTGTGGCCTTTTTAGACTGGATGTTAGGAAAGATGCTGCTATGTCTTGACTCTGAATTGTATGTGTCCCACCAGAGGGTTCACAAGCTGGAAGTCTAGTCAGTGTGATGGGGATGAGAGGTGGTGGGGAAACCTCCAAAGGGTCAGGGACCATCAGAAGACCTTAGGTCACTGATGTGTGCCTTTAGAGGGGATTCTCTAGTTGCCCTATGACAGCAGGCCTGGCCACTCCTCAGTCATCTAGTTTTCTGCCTGCTTACATGATCCGTTCACCCTGGAAATGCTTCTGCCCCAGTGATACAACATATCGGCTAAGCTTCACCACGACTGAGCTGACGCAGGCACCACTCTGGAACTGGGAGCTTGCCTTGGCCATTTTGTTATAGTGAAGGACACAAACTCAAACTAGGGAGGGGTCGGTTGTCCGTTAGAGCTCCCAGCAGCCTCCACACCCCATGATCTCACCGTGCTCCCTCAAAGAGCACCCAGAACATGGGTCCTTCCTGCTGCTTCTCTTGCGCCCCTGATCTTGCTTACCTGGACCTTTCGTCTTGCCCACCCCTTCGATGAGCTAATTTCCTGGGTCATGTCCTCAATTTTATCACACCCCTTAGGTTGTGTTAGCGCTTCAAAGGCAGCTTCTGATGGATTTGCAAAAAAAACATCATTTTCATTCTCCAGGGGGTTCTAAATCTCTGCATATCTCACTCTCCACAGTATACTTCTAGAGAGCTGTGCCAAGAAATGTGTTAAACTTTTTATACCCCAACACACACACACACACACACACACACACACACACACACACGAATGCACACTTACATGGGGCAAGTGAACCAGGTGACCAGGGCAGTGGGCCTGGAGCTAGAGTGAGATCGAGATGTGCCCAAACCCTGAAAACCTCATCTTGAGACCAGCAGGAGCAAGGACTGCTCCCTCCCTGTTCTAGGCCTGCATGCTCTAGTGCATGCACCCTTGGGACCCCCACCTCCACCGCCATTGAGTCTGTCATGTAGCCCGGTGGCCAAATTATAGGCGTAAGCACCCAGAATTCCTCTTCATGCAAATGAAGCATTGCCGGCACCTCAGCCCCAGCCAGGGATGTTCACTTACCACAAAAACTGCCTACCCACTCACCAAAGTTTATATAGCCCTTACTACCCCCCAACTGAAGAACTATAACACTGAAAACAGCCTTGGAGAAGGCCGTTTCCCCCAGGCACTCAGACAAGACCGTGGGAGCCCACCCTGCCCGCCTGGACAAGCTTCTTTTATTCCAGCCCTGAGCACAACAGGTGCCTGAATACCCTTAGGGCAGAAGCACACCCCGGCCAGGTGGGCACAGTTACACTCCGCATTCATCCTGCTTGGAATCACCAAGTGACAAGTGCCTTCTTGTATGCTCATGGGATGATTCCTGACCGAGGCTTACAGTAGCTTCCAGATAAGGGTTGATCCCTAGGAAGGCCAAGGTAAGACTGGGACCTAGAACTTTGCTCCTCAGTCTCCAAGCAGGGGAGAAATGCCTCGTTTGCTTTAGCCCATCATTTCTATGAAATTCTAGAAGCCTCCAAAAGGAGAGAACATGACAGCTGAACATGTGGAGAGTTTGCGGTATGAAAGGTGTATGTGTGGCGGCAATTCGTTATTATAAAAATATCTTTTACATACTAGGAGACTAAAGTGCTTTACCTCGCAGCAAATTAATAACACGCGCGTTGAGGTCACTTCGGACTTAAAACTGCTATCCTGCTGTGCTTTCTGCCTGTTTGTTTGACCTGCCTTTAAGAGAACAATGCAAACAGCCAACTTAGCTTGCCTCAGATTTGCCATGTAATCAGCTTCTGTGACCTAAGCTAATTCACAGCTTTAATCTTAAGCTACATATCTTCCTGAGTTCCTGACCCGGAGAGCGGTACCTGTGTGTATGTATGTGAGCTATCATATCATAATCATTTGCTGGAAACAGTGAGCACATCAAAGGGGACCTTATAAAGCAAATATCCACCACAAATGTTGAAGGCGATGTGGATATAGGTTGCTAAGTCTGTTTGCCTTGTTACATTTGCCTTCCTGGGTGCTTCTGGGTCATGGAGACAGTAAGTTTCATTCCCTATCAAACTCTGTTAAAGATTTCTGTGAGCATCCTGCATGCCTTCCCCCTGGGATGTCTTCTGGGTTGCTTAATAAATACAAAGTGAAAGCTCTCTATTAGGGACTCAGATACAGTGACAGATAGTCAGACATTGGGGCAGGCATAGACAGACACACCACATACAGACTACAGATAAGCCATAAACCGTGAACTGCAGAAGACACAGAGAGAGAGAGAAGTGGAGAATTCTAATCTGGACTCACTCTTAAGCCAGGGGGAAGAGCTTTGATTTCTTTCTTTAATGAAACACTAATGTATTTCGGTGCCTCTGTACACTGCTGCCTGGTCAGCTCTTTACCCAGCATGCATTGGTATGGTTGTGATGACCTATGTAACTGGTAAATATAAGTAAGTGTTCCCTTAGCTCTGTAAAACACTGTAACGGGTTATTTAATCTGAGAGGGATAGGGATGTTGTAGGAGCCCCAGTTTATAGCTGTTCAGCCAGAAGCACAGCGAAGGCACCCATGGTTGGAGCTGGGACCAGCCTCTAACATGAGGACAGCCGTGGGGACTGAGCCCCTGACCTGTGGGATTTGACTACACTTCCAGGTGAACAGTGGTCAGACTGAGCCAGCATTCAGTCAGGGGACTTCCCACTGGGGCCCGCTGCGTGAGAAAGTTTCACACACGTTTGGTCACAGACATCTCTGCTGACCGCTAGAAGGAACCGAGGGAACCGAGCTGGTTTTTCTACAGACTTTCCCTTTGTCCTTCCTTCTCCAGCCCACTACGCTGCTGAGCCTGAGTTCAAGTCCTCACACCCAGCCTGTTGCAATAGCTTCTTCCATTTTCCACTCCCTTTCTCCCTCATCTGTGCTTTCTCCCCAAAACCTACTCCACAGCACTTCGAAAGCGCAAACCTGATCACGTTAGTTTGTTGCCTCAGACCTCCAAAGCTAATAGGGATTTCCAGGCTGTTTCTATAAGAAAACGACCTCATCAGAACTCGTAATAAAGTTTAATTTCTTCATATTTCTTTATATGCGATGAAAGGCTTGAGTACCTTAAGTGGATGGGTTTAGCCTTGAACAGCGTCAGCCATACCGTTTTCCAGGAATGGAGAACAGTGCCGAAGCAAAACATCTCCCACCGTGAGGACAGAGCTCCTTGGTTTACATTTTTTCACAGATTAGATTACACCCATCCGCCCAGATGGACCTTGGTTCCCGCACTTTACCTCGGCCACTTTACCCACATGCTACATGGGTTAGCCAGCTGTCCCTCACTATAATAAACACCCGACCTAACCAACTCACAGAGAGAAAAGGTCCGTGTTGACTCATAGTTGGAGACCATTCACCTGATGCTCAGGGAACAAAAGATTGCCTCAAATCAGGGTCTCACAGTCGTCTCCACTGGGCATTCCTCCAATAGTTTGAGGACTTCCCACTAAGCCCCACCTCTTTAAGGGTCTACTGCTGGACAAAAGCACCATGGGCTGGGAACCAAGTGTCGGACACGTAGACCTTTGTGGGGTGCATAGCCCAAATCATAGTGCTGTCCTTTACACACGTGCTATTCACAAACAACAGAATATACTACACAGTCTCTCCCACCAGCTAGATGACCTAGAGGCATGTTCTATACTTTTCTAGGTTCCACTTCCTCTTCTGTATAACAAATATAATGCTGATAGTTTGTAAGTCTGTTATGTCAGGTAGTGTAGAGTCAAAAGCATTGAAGAGGGTTGACAGCTAACGGCGTGTAGACGGAGCAAGGGTTTCCATTACATAGGTGTATCAGGAAGGTAGGATCCTCTTTTCTTCCAGTGTCTGCCTGTTCAATTAGCTCTCAGGTGGGGCATTGCTGTCACCGCTGTCTGTCTCTTGTGAGCCACTTGCACGTATCTGTGGTTGCCTGCATTGAGGGTCACTGTTGATCCCCGGGAAGGAAGCCTAGATAGCTGATGTCATATTTGTTATACCAAATCCATTCCTGTGACTCACTAATTTCACCACTCTTAGGAAAGTGCATAGCCTCTAAAACACACTCAACAAATGTTTAGTATTTCAAAAAAAAAAAATCAAAGGAAAGGAGACCTGCGTAAAAGTCTGCGCATGTGCACAGTTTATCCTAACAGCAACTTATTCAACAGCTGACAAAATGCTTCAAGTACGCTCGTAAGAACCATGCTGTTAGCACCGCTGCTCAGCAACTCACAAAACACATAATAAATTAAAGAGATGTAACTTTTAGACAATCTCCCTTTGATGACAGTTTTCTCTTCCATCCTGATATGATGCCAAGTTAATGTTATCATAAAATAATCCCATTTAACTACAATTGTGCAGTTTACGGGGCCATTACTGTCATCAGAAAGTGGAATTATATTCAAATCCGAAAACTGAGGCTTACATAGAAATAAATGGCGTTAACATGCAAACGGATTACACGCAGGAGAAACGGGAACTGCGCTGTGACAGGCATTCCAGCGTGTGCTCAGCATACACAGATGATTGCATTTTGATATTTATTCATACATGAACAATGAAAACAAATCACACTGGCAAGTTACATTCCTATTTGTTTAAGAAGACAGAGGCGTACGCGCGCCCTCTGAATACAGACTGCACTGGGCGTGCTTGGGCTTTGTTCAGACAACCCAGTCCATCTGTGACCTGGAAGTCAGCTGATGGAACTATTTTTACAGGAGAAATCTAGGCTTCGGGGAGGTGTGAGAGGAGGCCGGGGAGGTGAGATATGGGCAGAATAAAGCAAGATACAGAATTAAAGTGCCAAGGGAGCTCTGAGAACCAGTGCCTGGGCTCAGCTCAGTGATACTGAGAGCATCCCGAGGGCTCATTCTGCTCAGGGAGATGAGCTAGGCCAGAGGTGTTGACTGGAGCTATGCGCCGTGCTCCTGCCGCCCACCACCAGTGCAGTCCAACAACATGCTCTACACCACAACAGTCTTCCTAGGCCCCTGGGTGAGCTGTGGGGGAGGGGCTGACATTTGCAGATGCTGCGGCTCCCTTAAGAATGCAGTGTGTTTTCTCTTCCCAAGGAGCTACTCTGTGGCAGCTTTTCTTTATTAGTCCCTTGGGAATGAGGATAAAGTCATGGCTGCCTGCAGGGTTTTATCAATAGCAAGGATGGCTTTCCAAACCCTCTCAAGGCCCTCCTGATCTTTACTGATTACTTATTCAGCAATAAAGAAAAGTGACATTAGGTGCACTTGCAGGAAAGACAATTCACACGGAGATGATTGTGTTAAGTGAAATAAACTAGACTTATAAATACAAATATTACCTGTTTTCTCTCATATGCAACATCTAGAATTAAACACAAACACAAACACACACACACACACACACCACATGCACATACATACATACACACATGTACACATACGTAATATGAAAGTACATTGTAACTATGAGGGGGAACGAGTCTAAAGAGAACAACAAGGGAAAAACTAGAGGATAATTGGAGACGAGACAAAAATACCTTATTTTTCTCTTCGTATGTAGTAGAATCTAGCTTATACCTACACAGATATATGTATACAACCTATATAACATATTTAGGGTATCTATTGCTATGATAAAACTCCATGACCAAAAGCAATCCGGGAGGAGTTTATTTCATTTTGCAGCTCTCAGGTCGGACTCCATCCCCGAGAGAAGTCAGAAGGGGGATTCAGGGAAGGGGCGTGGAGGCGGGAACTGAAGCAGAGACCAGGGTGAAGCGCAGGTTTACTGGCTTAGCCTCATGGCTTGTTTAGTCTGCTTTCCTATAGCACCCAGTACCACCAGCCCAGGGTTAGCACTGTTGATAGTGAGCTGGGCCCTCTGATATCAACCAACAATCTGGAAAGTACCACAGGCTTGCCCACAGGGCAATCTGGAAGGGGCGTCTTCTCAACTGAGGTCTCCTCAAATGCCTCTAGCTTGTGTTAAGTGACATGCAATGAGTCAACACACTGTGTATGTCTGTGTGACACTAAGACAGAAGGGACACTGCTGAAGGAAGAAGGAAACCAATGGGGTATGGTAGTAAAGGTGTATATGGGCAAGATTCAATGATACATGTATGCAAATATCATAATAAACACCATTATAATGTGCATTAAGTAAAAAAAATAAAGGGAAGAAAAAGATGTTTGAGCAAAGGTGTGAAAGAGGGTGGAAAGTTAGCAAGCAAACACACACTGGAGAGGGGTACAGACAGCCTGAGCCAGGGCCACACACCTAGCAAGGTCCAGTGTGGAGCAGGGGTATGGCAGATGGAATCCTAAAGTGAATTTTTGCAGACCCTGTCTGACAGGATTACGGCGTGCTTCACAGATAAGAATAACCATATAGCACTGCTATGTGATATCTACAGCTCATTAATGCAGCCTACATAGCAACCCTGTATGGCAGGTACTAAAGCTGTGAAGTCACATTTGAGGGACCTGAGTGATCTTCCAGATTAAGTAATTTTCCTCAAGGCCAACACCACCTGGAAGTGGCAAGGGTCCGATCCCTACTCAATTCAAATTCAAGCAATGGGGCTCTGAAGACTGTGCCTCTCCAAAGCCGGATGGGGCTGGAGAAGGAGACGCTCTTGTAGAAGGCAGATAACGCAAGGAAAATGGGCTCTCCTGGAGGAGGAAGCAAGAAGCAAAGAAGCAGGGGTGTGAGGTGGATAGGAAACAAGATATAAAGGAAACGCCAGCACAGGGGTCACATTGCCACAGGAGTCAAAGGAGCCCAAGTACTTTCCAGGAAAATCAGTGCAGCTGAGGTAGGGTCTACCCACACCCTCCAGCAGCAGACCAAGGTAAGTTCATGGTCTTGGGAAACTCTCCACACTGTGGTCCTCAACAAACAAACAAACAAAACCAACTCAGACACAAAGTAAAAAGCATTCCAACTCCCAGAAAATAAATGCTTAAAGTGGCATGAACTAGAAGCCAAATTAAAGCATGGGATGACACCAGAACTACTTTCTCATTTAAGTCTGTCGATAGTTTCTGAAACAGAAAGTGTCCTATTTTGCTTTCTGTTGCTGATAAAACATTAATGGAAAGCAACTTGGAGAGGGAGAGGTCCATTTGCCTTATACGTCCACGTCACGGCCCATCATTTAGGGAAGTCAAAGCAGGAATTTAAGCAGTTACCTGGAGGCAGACACTGATGCAGAGAGAGACCATGAAAGAGTTTCCCATGATTTGTTCAGCTTGCTTTCTTATATTGCCCAGGACTACTTGCTTGAGGATGGTTCCGCCCACAGTGGGCTATGTCCCCCCACCTCAATCATTAATCAAGAAAAATGCCCCCACAGACATGATCACATGTCAATCCGATGGAAGAAATTCTTCAGTTGAGGCTCTCTCTTCCCAAGTGACTCCAGATTGGGTCAAGTTGACAAAAACTAACCACATAAGCCAGACTTGCTGTATCTCCTACCTGACATGGCCAAATCCTTGCTGCCTCTCCAGGGACCACATGCATGGAATGCCACAGGGAGCATTCTTTCTGAACAATCTCATTTCATCATTGAAACACTAAAATATTGGTCTCTGCTGATAGATAGGAAAACTGAAGCTAGAAGATTCTGGGTCCCTTCCTCAAGCATGTGACAGAAATGCCTCCTGTGTCTGAAGACATAACCATGTATTCAAGCCCATCACACCCACCACCTCTTGAGTTCTAGAAGCATTTCAATCTGTGAGGACCAAGGATGAATGGGATCAAAGGCTGTTGCAGCTCCAGGCTCTGGGTCTCCTTCCCTTGAGGCCTATCCTCTCATAGTCTCCGAAGACTCATTGATCAGTGCCTGGCCAACGTCCATCATAGAACTGGGGGATACAACCTATTCCAGAGTCCATGTAAAGGCATAGCTCAGAAACCAATACAGAAATGATACATAGCTCACAGATCAATACAGCTGGGTATTTGAGCTTCAAAATTAAACATGATGAAAGGGACCTTGTAAAGTAGGTCAATATTTAGAGAACAGTCCTTCTATTGCTTCTGGATGTATTTCATTTGTGGTTTACCCCACCTGAGGAATCAGTCAGTCTACAAATGCCTGGTGGACATCAGTCATGTGTATGACCACTCGGGATTTGTTGGACATATGAACTGCAGTTTAGGGATTTTTCAGATTTGATCAATGACTCCATGTGGCAGAAGCTAGGACCTGTTCTGCCGGCCTCCATTACAGCCGTGGCTCAGACTTGTGTACAGTCAGAGACACCTGCCCCAGACACTGAACTTGGCAGCTCATGACACAGCAAGACTACAAGTACAAGGAACTCATCTTCTATGGCTTTGGATAGAAAGGAATCATTTCCCCCACAAATATGGTAAACTAAAATTCCACTTATCAACTACTTCTCTTCTGTCCACATCCAGTTGCATCCTGTGTGTTGATACAGGAGAATCCTCACCCTCTCTCGAGTGTTCATGTGCAGTACGGGCCAAGAAAAACAACAGGGAACAAATACTGAGAGCTAGAGCAGCAATTATACACATGGGACAAAGAACAAAGAAATATCTGGAAACCACACTGCCAGATACAATGAGCCCCCAAAGCAATAATTATGTGATTCTTCTGCAGATGGCTTTAGAATTCAAAAGCATTGACACTCCGGTTTCTAGCTTCCAAGTAAGCTGTCTCTGCTTATGGGAAAGTACCACAACCTCTCAATGCCCTTACAAATTCAGGAGAAGCAGATCATCCCTAAAGCCTCTGCAGTGAACAGGGCACACAGCATCCAGCAGCTCTTGTTGTGAGACTGCAGGTGCTCTCTGTAGACCAATGTCCACTTTAATTCAGAGGAACTATTTGAGGTTATTTCTTTGTTACCATAAAGACATCATTTCTTGCCTGTGTTAGTGATATCTCATATGCTTGAAATGCAAGAAATACCAGTCCCATGCCCCAGGAAACCAGAAGCCACTGGGTACTAAAAATCACCCTGAAGGATTAGAAGTTCTACGAAATGATGTGCTTAGAGTTAGAGGGAAAAAAAAGAAAATAAGCAAATTTACTTTGCTCAAGAACATGGGAGAGAAACCTGAAAGAGAAAAGGAAAGAAGGAAATGAAGAGAGACAGAGGGAGAAAGAAAAGAAGATATTACCAAAAGGAAGAACAGAAGATGATACAATGAGTCAAAGGGTAGGATCTATTCTTACAGACCAATGTTCTTTCTCAAAAGAAGAGATGAGAAATCCTCACTCGAACTCTGTATCTGGAACTACAAAGTCTGATTCCTTGAATTCCAAGAAAGTCAACTCTTACAAAGACAGAAATCCATGGCTGGCTCATGACTAATTTAAAAATATATATATCATCCAAACTTGTAAGAATAATTCCCAAGATTTAAGTAGCTGGCAAAGAAAGGAATTTGGAATTGATATTTCACTTTTTAAGTAAACGAAGGTATACAGGTGTATGGTATCATTCTATTCTTTGCCTGAAATTTCAGTGTTTTAGGGAAAATTCAAAGGAAACGCCTTGGAAGCCCATGCCATCCATCTGCTATCACTATCAGGTGATAGATGGAGACCTCAGCTGTCTTTGGTAAGGCATCTCTTCAGCCAAAGCCTATACTGTAAGTAACTAGCCTTACCCACGGCATGCAAGAGCACAAATACGCAGTTCACAGAGTCCCACAACAATGCTGCCTGGTTAAGATCTTAGCACATGACCTAAGACTGTTCTTGGCATAAAGTTTTGCTAGAATAACAAGGAAATGAGAGCAGCTTCAGCTGATAGAATATGTAGCCCTCACATCAGAAAAAAATCACTCAGAAGTAATCAGTGGAATGAAAACAGAGCCCAGATCCAGATGGGATGGATGTGGCCTGTGCCACTTACTATACCTGTGCCCCATCTACTTTTTCAAGTATTTGAAAAACCCCTGGGCTTTTCAATATTATGAACTAAAATGAAGTCTCGTTTCTCTTTTAAGTCAGTTTCAGTTGAGTAGTCTTCATTCATGCTAATAAGAGTCCAAAGCAGTATAATGGTGTGACCCGTTGATACACTTCCTCTTGTTATGGTGACCCCTCCCAACTATAAAATTCTTTTTCTTGCTACTTCACAACTGTAATTTTGCTAATGTTATGAATCGGGTTTTTTTTTGGGGGGGGTGTTTGTTTTTTTTCGAGACAGGGTTTCTCTGTGTAGCCCTGGCTGTCCTGGAACTCACTCTGTAGACCAGGCTGGCCCCGAACTCAGAAATCCGCCTGCCTCTAATGTTATGAATCAGAATGTAAATATCTATGTTTTCCAATGGTCGTAGGCAACCCCTGTGAAAGAGTTGTTTGAACTTCCCCCCTGCAAAGGAGTTGTGACCCACATGTTGAACACTGCTGTTCTAGACACCATAACCTTTGGAGATTTGTTTTTCTTAGTTCCAATCACACACAACTAATCTAATGCACATTTAATCAACACTATCTAACTTTACCATATGCTTAGATAAACATATTACATTTTAATATCTCCAACCCCAATGCCCTTCAGGAAAACAGCCAAGCTCTGATCCCGACCATCAAAGTCCTGCAAGGTTCTCTGACACATAACCACACTTGTTAGCTGTCGGACTCTCCAGGGTAGGCAGCAGAGCCTCAGAAACCAGTTCCTCCAACACCACAGCCTATGAGGGCCATGTTAATGGCAAACTACGTGAGTTCTGCTCTTCCCCTGCCAGCCCCTCCAAAACTGAACAAAGACATCTAGAAATCTTCCTGAAATAATCTTCACTCAAATGAAGATTGTTAAACAAAACAAAATAGTCTCAAATCACATTCATCACAGTCACTGGGTAAAATATCACTGTCCTGTGGTATTATTCCTTTCATCTTTTCCAAATGAGCTTAGAGAATAAAATTATTATATATTCATGATCTCTAGACTAGATTTGAATTTTCAAGGTTTCTTTTTTTAAATCAAAATCTAGCTATATTTTTCCCATCTGTCTTTATTTTGTCTTGTTTGTGGTACTAAGAATAAAGCCCAGGGCCACAGACCTCTACTGCCAAGGCAAGCCCTTTACCACCAAGCCAGATCATCAATCCTGGTGTAATTTCTTTTTTAAAAAAAAAAAAATTCTTCTATTTTCAACAGGAGAAAAAAAATCTCCTATAATAAAAAAATTATTGCATTATATTGATTGCTATGCTAATCATTCACTCTCACACAACAAATACTCACTGTGAGAACAATGTCCTCGACCGAACAATGAACTTGAACACGTATTCTAAAGCTTTGAGAGTTCTGAGGATGGGTTCACACTGCTCGCCCCTGCTGGAGGTATCCAAGTAGGTCTTCAGCACTGTCATCAATTTCCTGAATAAGGGATAATATTTTCAAACTATATCTCTTTCTAATCCACAGCATGGTAATTAGTTTGCTCTGGAAATTATAAGGCATTCAATCAAAGGTTAAAGGTGGCAGGCCAGCAAAGCTCACGACTCATTTGCAAGCACAAAAATAACTGCTTCAAAATATATTTATTACAGGGAATGAATAAGTATTTCCTGCCCATAAAAAAAAAGCCAGCAAAGATAAAGTAGTGAGGGGGAAAAAAAGTAATCTTTTGAGAGGAAAAAACTAGGCGTAATCAGGAATGAGTAAGAATGAGGGTAATAATGTCTTTTTCAAGTTCTTGTATATATAGACATGTTATTGTTAATTATCTTGGAGTGCCTTTGCTTAGAAACTTTCTACAGCTACTATCACCGGTAGGCCAGACTTTGGAACACTTGATCCATCATCTTTCAAGGTTTCTTCATAAGCTGGCTGCCACCAAATTTTCCTATGGGTTTCCATCTTTGACCCTGAGGGTCTCCTATATCCAATCAACACTGAGTTTCTGAGAACATACACTAGTGCTCACAGGTCACTTCTTGATAAACAACAGTTGACTTGCTGAATGATCTAATACACTACTTGTTTATTTGCCACAGTAAAGTATTCATCCAATCTCTGGGGCTTGGGTTATTTTTAGGATATGTGAATCATCCAATACATGCTTGGATGATTAAAAAAGGGAAAGTTCATCCAGACTGGTGTCAGTAGGAAATGCTCCAATTCCCTGTGCCCCATATATCTTGCCAGGACAAACACAGGTGCATAGGAAATCCCTGTACACACAGTTACTTACTTGTAGGCCAAGGTAGCACTGAAATGTTGTTGGATGTAAGCCTCCAATACGGTGTTAAAATGCTGGAATTTCCGGTCTGCAATGAGTCCTATTATGTAGATCTGAGGAAGAGTCAGAATTATTGGGGGTGCTCTGGGAGGGTACCCAGAGCCTGTTCACCTGGTATAACTGAACCTTTGTCACTATTCTTTTGCCCAAGAATTAATCTCTCTAATGAATAGTTAATCCTTTTAACTAATACATTGTCTCTAACAAAAAAAGAGTATTTCAAAAAGTATGATTTGGGGTATTAGAAGATAAAAGGATTTCCTACTCAACTAAGAGAAATCTCAGGTTGTCAGGTTGTCGTTAGACTGCCTCCTTTGTTGCAGGACTTCCAGAGTCAGTTATATGCTTCTGTGCATTATGACTCTCCAGGAGACTCATGCAACATTCAGCACTTCCTTTGGTAATTTAATCAAAGGGCCTTTAGTCACAAAACAGCGTTCCTGTCAGGCTAGCATGCTAGGGGACCTTCCCAAATTGAGCCTGAGAAAGCCAGTTATCTCCAAGCATCCTCTTCCAGAATGCAAACATCCATGACACGGGGGTATTGCATGCATCAAGGGTTTGCTGGTCCCAGACAACCCTATAAGTCTTCCCTTCCACTAAATCATATTAAAAGTTTGAAGTAATTTATTGATTGACAGTGATAGGAGCCTCCACATGCTGGTAAGCGTTCTAACACAGGGCTATACTTTCAGCCCCAGATGGTTCCCATAACTCTTTCCACATAGCATGGAGAAAATTGGAGTTGCAAAAGAGAAATAAGAGTGAGACCATATGGGAGTCTGGATGGCAGTCCATTGTGAAAAGTTCACTGGGAAGAGTGAAATGACCCTGGTTAATTATAAGACATCAAAAAGAGATGGCAAGACGGATAGGGTAACATCTGGGTGCTTTATAACCCAGCCTCAGAAAGCTCCCAGAAAACCTGGAAAGCCAAGGTAGTCATTTAACAGTATCCAGTCTCGTGCACTGTCAACCAGACACCAAAGCTCTGACAACACTTATCCCCCACACCCACCCGGGTCACCTGCCAAGCCTCAGATTCTCTAATGAACTAGAAACACGGAAACTGGCTACTCAGTCTGCTTGCCAAAATCTCACAATATTCGTGGGAAGAACCACAAGGCCCGCAAGTTCTGTTTTCTCACAGGGACACAAGCGTTCAAAGCTGATGTCGCCAACGGCTGTCCCCACTCTCTTACCAAAGCATCAAAGACGAGGATGTCATACTCGTCACTCTGAGAGTGTTCCATCATGATGTTGAAGAGGGCATCCAGAGTGTCCTGGAGGAACTGGATACAGAAGGACGGTTGCACTCAGAAAGAGGGCAGATAGCCCCCCAAATCTCTTCCTTGTGTGTCCTTCCACGAGAGCACCCCCCCTGAGCCATAGTCAAGGGGCTCAGAGAAGCCTCATGAATAAGCTATAGGACTTGGTACCATATGATGCCACACCAGTGGCACATATCCACATATTATGGCATTTCCCACGACAGGATTCTGCACCATACAGAAGAGCAGATCACTTCTATGTGCCCCAATAAGGAAGCCTCTACAAACACTGAATTAATAAAATAACTCAGACATCCAGTGCCCATCCTTGGTTACTCTCTATTTGTGAACTTCAAGGGCAAGGAAAAACAGCATCACCATCACCACTACCACCACCACCAACAGCAACACCCAATCAGTGATGATGATGGTCAGCGCAATGGTGGCTCCTCTGGTGGAGGTGTATGAGGAACCCTTCGCAAACTGACCAATATTCTGGCATCTTCATTACCATAAGCTAGATGGGGTGCTCATGTATGAGAATTCTTTGAGATGCACTTGACAGTTCTCCATACCTATAATACATCCGTGTGTATACATATAAGTATATAGGTATGTATATAATATGCATATAGCATATAATAATATTGCATGTATATAATAACAAAATTCAATAACCAGATGTTTTGAAAGAAGAAAATAATAGAAAACAAGATGACAATGTAATCCACGCCCTCAACTTACTTCTCTAGGCTGCCCAAAGACAACAACAGATCTAGGGAAATTCTCTTGCCATTTCTAAATTAGGTAGATTGGTCAATGGTGTATATTTAAAGCATTGATCAGGAAATTCTACTACTGTTTGTCCAGGTTTGGGCAATTAAATAAAACTTCACTCCCTCTAGCCTCCTAAGGATAAGTAAATATATTTCCCATGGTCTCTCAAGACACAAAGTGACCGTGCAAAGATGCCTGATCTCTGCTTTCTAGCTATTCCAAGTTCTTGATGGAAACACAATCACCAGGACCACTGGGAAACCCATTGCAATTCCTAGCGCTGCAGAAGAGAGCTGGTTTAATTAGGCCTGCTGTTCAGATACATTATATTCTCTGCTACCACAAGGAAGCAGTATCTGGCATTTGCATTGATTTCTATTTGCTTTACTTAAGATGTAAGCCCCCGGTGTCTTTGTCTTTCTCATCTTTAATATATGCTTTCTCAGCAGCACAAACTAAATATTTTTGTGTGTTTCTACCAATACACATATAATATTAAGAAACTATGCTGCCACTATATTATTACGTGTGGCAGTACGTAACAGCAAGAATATTAGTTAATGTATATTGAATCTCCCATGTCTCATATGCTGTAGCTCACCGATTATTATGTATAGGAGACATACTGGGTAATTTTGAAATGTTATCACTTCAAAGGCGCATAACAATCCTGAGAAATGTGTCTTAGTCATAATATTATGACAGAAAGCATGGGAGTGGGAGAGTTGAGATCTAGAGGCAAGTTGGTTTCTTTCCAGGGCCTAATTCAACCAGTGGTTTTGATGCCCAAAGTTCAGGGCCTTCCTGGATTTCCCACCAGAGATTCCCCGTGGCGGATTGGAGCAGCATGTTGTCACCAGAGGGCAAGTCATCCGACTCCGTCAAGATTTTGTCTCACCCGTTCCGGCTCTGACCCTGGTGGATGAACCCAGGCAAAGCCCCACTGACCTTCACTACTTCCTCTCCATCCACGATCTTCAACTTCTCCAGGTTCTCCTGGAGCAGCTGCGGCTTCATCCGCCACTTCAGCAAACCGAGCAAGCCCACTAAGAGAAGAATCCAGAAAGAGACTTGACATCACTCGGCTAAACCAGCCACACCTGGTCCCCCCCACTAGGCTTTCTGCTCACGTGCCTGAGTACCACGGACCCAATTCTCAATGGCTTCATTACCATTCTGGGTGAGCTTCGTGGAGCACACCAGGGTAGAAATGGAGAACACATCCCGGGAGCTGACAGAAAGGCCCCCAACGCTGCTGGAGCTCCGGCTCAGAGTGGCTCCCTTGTTTTCCACGTGGTGTCGGTAAGAAGGAAGGGTCAGGTAAGCGCTGGCGTCTTCCATTTTCTTGCTGTCTCCCTAGAAACAACACTTTGGTTACTGCTCCAGGGCAAGACCGCATAGCAATGCCACATAGGGCTTGTAGTGGTTTAATAACACACACTGTAATGTGGGAAGATCAGAAGCAGCAAGGAAATCATCAGAGAAGCAACATGAGGTAGGGATGTTTTCCCACAAAGCGGGTAGGAATCGGCAAGTCACATTAATAGAAAGGCCGTGGCTCTACATCCTGTATTAAAGGGTTATAAGAGAGTTGAAACTCCCAGACCTTAATAGAATCCACCTTAAATTTGTAAAACAAAAGGTAGATGCCCATGAGTAATACAAGGAATCCATTCTAAACTAGAGGTTAGTGACAAAGGACATAATGGGTCTGGACCTTCTCTGTCCCTCAAGTCCATGTCACCTTGGATTCATTCTTTGACCTCTCTGGGTCACTTTCTTATTCATAAATGGAGTCATATGGTTTCTAAGGAGAGAGTAGGCATTCTAGGAAACCACACCCACTGTGTCCTCCCTTTGCAACGGGAGCTATACCAAGTCCCTTTTCTGCCTCTGTTCACCTTTTTTTTTAAGTTTTAAATATTTTTATTTTTTAAAGATTAATTTATTTACTTTATGTATATGAGTATCCTGTCACTGTCTTCAGACAGTGTAAATTACAGACCCCTGTAAATGCTTGCTGTGTCTTGAATGTGACAGTTAGTACCAATTGCTAACCTGAGAGTATCTGGGATCCCTTAGGAGAATAAGCCTCAGAGCATGACTCTGGGGAGTTCCATGTCCTAGATAATCAGTCAGCTCTGATGACATATAGCTTTAATCCCATCTCTTAGGAGGCAGAGGCAGGCAGATGTCTGTGAGTTCCGGATCTGTCTGGTCTACATATGGAGTTCCAGGTAGGCCAGTGGGATTCCATAGTGAGGCCCTGTCTCAAAAACCCAGTAAAATAATAAATAATGGATTGGATGGGTTGAGGTTGGAAAACCTACCCTAGATGTGGAAAAATATCTAGGCCTCTGATTACAGGAGGTTATCTCCTGCTTGCTAACTGGCATGCAATGTGACCAGTGGCCTGAAGTTCCTGTCTCCATGACCTTCCCACCATGATGGCTTTCCTCTGGAACTATGAACCCAAGTAACTTTTCCTCCCTCCTTCCCTCCTTCCCTTCCCTTCCTCCTTCTCTCCTTCCCTTCCTTCAACCAGGTATTTCATCACAGCAGTGAGAGAAGTAACTAATCCAGTTCCCAACTCTAATGTGCTGGACACCTGCTAACCAGTGCGGAGTTGAAATCACAAGAGCTTTCGGAGATCCTTGGGTCCCTGGGGCACAGGCCTTGAAGGCAATGAAGGTAGATCTCACTGGGAGTCTGGTTACTTCTCAAGAAAGGATAGTTATAAACTCCCGAGCTTGGCCACACCAAATCCAACTTCCTGTTTGGGATGTGGTCTCTTTCTCACACATAATCTCTTGACAATAGTGTGATCCAGCCAACGCAGCCCCTCACCAGAGGTGAGGCACAGTGTGTGGGCACTGTGTCCCCCATGTATAACCAACCTCTTTGGTTACAGTGTAGTCCGCCTCGGGTGTTTTGTTACAATATCATAGACTATATTGCTTGTGAAAAATAAAACAGAGCTGAAGCTTTAACTCAGTGACAGAGTGCTTTCCTCACATGACACCTCAGTCCAGTCCCTGGAGATGGCCTCTCCCCATCTCCCATAAAGAAGATGAAAAGGAGGCAAGAAAAACAAAAAATGAAACTAAGACCGGGGAAGCTATGAAATGGACGGACCGCAGGATCTGGGGCCCTAGATTGTAATGGCTACAGTGTAGCATCGTTCAAATGCGTCTACATATTCCTGGCAAGAGTTCAGAGCTCCTTTACTCCTGTAGCAATAGCATTTCCACTATTCCACAGCATCGCCCACTGTGGGCATATCCTTCCTGGGTAAGTAGTCCTGGGTAAGAAAGCTCCTGAACATACTCCAAGAAGAGATAGCATTCTTCTGCGGTTCCTGTTTCCAGATTCCTGCTTGACTTCCCGCCCATCCTTCCATCACTGATACCTTGTATCTGGAAGTAGAAATGATACAAAGCCCAAGCAAGGCCTTTGCTCCCCACTGTCCTGTTTGTAAGCAACTGTCTCATCACTGCCTCACAAGGATTCCCTGAGGGCTCAGAGAAGGGGAGACAGAGGTCCAGACAAGCGCAGATTTTGTCGAAGCTCATGAGCCCTGGTGAGTATGATTTCAGAGACCCTGCTGCTAGTGGCCATCTTGCCGCCACAGCTCTGCCCCTTGCTCGCCCTTCTCCCCCATACCTTGAGAACCACCAACTCGTGGTATCCATCATGCAGGGTGGTTCCGTCTTCTTTCATGAGCTTCACATAGGACATGGCAAAGTTCTTTTCGCCTTTATCTTTGGCTGGAGACAGCATTGCAAGGTAAGAAGAAAAGGAAAATGAAAACTCTAAGAGCCAGCCAGCCAGCCATTCTGTCCCTCTCTCTTTGATGGCACGGGAGGCATACCATGAATAGCATACTCACATTCCAGTGACGACCGGTGTCGAAACATGAACCGCAGATGGATCCTCTGCATATCTTCAATAGGGACAGCCACCTCAGCGGGCAGAAACAATAGCTCAGGGGACAATGAGTTGAAGGGACCCCAGCCCTGCCCAACCCCCCACCTCAGCAGCCTGACCATTTAACTTGGAACAGTACAAGCTGATTTATTTCCCATCCATCAAGACTGATGAGCTGTATATAAATTACATAAGAACTAGCTATAAGGAGAAAATAAAGTATCGGATGTAATCCATTTGGCAAATTGCATCCCCAGCCAATGAAAAGAGGTCCATAAATTATAGCGAGGAAAAATGAATCTCCCCCAAATTGATATAAAAGTCACATAACTATAGCATGTGATTTGATGCAATGCAAGCTGCAACATGCACATTTTTCCTGCATTGCAGCCAGATTTAGAAAATTAACAGTGACCATTTGGGACTTTCCTTGACGGTTCTCATATATGTAAACTAATAAATCACTCTAATCATATATATACATGTGTATATATATATATATGTATGTATATCTATTATTCATATATACATATATATTTAATTATGTGTATGTATATCCATCTATTTATGCATGCATATGTATATGTATGCATATATGCATATATATACAAAGATTGATATATATATATATATATATATATATATATATATATTTAATCCAGTGTGTATATCTAGACTCATACCCTCTTTGTTTGACACATATCTGATGCTTTTTCTTTCAAAGCCTACATGAGGACAGTCGCCCACCAGTGAGCTCAGCATCGTCCTCCAACGCAGCCACCTCCAGTCACCGGCATCTTTAATTGAAGAGCTTTCAGCCTGGCTCTTGAGTGCACTGCTCCCTAAGTCTCATGAACAGTGCAGGACAACACAGACAAGCTAGGCTATCTGCAAGAATCATGCTTGGATTTGAAAGGAGGGTAAGCTTGTACCATGTGGGCGATTGTTTGGTGACCAACAGAGGTGTGGGTTTCGGAAACACTTTCCGTTTCGAAAAATGAAATTTGAGTCTGAGTGTCCACCCTTCTGCCAGTGTTCCAGACTGAACAAAAGTGCTGAGAGACTCATCGGCATCTGCAGCCTCTTTTGGCCCCTCCCTAAAGACTGAGGGATACCAAGAGCTACAACCATGCAAGGCACTAGCCCAGCTGATGTATGGTAGTCCCTGAACCCAACAAGCTCACATTCCACACAGGTGACAATAATAGTTACATGGCAATGGTTAGCATAGAAGGAGTCTAACCAGGGTGCAAGAGAGTGCTCAGAGCAGAAACCTACCCAGTCCTTTTCAGAGAGTGTGTGCAAAGAGACCTACTGTAGGAGACAGGGACATAAGCAACAAAGCAAGGATTGTCGTGTGACTAGTCATTGCCAAATAGAAGTCCTGTGTCTGTCTTAAGTCTGTAGTCAGAGCCCAGGCAGAAAGAATCGGCTAATATCTTAGCGAAGGCCATGGAAGCTTTGCTCATGCTTCGCTGTTCGGTGAGGTGTCTCCCACGTCTTGTTCCAGCAGAGATGTCCCTCTGCTAATTATAATGACCCAACAATTTGTATGCATGCCCTCTTCTATCTGAAGCATTTTGCAAAAGTCATCTTTGCCCTGGATAGACTCACATTTTCCTGGAAGCTTTGTCACTCTTCCCCTATTGAATAAAACAACACAGGTTGCTAGGCACTATTCACAAGGAAACTATGGGATGACTCTACTTTGACTCAGCGATCAAGGTAACTGGTGACTAGTGAACTGGCCACCGTGCACATGCTACCAGACACAAGCTAAGCTGCTGTAACCCAGAGCCAAATAAAGATGGTCCCATCATTCTGTATCCCTCCAGCAAGTGTGGCCCAGAACTGACCAGGTCATCCCATGAAGGAAAACATGATACCTTCTTACAAATTGGTCAAAAGCCCACATGGCTGTCAAAGCTCACACCTGACAGATCAGGACAGGGAATTGCTAAGGTGTGTCCAACAGAATTCTCTACCTAGGGTATGGGTCTACGAGGAAAAGAAGCAGCCCACTGGCCAGTGGGCCTCAGGAAATCCACTGCTCTCTGCTTTCTGCAGTTCTATAGAGCATATCCACATCAGAACCTGAAACGAAGAATCTGCCTTTTGAAGCCTAGATTTGGTTCAATTTTCTCAGGATCCATCACATTTATTTAATCGAGGAATACTATGTTTTAAATGAAATTTCACTTGGTAGCTTCAGAATATTGGGATCCTGGGAGACTTATATGAGAAAGACTTTGAAGGGCATAATTCTACACATTTGAAATCACTACATGTTTCTCTTCCCCCATTAATAAATCAATATTCTGTTATCATCAACTTGACTGCAACCCACAGACATGCAGTCTACAGTCATGCAACCTACAGTCATACAACCTACAGTCATGCAACCTACAGTCATACAACCTACAGTCATGCAGCCTACAGTCATTCAGCCTATAATCGTCTGGAAAAAGATGGCCTCAAGTGAAGAACTATCCAATCAGATTGGACTATGGCCTTGCCTGTGAGCGATCGTCTTGACTGATGACAGATGTGGGAGGGCTCAGGCCACTGTGGGCACTACCACTCCCTGGCAAGTGGTCCTGAGCTATATAAGGAAGCTAGCTGAACATAAGCCAAGGAACCAACCAGGGAGAGCATTCTTCCATGGTTCCTGCTTCCAGGTTCCTGCTTGATTTCCTATCCCTCCTTCCATTGCTGATAGCTTCTGATCTGGAAGTGTGAGTGAAATAGTCCTTCCTCCTCTAGTTACCTTTGGTCTTTGTGTTTATTGGAGCAACAGAGAGCCAACTAGAACAATGGAACAGGCATGAAGGTGCCTGGGACGGTGAATTAAACTGTCATATAGAAGGGAAGAGTGTTTGACACTCGAAGGAATGTCACATCTAGTTTGGATTCCATAGAACTGCCTCTCATCATGTAAGGCAACCAAGAGAGAGTATAGGCCTAGTGCACACTCCTTTGTGAAGCCTTCTATTTGTATTAAATAATCTTCTCTTCCCAGTTATTGTTACTCCCATTTTGCAAAGGAGGAGCCAGTGCAGAGTGGTTGATTGACTTGTCCAGGATCAACATCAGGTGAGGGGATGGTAGCGCTGGAGCATGAACCCCGAGCCTCAAGGAACTCGCTCTATTTGTAAGATTTAACTCCAAAAAGAGACACAGAGATAGCCCCAGCCCACCCCTAATCTCTCTGCCGCCAGAGAGAAGCACGAACCCTGACCTCTGCTCAGGTTGCAACCCTAGCTCTGACCCACAGTAGCAGTGGGACTGTGGGCAAGCGGCTCGCTTGCTCTGTGTCTAGTCTGACACAGGGTGGTCGTAAGCAGTCAGTGGATCTTAATAGAACACTTGACACCGTGCCTTACTTGCTGAGAAGCACTCGCTGCCATTGTTACTGTTGATATCGTTATTACCTTGACCGTTTCAATCCATCGGGGCTGTTTGACTTGGTAGTACACGACTGAGTGGTACTCGTTCATGGGCTTGTCTCCGGCTCCCACACAAATTGCATTCTGACCAAGACAAAATGGAAAGAAACACTATAACATTGCCATTATCTGAGGTAGGCAGTTTAGCCCAAAGGCCAAGGCTAATGTTGGGGTCAAAGAAGAACTTCTCCTTCCCTAACCCTTCTGCCAGGCTCTTATGCTAGCAGCACTTCTCCATTATGGATTTCTACACTATCATCCCCCCGCCTGGGAGTGACAGCTGCCTCACTACAGAGATTCTATTACTTCTCTTCTGAAATGCACTAGAGCCTGCCAGGCCCTGACATGACTGCCTATTGTAAATGGAAACCAGCCTTGGAGTTACTGCATGCTGCCTGTCTTACTAATCATACTTTTACCCAAAATTGAATGTCCATTACATTTGCGAACAATAACCCCTTTCTGATGGACTCCCAAAACTAATGCACTACAATGCCTTATGGGCACTGGAAGATAGCAGCAGCTTCAGAAACACTCCTGGGTATCCGATCTGGGAAATAATTCTGAGGTGAGAAGCTGAGGTTTCCAATGATTCGGTAAAGCACAGGAGGAGCACTCTCTGGAGTCACACCTAGACTAAATGCTAGAGCAGAGGTTTGCAACCTGTGGGTCATGACCGCTTTGGGGATTGTCAAAACAATTTCTTTCATGATGGTTGCATAACAGATACCTGCATATCATTTATTTACATTATGATTCATAACAGTAGCAAAATTACAGTTATAAAATAGCAACAAAAATAATTTTAAGGTTGGCGGGTCACCACAACATAAGAAACAATATTAAAGGGTCGGTCATAGCGTTGGTAAGGTTAAGAACCACTGCCCTAGAGGAAGGGACAGAATGCCAACTTTGTGGGGAAGAGCTCGGAAGAGTTCAGCAGTCATTTCTGACAATGGGATACAATGGCAGGCAAGCAGACAGACAGACAGACAGAGACAGACATTACTGTGCATAAAGGAGGGCTGTTTAAGTGTAGCTGAGTAATGGGGTCTTGAGGGAGAGTCTAAGCTGGCTTTGAACAGAAACATGAGAAGAACATTCTGAGCAAAAGGAACACAGAGAATGCATCTTGGTAGAGGATATTTGTACACACACACACACACACACACACACACACACACATCATCCTCGGTGCTTCAAAAAGGAGCTAAGTGACCAGCTCCAAATTCTCAGGAATTGCGTCCCCATCCCTGGCTTTCCTCCTCCCTCTTCTTTATGTCCATTAAATCAGGTTGGACCTCAGCACATTACCCAAGCTACACTCACCCAGAAGGGGTCCAAGTGTGGTTTTCATGCCACATTCTTCCCCATCTCTAACTTCAAGTCTCCAGACTTTTAAGAACGTTGACGATTGCTTTTGGATAGCTACCACTGTAACTGTCAGTTGAGTGCCTACAGGGAATTTTCTGGGGAATGAGGACAAGCAGGCCTCTCACCAGATTCTATAGGATGTTCCAACAGACCCGTGGTCAGACTAAGTCACCAAAGTGGGTCACAGGTTGGAATTCTGTGGCCCCTGTTGAACACTACAACTGTGGGAAAGAGGACCTTGCACTGACACTGAAAAGCTCCTCTGTTTACTCAGATACTGGCAAGAAATGGGCTCAGCTTCTGTAGGGTTTGAATGGGAATCAAATTCCCATAGTCTCATAGATTTGAATGCTTGGTCTGCAGTTGGTGGAACTCTTAATTAGGAGGTGTGGCCTTGTTGGAAGGGTGTGGCCTAGTTGAAGAAGGTGTGGCTTTGTTGGAGAAGGTGTGGCCTAGTTACAGGAGGTGTGGCTTTGTTGGGGGAGGTGTGTCACTGGTGGTGGGCACTGAGGTTTTAAAAGTCCATGTCTCTCTCTCTCTCTCTCTCTCTCTCTCTCTCCCTCTCTCTCTCTCTCTCTCTCTCTCTTTCTCTCTACATATATATCTATATCTATATCTATATCTATAGATATAGATACACACACACACACACACACACACACATATATATATATATATATATATATATATATATATATATATATATATATCTATATATCTGCCCTTATCCTGACAACCTGTTGCCATGTTCCTGCCATGATCGTCATGGGCTCTAACCCTCTACAACCATGAGCAAGCCCACAATTAAATGCTTTCTTTTGTAAGTTGCCTTGGTCATGGTGTCTCCTCACAACAATAGGACAGTAACTAAGACAGCTTCTGTGCTGAATGATGGTACCTCCGACAAAAATCCATTTAGAAAGAAAACAGGACATAAAAAAACTGTCTGAACTCCCGCCCCCTCCATAGAACAGATAACCATGAGCTGGAGATGAAGGAAGATGTTGTTTGCTACAGGATGAAGCCTTGCAGGGAGCTCCCATAAGCAATCAACTAACCATGCTTCCTAAAGGTTTCCACCCCCGAGAACGAACTTTGTGTCTAGCATCACGCAGAGTCCTTACCACATACCACCCAACTCAATTCAAACCTCACAACCACCTCTGATGACCTCTTCTGTTATGGACATTCCACAGCTGGGTAAATCTGAGGCTGGGAGTGGCACGACACCTGAGACCCACTAGTCCCTTGGGCAGTGTCCCTTCTTTCATAGCCGGCACACCTTCCAGCCTAGAAAGATGGATGGTGGTGGCATTTGTGGGCTCACAGTCTCTGTGACTCAGTGACTCTCCCAGAGCCTAAAAAAAAATTCTGAAAATAGATATATTTCTCTGGGGAGATAGAAACTGCCTCAGAGAAGACAAATGGAAACCACAAAACTCTCTTGATCACGAATCTTTATGTCCTAATGCCAGAGGAAAAGGTCTCACTGCTATTCTGAGAATGGTGAAAACCATCCTTGCCTCACCCTCTGCGCTTGAGACCAACACAAATATAGAAAGTGACTGAAGAGCATCCTAGGGAGGACTCAGAGCCCACACCGTGCTAAGCACTTCAAGGACGCTGTCCCGGGGCATTGCCTATGCTCCAAAGGATGGTCCTACATCCATGCACGTACCAGCGGTGTGAAATGGACTCCATTGTCAGAAATATAAGGCGTACATGAAGTCTGCAGGATGACGTGAGGAGGGGCATCCAGGGGGTACTAGGGTAGATTTATTCAAGCCACGTTGTGCTCGTGTATGAAAATCCCAAGGAAAAAAATTTTAAATATGTTTAAATAAAGAAAACACTCTGACCAGGCAGTGAACCCATTTTTTTTTAAAGGACAATACATAAGTGCATGTGTCTCAATGAGGGTTTTATTCTTCATATTGCCGATTCCCATGGCCCCTCAACTAACGATAAGAGCCTCCAGCTAGTGTCAACAACTTCAGCTGAAAATCTGAGTGGGCATCAGGAAGCCTGGAGGTTTTAATGTAGACTTGACCTTGAAAAGTGTTCTCATTGGGCAAACTCAGGGTCCTAACACATGCCAGATTACTTCGTAGGAACCATGTGTGGGTTGGACCATGTCATACCGTACCACAGATGTGAATGACTCTGAGAGAGAATCTATTCTACACTGAGACAGCTGCATGATGGGAAAATGCCAGTTAACACCTACAAGTAGAATCAGACCTGGGGTTCATTATTGCCTTTCTAAGAACAATGGCCAAACTAATGTAGACTATAATGTAGACTACCTCATCTGATAGTCACAGGAGTCAGGTGCCATCACTGGCCCCATTCGGGGCTGACTTTAGACCCTTGGGTGCACAGAGACCACAGAATCAGCCCAAGGCCCTTTTGCTAATGCAGGATAAGATGGGCTTTGAACCCGGCTGCTTGGGCCCACAAGTCACGGTCTTAATCACGTTATCACACTGCCTCTTACCTCTACCTGCTTGGCCCGACAGCATCTCTGGTAACTGGCTTCAGGATGGGTTGCCTATTTGACTCCCTCTCTCCCCTCCTAATAATGTTTCTCTTAGCCACGATGAGCCATCTCTGCATATCGCTCTCCTGCTCCCTGGCGTTGAGTGTGCAACATTTATTGTATCTACTCTTGTGTACGAAGAGACTATACTATGTGTTTTTAAGAATAAATATCCCAATCTAAGATCCCAGGAAGAATAGGAAGGATACAGAACTCAGAGCATTTGAACTCTGAATTTCCCAATCTGTAAGGTCCTTGAAACCCCAAATGGGATATTAATTAGCTCTGAATACTCAAGACACAATTAGCTAATCATATGATTCCCAAGAAGAAGGGAGGAAAGGGCCCCAGTCCTGAAAAGACTTGTCCAGTATTGTAGGGGAGTACCAGAACAGAGAAAAGGGAGAGGGGTGATTGGGTAATTGGGCAGAGGGAAGAGGACTTATGGGACATATAGTGAGGGGGGAACTGGGAAAGGGGAAAGCATTCAGAATGTAAACAAAGACTATAGAAAAAAAAATAATTTTCATAGGTGACCTTGTAATCTTCTTGTCCTGGCAAGATAATGAATAGAGCCCCCTTTCATCCTCTAAAATGCCTTAGGCCAACTTGTGGGTCGTGACTCCATTGACAAATTTTTATCTCCAAAAATATTTTCATTATGATTCACAGCAGTCACAAACTTACAATTATGAAGTAGCAATGAAAATAATTTTATGGTTGGGGGGGGCGTCACGACAGCATGAGGAACTGTATTAAAGGGCGCAGCATTAGGAAGGCTGAGAGCCACTGCCTTAGACAACAGACAACACACTCTATGGTTAGTCTAGGGTTACTCTATTCTTTTTTTATATGTGACGCTTGGTGAGGCTTCCTCCCTCTGAGCATTAAATCTGTAAAATGGGAACAATACAAAGCATAGCCTCTCAGGCTGTTATGGAAAAAAAAAAAAAAAAAAGAAACCCCAAATGGGGCTGGGATAAGGTTAACATACTGCCTAATGGATCTGTTCTGCCAAAGACGGCTGGAGAGAAATGACCATTTTCAGAGGGACCATCCCCACAGAAACCCACCATACAGCTCAGGGGCATTTGAATGTGCTGCATGCTACTTAATTAGGCAGGAGTATTCATGTCTGCAAATAGGGAAGGAAAAGCCTCCCACGGGTTTCCTCAGTAATTTTTGGTAGTCAGTCAACTGAACTCCCCCATAGCATCACTAACGTCTGCAACTGAAAATTATCAGTATGTCACATGGTTTTTCTTCCTCCTCACGCTTGTCTGCAGTACGGGGTGTCTGTCACCCAGGTCTGGCTTGAAGGGGTGGCAATGGCCGACGGGAGAATAGATCAGACACAAGGCAAGATGTCAGTCTGCCTGCTAACTGTCCCTTCTAATTTGTCCTTTGCCCGTGTGGAAGGCAAGTAATGCCAATTTCTTCGTGATGAGGCTGACTGAGGTTTAAAAGGCTCTCTGCGCAGGTAACCGGACAGAAGAATGACTTCAACGAAAAAGATCCACACATTCCCAGAACGAAAGTTTTCCTTTCAGACACGAGCCGCCTGTCTTCCCGTGTGTTCTTTCAAGTCGAGCGTGTCTCGCTCATTTTGTTTTTTTCAGAGAAGTATTAGCATCCAACAAAAGAGGGATGGTGCCGGGGTTCTGTTCATCAGAAATTAATTAACCACAGAGGTTTTTAAGAACAAAAAGAGTTGTAAAAACCTCCTTTACATTTAAAACCGATACTGAGTCTTCCCAGGGTTTTGTTGAAGCTGCTAGCAGCCTCGATTTGAAACTGGCAATGTGTTGGAGAATCTTCTTAAGGTTACAGGCACTGTGGTGAGGAGACGGGAGTCCAATCCCCATCTCTGCCACTGTGAACTACAGGACCTAACACCAGGTTTGCTCCACAGGAGCTTCTATTCTCCCTTTGAAGTTCCAGTGATAATGAACACCATGCCACTACCCAGCCTGACACGGGGACTCTTATCTTCAGGGTGCTAGTCACTCTTAGGCAGAAGGTGATGGATTGTGTAGCAGGCCTGAGCTCCAGGTCCTAGGGCGAGGACTGGCAGCTCGCCCTTCTACACTGCCCCTTGCTTTGTTATCTGACTCCCTATAGGTGGCCTAGGAGGGATGTGTGCCCACGCTGTAACTTCTGCTGAGAGCTGATCTCATTTTTTTCAGCTAAATATTCAGAGAGGAAGAATTCAGAAGCAAAACCCTCCCACACACTGGACACCAGTGCTGACAACCTTAAAGGAAACATAAGCAAATAGACATAAACACACATGACAAAGATTGTACGGGACATATGCTGTGTAAATAGAACCATGTGCTTTGCTTTCTTGAATGCATGCTGCTAACTCTCTGGAGACCAATTTGCGAATAAGACTTTCCACCCAAATTTCTGGCTGACGCTGGGGAGCTGGATTTAGTGCTGAGGATGTCTGCTTTGAAGACATTCTGAGCCTCCACACCAGCCCGGGGCTCTGTATTGATCTTTGCCATGGATTTTGCCTGAATTAAACTAGCTTGGACTTCAATGAAAACAACATTTTAACTGCAAAAAAAAAGATAACCTATAAACAAGTGTGGGCGCGCAAGTGCACACACACACACACACACACACACACACACACAAACAGATCAGGGAAGTATACATTGAAGAATTCTTAGGTAAAAAGATTAATTAATAT
Organism: Apodemus agrarius; assembly: GCA_964023405.1. Taxonomy (NCBI): domain Eukaryota; kingdom Metazoa; phylum Chordata; class Mammalia; order Rodentia; family Muridae; genus Apodemus; species Apodemus agrarius. Next base: position 18,849,788 of record OZ030015.1, read on the forward strand.
AGGCTCTAATTAGACCCTAGAACAAGGTATTAGCCAAGCTACACAGTATAGATCATGTGTCTCAATGTCTTCCCTAAAACTCTGATCTTTCGGAGAGCAGATAATTATGATGAGTCCCTCAGCCCAGGATTCTGTCACTCAGCGCTCTGGAGTCCCTTACAGGTAGCACTTTGCCGTCCTCTGTGCACACACACATAATCACTTCCACGTTCCGCTGCGTGGTCTTGGTATACTTGTCAAAGTCACCTTGTAAGAGAGTGATGTAGATGTCGTTCCTGACATCCCCTGAGGATGGAGAGAAGACCAGAGTTAGAGTCAGACACTAACCACAGAAGGGGAGGGGACAGGGAGGAGCAGGAAGAACCATTAATAAAACGAAAATCCGAGCAGTTTGGAAAGGGCATTTTTTTAACCTGACAGGGGCGCTGGAGATATAAGTAGCAAGGGTCAGAGTGCTGGAAACATCAGCAGCAGAAAGCCAGGTCAGGTGGTCAAAGTGGCCATGTTTTCTCTGCTAAAACCATTCAATTTCCATCCTCTAGTGACACCTTCTGGGAAGGGGAAGGAAAGCACCAAGAGAAATGATCTTGGCCCTCAGCCACAGATAGGCCTTTTGCTGCACAAAAGTAGGGTTGAGGGATTTCCCATGAATCCTAGCACCTAAGGGTGAAGGGCAAGGAGCACAGGGTTTCCTGGAAGGAAGTGCACGGAAAGCACTTGGATCTCAAGTAAAGCAGGTATCATTAAATCACAGTACAGAGCCAACCCTGGACCACCAGTCTTCAGTTATAGAAAAGGATGAGTCAGAGGGAGTGTCATTACACAATCTGCCTTCTGAAAACCCTCTGTGCATATCTTGAACGTATTTTAGGCGTAGTTGCTTAAGAGGAGAGGCACAGAGAGACTTAAAAGGACTCCTGAATACACTGTATGGCATTTGGACATGTTACCGTAAGCACGGGCCTTTCAGACTATAAAATGTACTCTAAAAGCTTGAGAGTGACAATACCCCACCCCCAACTAGAATGGGATTGTGGTATGTATTGTAAAACAAAGATGGCGTCCATGAGCTTCTGAATGACAAAGCAAGTTGCAGAGCTCCATACAAAGCGTATTAAAGTAGCTTGTGTCTATCAAGTATGATAGGGAAGAAGGGGATGTGTGTGTGTGTGTGTGTGTGTGTGTGTGTGTGTGTGTGTGTGATTTGTGCTTACACTGAGAACACACAGAAGTTTCTGTATATGAAAAACGTTTTCGGTGGTTTTGTTCAGGTAGAGAAATAAAGTAAAGGGAGTTGACTCTTATGAAAATAATGAATTACACAAGCTGGACTCCTCTTCCTCTGAGGAAGGTCACTGTAGCTGTGTCCCACCTGGCATGATGATCTCTGGGAAGCCCAGCTTCCGGGCTACCACGGTGGTCCTGTCCACTAAGTGTGGGTAGTCTTTGCGGATCTGAACAATGTCACCCACCAGCATCTTCATGGTCACCCAAAGGCCTGGAAGGGAACACATGAACACTCATCTCTCTCTCTCTCTCTCTCTCTCTCTCTCTCTCTCTCTCTCTCTCTCTCTCTCTCTTTCTTTCTCTCTCTCTTTCTCTCCCTCTCCCCCTTTACTCTCCCTCTCCCCTCTCCCTTCCCTCTCCCTCTCCTCCCTCCTCCTCCCCCTCCTCCCCCATCCTCTCTTCCATCTCTCCTTTTACTAAAACAACAGATACATTCACAGATGCAACAGGCCATAGGGACTCTGGGCAACATTATAGCTGGGTCAGCCTCAGACAGCTTATGACATCTCTGCACCCAAGGTCTTCTAAAACAGAGAGGAATCCAGCTACTGTCTCACAGGACTTGGGTCCTGACACGCAGGAGAGAGCAGCTCTTCTTCATGCTTATTCACAAAGGCAATGCCTATCTTATGCCTTAGTGAGTGGCCTGTAGTGCTATAGGCAACATGCTCGGAGGCTTCCCATCGTACTATCTAGGCTCAGGACTTGGATCCGTTTACTGATGTGGCGGAGGCCCCTGGGCTGCAGCAAGTTCACCGTACAGGGACTCTGCATGACAGTGACTCCATACCTTGCCCTCCACTGTCTCCTTTGGAAGCTATGACTTTACCCAGAAGGCTGTGAAGGAAATCATTCTCAGCTGAGACCCTAGGAAGGAAAAGAGAGTACAATGTTCCTGTGATGCCAGATGGGGGTCTCTATCTTGTAGCCTACATTTCCACAAAGGAGATACCTAACACCGCTTAAGTGCAAAGCGAGCCTTCCCATGTCCACTTAAGAGAAAGCAATGCCCTCTTCACAAACAGCATGGCTCTGCAATTTGAGGCACCCAATGACTGCCACAGGAGAAGGTGTTCATGGGACAGGAGAGATCTCCAAGGCTTTGACATGAACGTCTTCTCTGGAAGGTAACAAGGACTTCAGTAGCTCCGTAAGTCCTAGTCACTCACCTTGACCAAAGTCACTGCCCCCCCCATTACCTGGAGATCTTTGTGGTGCTCAATCTTGATGCTGTTCTCAACATGGAGTTGTTTTCAAGCAAGAAAAATTATAATTACCTCCTTGGTTGCCCCTGCTTCTCATGTCACGAATATATATGTGGCTTCCACAAAGGGGCTCCTAAGAGGCCACTCCTTCCCACTCTGTGACCCCTGCTACACTTGTAATTAATGCCTTAAGCTTTGGTTGATTATCTGCTTAATTAACCATCTGAAGTATAAGCAGGGTCACAGTGACCTTGGCCACCCCTTCACCCTCGTGCCTGGCACTCTTCCCCGGGTTGCAGTAAAAGTCTCTGGATCATTAACGTGTCAGCGTGCCCTCTTTGGAGCTCTGCCTACCCCCTTACTAAGGTGAGGAACAAGTTCACCCAGGGCAGCGGTAAGAGTAGGGTGGAGAGCCTGGAGCCACAGGGGCGTGACTTACGGGTGAAAGGGAATAAAATGCTGCTTCTCTTCATCACTCTCTGCCTTGCCCTTGATGATGTCGGTGATATCCATAACTAGAAAGACAGAGGAAGCAAACGAATGTTAGTTAGGCCAGGCAGGGGTGACAAGAAGAGTGGATTATAAGACAGGAGGGCAGGGAGGAGACATGGGAGGGGAGCTAGGGTATGGTAAACGGCAGAGGAAGTGGGTAGAGGCTGAGCAGCAGGGTTCTTGTTAGATGTGTATACTGAATCTCTTTGGTACCCACAAAACCCTGGGGCAGGAAATCCGCAGGACCCAAGCATCCAATGAAAGAGCCTCTCTCTACGATCATGCGCATGGCACACACAGAGAACGGTTGAATCCTTGAGCCTTGCCAACTGACTTCATAGGCAGTATGCAAGCAAGTATGCCAGGGACGACTGGAAAGGCAGGGGACTTGTAATGGAAGAAGAAAGTATCCCAAGCTAACAAACTGGACGAGATACAGGGATTTAAAAGAGTTCATGATTTAAAACTTGTTTGTTTGTTTTTTTTAATTATCTCTGCTTTGTTAGTTACTCATGATTATGTATCTGTGTGTGATTGCACACATGTGTAGGAATGAGTGCAGAGGCCCATAAGCATCTGATGCCCTGGAGTTAGAACTATAGGTGATTAGGAGCTGTCCAGTGTAGGTGCTGGGAACTGAACTCTGGTCCTCCAGAAAGAAGAGCAGCAAGCGCTCTTAACCACTGAGCCATCCCTCCAGCCACACACACCCCTGCCCAATTTATATCTAATAATAAGGAAAAAAAAGGTGATCTATCCAGTTGCAATGCCACGGGTTTTTAAATCATCTTTTGAGAAAAATATACTAAGGTTGAAATAAAGTGTGTTAATTAAAAAAGAAAATATATTAGGTAAATAATAGCTCCTTCCACTAATAGCCAGGGAGAGAAGGAGAGAGAGAGAGAGAGCACATAAACCATAAAAGTAGGGCAGGAATCACGAAGCTCTGGGTGCACACACCGCCAGCACCAGAGGAACGGTGGAGCTGCATGGCTCCGGGCTGCACATGAGGACCCTGCAGTGCCCCCACTCTCTGAATGTCTGTTCTCATCTCAGATGGATGGCGTGACTCACCCTGTGTAACTGCATTTCCTATTCTGGATATTATATATTTTTTTCAAAATGATTTGCTCCCTGTAATTAGATCTGGAGCGTATTGTCCTTCCTTTTTCACAGGCAATAGGGAGCCGACGCGCCAACTGCTCAGACGGCAGGGCGTTCCTGGGTGCACTGCGCAAGACCTTAGGACCGCAGTACTCGCCAAGCTTCTCATAAATCTGAACTTAGTCACCAGTGACCTCAGTCGGTTGCCACAAATGTAGTTACGAAGGGCTGCTCGGCCCAGATTTTGCAGGGGTGGGGGTGTAGAAATAACCTTTAAAATTCAGCCATATAAAACACGCGCTCTCATAAAATGTAACCAAAGAACACCAGTCATCACCTGCCACCCCAAAGGGTCTCCTCAGCCCCTGGGTACACTTCTTGACATTAATGTCCTTAAGATCCATCTTCCCGATTCGGACTATTTGACAGATCAAGAAAATCTTATCCCTGTTGAGGTCTTTGTTTCCAAGATCCTGTAAAGGCGGGAAAGAAAACAGTTATGATTGCGCCTTTAATGAAAACGCGTAAAATAGGGGCAAAGCAAGTGCCATTTCTAAGGACCGTGATGGTCATTTTAATGTCACCATCGACCTTAGGGAAGGTAGAAAGTGACGTCACCACACCCTCTTTGGACAGATAAGGAAGGCAAGACCCAGCCAAGATTCTGAGTGGCAAGACTCCAGAGCCTCCCCGCTGCACCATCTCATCCGATCCCTGACAGTTCGCTCAAGTACTGATGTTAAAATGATGCTATTTTTGCATCGACTTCCTCTATGGGCCAGCTTCCTTGGGATCATAACCTTGGCCCTTGGCGACTCTGGGATGGAGATTGGTAACTGAAGCAGCATCACAGAGGCGAGCCCTGAGCATCACATCATCCTCCTGCGGTATATTTAGATGCCCCGTCTTCCTGGGGCTCCCTGCCAGCTAGGATGAGCTGGGGCAGAAACAGCAAGACATGCTATTACGCTGGCTTAGACAGGCAACCCTCGGCCTGCCCTTGCTGCGGAGCAGCTTGCCATTGAGTTAACTCTCTTGTGAGCATATGCAGAAGGGGAGGGGGCTGGGGTGGGCAAGCTACCAGCTCACATCAGGACCAGCACCCAGGCAGAGCAGCCGGCCCCTGCCGCTCACTGTAAGTGACATGATAAAGAGGAAATGCAGAGGGCAGAGTCTCTGGGGATAAGAACGAGCCTCTTGGCATGGCCCAAATCTCCCAACAAGGGCATTGGCCAGTTAAATTTCTTGTTCCAGTTAGGCTAGGCTACGACATGTGACTGGTCAAACTCTCATCTCCATGTTGCCGTGAGCCTCGTGAGTCAGTTGACTTCCATGAATGAGGTTGTCTTCCATAACATCCGCGGGCCATGTTTAAGGCCTTCATAGCAAAGCCCGAGTTTTTGTGCCAAAGAAGGGGCCGTGCTCAAAACCGTACTCCAGAAGTTCTGGTTTTTGGTTTTTTGTTTGTTTGTTTGTATCTGTCTTGCCTCCCTGCAGATTCAAACGCATCTTCTAGGGTGCTCCTGAAAACCCTGAATCGCAAAGGGCTCTCCTTCCACTGACTTGGAGGGTAAAGAAGGTCTCCCCTATGACTGGAATCGCCCTGGTGAGCAGGGAGGAAAAGAAGGCAGGAGTGCAAGGGTAACTGAGAAAGTTCGCTACATCTTCACCCTGCCTGGCCCCAGAGGATCTGCGGGACCCCTCCAACCAAACCAGTCTGGAACCGCCAAGGGACTCATCTCTGGAAGACAGGTTGAGGTTTTGGGCTTGTTTTGGGTGTTTTGGTTTATTGGGTTTTGGGGGGATTGTCTTGTCTTGTTTTGTTTCTTAGCCCCAGAAGCTTTAATAAGTCCTTGTTCCCTGCCCTGTTAGTGCTCGTCCCTCCAAGCTGACATGAAAGGGACCAGACATAATGGACCAGCTGTCCTCGCCAGCTGATTCCTCACTCTTCTATTTTTACCCGCAGAGATTGCTTTATTGCTCTGGAGATATACAATACTCTCTTTAAGCTCTGGATCCTTCTACCTAAATGCACCTCCACCTCGAACGCCTGCCTCTTATTCTTCTTCATAATCAACTTCTCTCTGTGCTCAAGATCTCTGTCCTCGGGCATTTACAATGAACTCCACTCCTGGTTCTCCCCTCTCATCAAGGTGTTTTTACAGCTTTGAAATGTCTAGACCGATGTGTTTGGGAGAGATGTACCAGAGCTATGGAGGCCTTGACACCTGAATGGTTTCAACACCAGCACAGAATTGCTCTGCTGAAGCCCTGACCTCGGCACCTCAGAGCATGGCTGCATTTGAAGATAGCTCTTAGAGATACAGTGTGGTTAAAATGAGGTCATTAGAATGGGTTAATCCAATATAATGTCTGTTTTCACAAGCAGAGGAGTCGAGAAGCCATAAACACACACATATTCTCTCTCTCTCCCTCTCCCTCTCCCTCTCTCTCTCTCTCTCTCCCTCTCCCTCTCCCTCTCCCTCTCCCTCTCCCTCTCTCTCTCACACACACACATACACACACACACAAATACACAGAAACACACACACAAATACACACAGAAACACACACACACACACACACACACACACACACACACACAGCTCTTGGTCCATCTTGTTTTCCTACTGTGGGCCATGGAGGGTAAACTCTTAGGAAGCTGATGGAGGTGACATCAGCAATCAGCCAGATCCATATGCCAGTGTCACAGGCCCAGAGAGCCACAATCCTGCCCCTGAAGAGGAGACCAGAGAAAGCAAGCATCCAGAGGGCAGAGAAAGAATGCTAACTAGTGCCCCAGGTGCCAAGTCATAGCTCATGTCCCACTTAAGCAAGCGTCACTGTGACACCCAGTTGAAAGTATCTTGTAGTCACACAACATCATGTCACCCTGTTTTAATTATCTGTGTTATTTGGATGGCTCTCTGACATTGTTACTGTGTACTTATTATTTGTTTACTACTTTTATATAAATTAATTAATTAATTTTATTTTTAAAAACTCCTACTTTCCTGCTGTCTGAAGCTGCTGGAAAGAGAAGTGGGAATTGAAAGCCACGGTAATGCACCTGGTTATTATAGCAGGTGGTGTTTATTTTAAGTTTTCTTGCTCTACTTCCCCCGCATCCCCAAGTGTTAGAATTTTGTTAAGTCCAAAGCATGAGTTTTAAAATAAAATTAATAAAAATAATTTTATATTAATTATTAATAATAATCAATTACTATTTCAGGCCCCACACTCCCAGACCTGAAAGCAAGGGCCGCATCAGCGTGTTTGCTGCTGTATCCTAGCGGCGGTTCAGAGCTTCCATGTGGCTCTTGAATCCGTGTGAAACACGAGAACACCATGACCTTTCATGTTCCCAAATGGAGATGTCAATCATCCCAACAGAGGGGAGCACTAGTCTGTCCAACCGCTCAACTGAAGGTCTCAAATTCACCTGTTCTGCAAAGCAGAGGTGTGGCAGCACCGTTTCCGGCAGCCGGGAACCCTTTCTCACTAATGCCATGTGGCACAGACTCACCCATGCCCTTTCCTCCCTGCTCGCATCATGGACTGGTCCTCTGCACGGCGAAGCTCTGATTGATTCCCTGTCCTCCCCCGTCTCGGGAAACATCTGTCTCTTGGTTTAATCAGGAAGGCCCGTGGGACTCTCCTATTTGTCAAGCAAATAAATAGGCTCCTCCTTCTAACTAGTAATAGATAAAAAAGACTGAAGCACATTTGTATATGCCATGAAAACCCTGTCCAAGCAATTAGGCCCTATGATCCCATTCCATGCCTCTGGCTTTTTTTTTTTTCAGGAAATAACAAACAAAATAAATCAACTATACCCCAAATCTAATCACAATGTAACATAAGACAGTGCACTTAATGGGCTGTAACAGGACAATCATTGTAGAGCAAGGTAGGTTAATCTAGCATGTCGGTCACTTCTAGATCCAACTCGTCACTTTGGTCAATGCCAAAACCCGTCCCCACTCCTCCTCCATAATTTCCCTCTCTAACGCAGGCAATGGAGCACAAAACCACACAGTCTTCTCCCCAGAGGAGCTTTCAGACAATGCCAGTATCCTTAGTAAAGAAAGGACAAGGGAGGGCTTGGGTTCCCTGCTAGAAACTCTAACCCTGTCTCATTCTGTTCACTGCATCCCCTACTCAGACCTAAAGGGTCAAGTTCAATCTCAGAAATAACCCATCCAAATAACAATTGATTTTAGCTTTCTATATATAAGTCATGCTGGTAAGTATTGGTATTTGGAAGGATGGTCCGAAGGACCTGCCAGGTCTTTAGTTACCTACGGCCCTGTTCTATTCAAAATGTCCAACTTAATAAGGCAACCAAAGTTCTAGAAAGGTCTTAATTTTTTTTCCTGGTGTATTATAGATGTGCTTTCAGAAAGGCCTGAACCAAAGAAAGAAAATTAGATTTATTGTGGATTAACTAAAAAATAAAACAGTATCTCCTGTGCCCAGGGTTAACTACCCACTGTTGCTCAGAGAAGTGTACTTGCTTACATAGCACTGTGCTGTCTGTGTGTACAGGAGTCAGAAACATATAGAGAAGGGGAAGGGCAAAGGAGATGGTCCGTGTTCCCAACAGCATCCTCGGGACACACAATGCTTCCGTGAGCACTGGATCCCTATATAAAGCCTGGAACGCAGCTCCGCACAGAGCCCACACTCCATGGTGATCAGTGCCCAGCCAGCCTCCTTCCCAAGCTTCCCAAGGCATGGTGGCCAGAGAGTGCACACTCACCGTGAAGACTACCTTCAGGTTATTGAGCATCTCAATTTCCTTCGGGAATCCTTTGCTGCCCCATCGCACCAGATAGTTCTCACTGTGGGAGGAAGAGTAGCAGCCTGTTACGGGCGGAGCATCCATTCATAGATACGTATGAGCGTCAGCTATGTCCTTAGCACCATTGTGGCTACTGGAGACAGGGCAGTGTTTGGGAAAAATATGTTCGTTCCCTCTAAAAGGTAAGTTATGTTGGGAGACAGACATTAAGTGGGGGAAAGAATTATGAACATATGTGTATCCAGGCACACCTTCCTCCCCAACTGCTAAGAACATTCTGGCACAGCTGCCTAATATTTTTGCCGAGCAGCTGCATACTCTGTAGAGGTTATTGAGAAAGTCAGAGATGAGAAAGGAAAGGATTTTAGCAGGCTCTGCAGAATGCCAAGAATGCTTCTCCCTTTCCAGCCCGCTCTCCTTCTGAGACTGAACTCGGATTCTTGAAGTTATCCTTTGGGTAGAAGGACAACTGTTTCTACTAATAGAATATCTTACTATGATGGACCCTCCAGTTTTTACTTTTGATACGTTTTGAATAAATTATTCTAATGCTATTTGACAACTACACAATAGTGATGTGCAAGTGTCCTGTAGATGACACATTCAGGATGCCATAAGATTGCACCTTGGAAAGTCATACTGGTCAGACTCATCTTTGCTAAGGAAAAAAAACACATGATCAAGTTGACCATGGTCCAGGAAAGGTGGCTGGTGAGGTAGAGATGTATGCAAGGGTCGTGGAAGGAATCTAAGAATGCTAAGAATTTAGCATTAAAAGCTAAATGGTTAGACCTGGAAAATATCATCCTGAGTGAATTAACCCAATCACAAAAGAATGCACATGAAATGCAATCACTGATAAGTGGATATTAATGAGCCCAGAAGCCCTAAATACTCAAGACACAAATAGCAAGTCAAATGATTCCCAAGAAGAAGAAAGGAGAGGACCCTGGGCCTGTAAAGATTGCATCCAGTTTAGTAAAGAAACCGAGGGGGGAGGGGGAATGATTGGGGAACAGTTGTGGGGGAGAGGAACTATGGGAACTATGGTGGGTGGGAACTGGGAAAGGGGAAAGCCTTTGGAATGTAAACATAGAATATAGAAAATAAAAATTAAAAAAAAAAGCTAAATGGTCATAGGATAAATTAAAAGGAGACCCAGAGCAAATGGCTGTGTAGGCCATTCAGGATTTTCAACTCTATCTCTAAACTGGTGGAAGGGAACTAGAGAGATGGATCAGGAGTTAAGTGCATTTGGGGCTCGTGCAAAGGACCCAGGTTTGGTTCTCAGCACCCATATAGAACAGCTCACAATGGCTTATGATTCCAATTCTAGGGTATCTGACTCTAGCTCCTCTGGTCTCTGTAGGCATCTTCACAAACATGGTGTGCATACAAATAGGAAGACACATGCACATAAAATAAAATAAACCTCTAAAAAAATTCTAAAGAAATGGGAATTCAGTGAAGAGTTATAGGAAGGGATGGTGGTTACCTGTCACCCAAAGATGCCCCAAGACTCAAACATCACCATTAGCCATCTGACCTCTACTGGCAACTACATACACCCTAGGTATATAGTTGGTGTACCCAGGCCAGGAAGACTGAGAGATCCAGCGCCAATGCAATGTAATGCTGTACTGTGAGACATTAGATGTTTATACGATACCCAGAAACATACAGTTGGTGCCAAATAAATGCCCTTAATTGGAATTAATGAAAAATAAAATAGCAATATAACCAAATTCAATTCCAGTAGGCAGCATAAAATAATTCACCAAGTGAAAGAACTGCCTTCCTTAGCCTCTCTCTCTCTCTCTCTCTCTCTCTCTCTCTCTCTCTCTCTCTCTCTCTCTCTCTCTCTCTCTCTCGACCCTTCACTACACTCAGAATGGTATTTCCTTATTTGTCTGGAGTTTTATTGTTAGTTTATTGTTTTTATTTGCTGTTTTGAAAACACTGAGAATTGAAGCCAGGGGCTTGTTCATGCTAGGTGAGTGCTCAACGACTGAGTGTTGTTGTTGTTGTTGTTGATTTTGGAAGAGGTCTTGCTAGGTTTCCAAGAGTGGCCTTGAACTCACATTCCTTGTGCCTCAATTTCTAGTATTGCTAAGCTGACAAATCTGCTCCACCCAGCCAGACTCATGAAGAAGGTTAAAGAGAGTGGAAGGATCAGAACAAAAGAGGGGCAGGGAATCTTGGGCAGATGGTGCCCAGCCTTCAATTAACTCACAGTTAAAGTGCAATCAAATTAAATGTACAAATGTTTTCCATTTTTTTTATTAAAGCTAAAACTTTCAGTGGGATGGATACCAAACTTGCTATCCATGAGACACTTGCTATTGATAGCACCAAGTCTCTATCAGATATTTTAAATGACCCCCCCTTGGTTATTTACGGGTTGCCCGTGTTGGAGTGCCTGGGTTCTGTCCAGCATTTTTCATCACATGGTACAATCCCCTTTATGACCAGCCTATTCCACCTAAACAGCAGGCACCAGCAATTTCCTTCTAAGAGAAATGTAATCATAAATAAGAAAAGCAATTTAGAGGGCTGAGCTGTTCCCATCCATCCTTGCCCAAGAAGACCTGATGATAGAATCTGAAGGCTTGAACCATCACCACGGGGAAGGGAAAGGAAGGATTGCCCCATGCTCTTGGACCCGTTGGGACATAAGCTTAGTCCTGGACTGGTGCCCGTGCTGCATCATCTTTGTCCTACTTTAAAAAATAAAAGTACTTTTAATTTCCAAGTCAGATCTCTTTGGAGATCCTGAGAACCTGGCCACAAATGGTCCTGACCTGGAAAAAATCAGTCCCAGATAAGTTGCCTCCGGTTCCCATCTGGACCCTGACAGAGGATGCCTTAACATCTGGTTGGGATAGTAGGTAAGACAGACTAGTAAAGACTAGTACTGAGATAATAGGTGGCTAAGTGGGGCGGAAGTTGGAAGAACATCTAATCTGAGTCAGACTGACACAGGGACGATCCCAGGTCTCTCTGCCTCTTCCCCAGCTCTCTTCTGTTTGGTACTTTCAAGATCCTGGTACCTTTTGTCTCTCTCCTCCTCTCCCTAAGTGCTGCCCTGTGTCCCTGGCGCTCCCAGAGGCACCATTCAGACATGTCCCATGGAGTATATCATCCAGGGTGGTACATCAGGAAGTAAAGTGGCCATCTCAATGATCTATCACCTCCCTCCACAAAGATGACTGAGGCCATCCCTCAGTAAGTGAGCCAGGGGGCAGGCGCCGTCACCAATGCAGACCCAAGTTGCCATGTTTCTAAGGGACACCGGGGTCCTAATAATAGTGCTGTCAAGACCTCAGGTGCCTGCAGTACAATTCTTAGGAGACAGGGAGTAGCCTATGACACATGGGTAAAAGGGCCTATAGAAGCAGGAACTAGCATCTTTCTAGTATCTAGTGGATATGACAGAGTATCTGTTTTAATATCATATCCACTAAGACTGAGCCAGGTGACTAGCAAGGACTTAGGTGTTCAATGAAGTCTAGCTTTCCACAATAACCGTGCTGAAACTCTGGTGGCAATCGTACAAGACACGTGATACATACAACTCATACCTGGGTGGCAAAATTACATGGGGGATAACTTACCTTTGAAGTCAAGTGGACATGGGTATAAGCTTCAGCTCTGTCATTTATAAACATGTATGACTTTGGGCAAGTTTCCTGACCTTTCCTCATCTCACCTTCTCACCTGAATATCGCACTAGGAGCAAATGAGATCAAATACAGTCCTATATGCAGCCTTCCTAGCTGAACAGCCCTACCACCTATGATCATCTCCTGGTGAACCACCCTTTACTAAAGCACCACTATTCACTAAGCGCTGCCCATGACTTCATCTGATCACCCTTACAGCGAACTAGGAAAATGCCCTTTTCCCCCATAAACACCGAAAGATGATAATCCAGCTCCATTCTAATGCTCAAATGGGGGGCTAGGTGCTCCAAAGCCCCACCCCTTGGAGTCAGATGAGGATCAGCTGAGGGCAAGGATTGTCTGAGCTGCAAGAACAATTCAGGGGGATATATGGGGGGGGCTGTCAATATTTTTTTAAGATTCCCAAAGACATTTCCCGTCCTTGAGCTGAGGCATCCAGGAGTTCCCCCACTTCCTCCGTTCCCAACAGCAGTCAATGTAGAGGAGCCATGGTGATAGCCTATTGGTATCCTGGGGCCATATTAACATGTACTTTTTCTCATTGAAGCCTGAAAATAATGGCCAGAGAGACCAGTGCTTACAGTTTTCAAACAGGAGACTGGGGAGTACCGAATGCTTACTTAGCAGCTAGTTAGGGTTAAGGGAAGTCAAACACCAGAGCAAGGATGTGAGCTTTTATGGAGGCCTGAGGTATCTCACCATCCATTCTCAGCTCCCATTTTAATGACATGTATTTTCAGTCCACAAATTGCTATTGGTCTGAATCTCATGATTTTCGGTAACCAAAACACATTATCATAATCATAAATCTGCCGAGAAAACAAATCCAGTGTCACATAACACTTCCATCCATCCACCTCCCACGACCTCCAAAGGGGTTCTTCCCACACCATCAAAGAGATTCCGTTTCCTTCCCAGTAGGAATTACGCCGCAGAGAGCGATGGGAAGAAACCATCCTCGGTGAGCTTCCAACTCCGACTTCCCACAGGCAGAGGGGTCAGACAGAGCACACCGGACACACTGACCTTATGACCGTGTGCTTGAGGGGGTCATAGAGCGACATGAAGAGCTCAGCGTCCTCTCCAATTCGGCACACAAAGTTTCTCACAAAGACGTAGAGGCTGTGTGTGGGAGATGAGGAGATTCGAGAGTAAATCCCATAATCCGGCTGGTCCTTTGACTTGAAGGGTAGAAAGAGGAAGAAAAGGGGAAGATGAAACACAGTAACCCAATGCCACTTAAAACAACAGAAAAGCTCTCTGGTCCAGTGGACCTCCTCCCTCTATAAGCCTGAATCTTTGAGCATCCAACCATCTCTACCATGACAAACTTCTACAGTCTGAGGTTTTTCTCTTTGACTCTGCTTGCTTCGGTCTTCCTATCCTTGGAGATCTCATCACTGACCCACAATTCCCCATGAAGCTAGTATCATAAAAAGCACAAGCCATAAAGAGAAACTATTTTGTAAGTACTTGTGTTTTTTTTAAAAAACTAATTTCATATCAACTTGACATAAGTTAGAATCGTGTGGAAAGAAAGACTCTCAATTGAGAAAATGCCTTCATAAGATTGACCTATCAATAAGTCTGTTGAGAATTTTCTTGATTGCTAACTGGGAACAGACGGCACAGACCACTGGGGACAGTGGCACCCCTGGGCAGCCGGTCCTAAGTTGTATAAGAAAGCAGGCTGGGGAAGCTAGAAGGAGCAGGCCAGTATGCTGCATTGTTCCATGGTTTCTGCTTCTGTTCCCGCCTTGAGTCCCAGCCTGGACTTTTCTCAGTGATGGAGCGTGTCCTGTGAATTGTAAGATGAAATCAATCCGCTCCTCCTCAAGCAGTTTTTGGTCATGGTGTTTCAACACAGCAAGACAATGCTCTTAGCAGCATTATGCCTGTTACACACTGGAAACTACCCAAACACCCTACAGTCAGTGATATAGACCATATATGATATAGACCAGTGATATAGTGATATAGTCTGGCCAGTGATACACATATCAGCATTAGGTCAGCAATATACTGCCTCAGCATTGAAAAGAACTCCCAGGGCAATATGCTAAGTCAAAACTGCCGAGATAGAAAAATGGATATTCTATTTAGAAGCTCTAAAAGAGTCAGAACTAGCAAGAGGATGCAATTAGAGATTGCTGGGGCTTAGGGATGGGGAGGGTGCGTGAAGAAGTGGGACCGTGGTAGCGCTGTCGATAGGCTAATTGTTGAGTGGAATATACACCACTGTGTATTACTAACATCCACCCAAGTGAATCTTAGAGACAGCAATTTTTACTACATGAAAGCAGTACCACCATAAGTCTAAAAATGTAATTGCTTTCCAAAGATGCACAGCAATTAACCAGACCCCCCCCAAGTCTATACATCTTAATGAACTATACAGTTAGAGCAGCCATTCTGAAGCCACGAAGCTTCACAGCATATTACACTCTCACTAGCAAATCCATTTTTGTACTTATTCAAAAAATGATGATTGATTTCAGTGCATGATGTTTTTATTTGCACATTTTTTTAAAAAAAAATAAAGTTTGCAATAACAAAAATAACACATGGCAGGCAAAGTGGCCATTTTTAAGTGTGAATCATATTTAGTCTACCTTGAAGTCTTTTGTTGGCTTGCCATTCCTACTGAAACGGACATCTGAGTGTTTTCCCACAATTCCCCCCAACTGCTCCAGAGGAACAGACTCTGGATAGACTCTACTGCCTACCTCTGCAAGTCAGTCCGCTCCCCACAGCTCACCATGCCCTGCCCACACTCAACTTCTTCAGAACTTGGTCTTACCTCAAGGCCTTCAAACTTGCTGTTCCCTCTGCCTGAACAGATCCCCCCCCAGGACTGGTGGCTTCCACATTACTCTTTCACTCCTCCAAAAGATCTTTTCTGCCTCTTAAAGCATCTCCCAATTCAGTGTCTACTTTATTGCCTTTTATCACCAGCTGCAATTAATTTTTAATTAATTAATTTATATCTTTGCTGCCTTCTTTCTCTTCTTTACTCTAGAATCTAAATGCTCCTCCGGGAGATGGGAAATTTTGCCTGGCATTTAACTACCTGTGGGATGCAGGCCAATGACTTACAGATCTAAGTACAAAGACATAATAAAGCTTGCATTGTTGCCCGATCATCTCAGTTGTAGGCCAGATGGCCCCCTTGAATAGCAGTGCAGAAGCCTATTGTTTTAGGTTTATGATGTGCTGAACGCCAGCTTTGCTTGGCCAAAGGCTACTGAACAACGCTCACCATTTCTTCTTTGATGCGCTCTGTGATTTTGTAAGTTGCCTCTTCGTGAGCATGGAACAAGCTGATGATGCTGGTGTTATCAGGATCCAATATGTTTCCATCTTCATCTCTGACGATGAGATCGAGCTCAAGGATTCTGTAAGGCAAGGAGAGATGGAGGCGATGGTGGAAAAGCCTTTAGGGTGGTGTCTGCAGCAAACGGTTGGTTGACTAAAAGCTAAAACCTCTACTAAAAGAGAAATGACTAAGTAAACTGATTAATAGTGGAAAACTAGGTAGTAGAGTTTGAAAGTATAATGTTTAGGAGCTGGTGAGATGGCTCAGTCAGGAAAATGTTTGCTTTCCAAGCAAGAGGACGTGAGTTAGAGTCTCTGAACCCACATAACAAAAGCAGGCACGCTGACAGATGCTTGTAATTCCTGTGACTGAGTAATAGGCAAATCTCTAGAGCTCATTGGCTGGCCAACCTAGCCTACTTGGTGAGTTCCAGGCCAGTGAGAGACCCTGTGTAAAACAAATCAGAACCAATGAATGGAGCCAGAACAACAATCCTACAGGGTCTCCCCGCAGATGTCTCCATCTGCACATACAGGTGCAGCTACATGCATGAAAACATGCACACAGAGAGATATCAGCTCTGCTCCATCTTCGCTGAGGTCACATGAGCCTCTCCTCAGCATTAGCTGAGTGCCTTTGTCCCCCTTGGCATCACTATCTAGGTAGCATGGCCATGCAATGGTAGGAGTCATATCTAGCTGGAAGATATGTTGGTTTTTTGGCATGCTTAGTAAAAAAAAAAATACCTCCATCAAGAAAATAAAATATGGGAAAATAGTGTTTTTTTATGTGAAATACATCAAAGCACACAACACGAGACAACAAACCTAGCCAGATGTGTTTTCTGGTAGCATGGGTAAGAAGAGCCATGCACTAGATGTCAAAATGGAGCAAAGCACAGACATGGCTTACCCATGGGAAAGGTTGAGTGAGGGCCTGGGGCTGGAAGACATGGAGCAGTCAAACGAGGCGTGTGCAGTGCCTCAGTTTGTTTAATGTGTCAGAGCACATGCACACACAGAGAGGTATTCATATATTATTCAATAAACGCGTGAGAACGGTTGTTAGGATAAAACTATCTGAGATGTATCGATCGCTGCCCACTGCTTGCTCTTCAGATGCTTGCTTTCCAGGCCACAGGCTTTCGCTTCTTGGGTATTGATCGGTGTCAACAGCATCTGTCATTCTCCTTGTTATTAAAGATACCAACGGCACTCACCATGCACTGACAGGAAACTCACAAGCATTAACGGCATTACAGCTGGTCCCACACCCACCACCGCCACCAGCAACCACCCTGAAAAGCAGATTCTGGTACTCTTCCTATCTTACAGGTTTAAAAGAGACTAAGAAGAGGGAGCCAGTTCACTTTTCAAAACCACCGTATTGATATAAACTACCATAGCACCCTTGCCTAGTCTTTGAACCCCTACTGTAAACTCTTAGGAGACTGTATGGGGTGGGCTGGGAGGAGGGGCAGGCTGACAGGTTGTAACTTGAAGCTCCTCTGGCACTTGATGCTGGCTCAAGTGTCAATCATCTATGCTTAGAAGGAAGGGGAGGAGAGCAGAAGCTCAGAGAGGGCTAACAGTCATCTTACTGGGCCCCATTACGGAGAACCAGCCTTTAGAAGGAACATCAAGGGCAAATGAAGGAGACTGCATCTGCACCCTTACTTAAGAAGCAGATTTGGAAGTGTGTCTCCTATCTCATCCAAATACAAACGGAAGGAAGCCAAGGATCGCCCGATGGTCAACATTCATTATGAAATTAACTTCCAGCTAGATATGACTCATACCATTGCATGGCCGTGCTACCTAGATAGTGATGCCAAGAGGGGTAAAGCCACTACTCAGCTAATGCTGAGGAGAGGCTGGTGTGACCTCAGAACAGATGGAGCAGAGCCGAGACATAATTTAGCCGCAAGATCTCTCTAGCCCTTCCCCTCGAAACTGATCAAAGTGGATTCAGTTCTGAAAGGAATGAATAAAACATCCTCCCAGGTCCAGCTGTCTTGGGACTTTGAGAAGTCATTTGATAATCCCTCGTTGCTTGGATATGGAAGTGCTTGCCCACTATTCTCGCTTGGAACCTGGGAGCAGGCGAGGCTGTCTTTCAAGTGGATACTGCTATGCTGAACCAGCATTATTCATTGTGGGGACTGAAAAGGTTTGATGTGTTTTCTCCTCAGGAGGGAGCCCCTTTGCTCTTTGTGGTTCAAGAAAGCGGTACTACAGATCTGAGAGGAGGTGAGGCAGGAAACTCTGCACCACATACATATTTTTAAAAGAAGGAGAATAAAGGAGAAACAGAGCTGGATTTTCCCAAGCTCACTATCGGACTCCGAACAAATGCAAGCTTTTCTGCTGGGTACTCGAGGATTCTTCCTAGGACTCTGCATTCCCCACTCATCTCCTGGGCTGTCACTACGGCTTTCTCCTAACCACGTGCACTAATCAGACCCCCTGGGTGCTGTGACCAGGTACTTTAGGGAACCAGCTTTAAGAGAGGAAGAAATTGCTTTGGCTCACCAGTTCAAAGGTGTCACCCCACCATGCTGGGGACATGACGGTAGGGCAGTGCAGTCCACAGCCTGGTGGCCATGAAGGAGAGAAAGGAGGATCCAGTCAGGGGCCAGAGTGGCTCCTAAGGACACATCCCCTAGAGACCTACTTGCCCTCATCACTTCCTATTAATGCCATCATACTATGAATCTGTCAAGTAACTTAAATACACAGAGCCCTCAAGATCCCTGGTAACACTTTCCCACACATACCTGGACTAGTGTATTAGTAACCCCCTAAGCATTTAGTAATGCTGTTAATTTAGTAACCATCTCATTGATGGTCAGGATTAACCGTTGCAACACGACCCAGTTTCCTAGTCAGACCTAATTGTCAACCTGGAGTCATCAGTTGAGGAACTGATCAGAACAGGTTGGCCTACGGCAGCCATTCTCAACACGTGGGTGGAAACCCCCACAGCGGTTATAGATCAGATATTTACATTGTGACTCATAACACTAGCAAACTTGGCAGGTACGGGGTAGCGATGAAGTAATCTTATGGTTTGGGGGTCACCGCAATATGAGGAGCTGTATTCAAGGGTGGCAGCCTGAGGGAAGTTTAGAACCATTGGCCTATGTGCGTGTCTGCGGGAAACTGTCTTGATTACTAGTTGATGCGGGAGGCGGCAGCCCACTGTGGGCAGCACCCTTCCCAGACAGGCGGCTCTGTGCTGCATAAGAACACCAGCTAAGCACGAGTCTCTGAGTGAGTGAGTCAGAAAGCAGACTTCCTCTAGGATTTGAATCTTAGCTTCTCTCAGTGGCGGACGATGCCCTGGAAGTAGGAGCCATATAAGTCTATTCCCCTTCCAAGTTGCTTTCAGTCAGAGAGAAATCCAGAACATCCGGGAACTCCTGCTGGCCTTGTTAGCCTTCTGCTCTACCTCCTCAGGCCCTCGTCCATTCGTTCTCCTCTCTCGATCGGGATGTCTTCTTACCCACAGTGTCTCTGTGCTTCTCTGCCTCCCTCCCTGTGCCATACAGACTCTTGGAGGCAGAAGAGCACAGCTCTTAAGGACTTGGACTCTGGTAACTATACTCTCTGGCTCTGTTCTGGCCAAGGCACCTAAATCACCCCTTGAGCCTCAGTTTCCTCATCGGAGAAATGGTGATAGTATCTATCTTATAAACTCATGGTAATGCTGAGCTGAGCGATGTGGGAAGGGGCTAAAGTTTGCCCGCCATATAGAGAGCACCCAGGGTCACCATCAGTGTTCTGTGCCCACTTACTTCCTATTGTTGATTCTGGTTTTCATGGAGGCTGTATCATACACTGCATATCTCTGTACCCAAAGACACTACCCTACATACAATGGAAGTCTGACATCTGAACAACGGGACGGAGAGACTCTTATCACATTTCCAAGACTCAGTTCTGCCTGCTCTAGCGTTCTTTTGGCAGCCTTGAAATTGTGTCCAGATGCTGGCCTCCTGGATGCAAGGAAGCCATCTCTCCTATACAAGAGCCACGAATCCAGGGTACTATTGCAATAGTGAACAGCCCAGCTCCCTCTACTTCCAGCAGACAAGGGAAGCAAGAAGCCAGGAGTCCCTTAGCTTTGGGCTATGGTCCCCATGGTGGGACACCTTTCAACACCACAAAGGGAATGGCTGAAATGGAAGACACTGGGCTGGGCTAGAGGCTGTTGCAGAGGGGAGCCTCGTTTAGGATGATCTTTCTTCCTCTTCTCTCTCTCTCTCATTATCACCCACCCCCATTCATTCGGTTACCACTCGTGGAGTAGCCACTGTGGGAGATCCCCCCCAGAGCAGAGTCAGAGAGATGACTCAGTTAGTCAAGGTTTAGGGTGGCTCTAGATGTGAGGAAAGGCACGTCAGGGGGGGACGATGGCTATTCTAGGTGCACAGGTGCTGCAGGGACACCTACTATAGGTGGTCAGTAAGGAAAATGAGGAGACCTTATTACAAGTGACAGCCATTTCTACCACCCTAGACCTTCCCAGGAGACCCACTGAGAAACTAACATCGGAAAGCTATTCTGAAAAGCAGAAAACCCCCCAATTTTCGCATTCTTGGTCTTCAACTGAAGACCAGCCCAGCCACGGCAGAAGCAGCTGCATGGCAACCTATCGCTGCAGGAGGACACTCTGTGGAAACAGATTTGGATACACTTCCGGGATGCCAGGGGGAACCGACGGTGGGATGAGCCTCTGGGATTGGGAAGCAGGTGGACTCCCGCCTCAGCTCACTGTGCTGGAGTCCCTTCCTGGCGAGCCCGATGAAGGCCAGAAAGCCTGACTACCAAGTAACCTCAGCCTAGTCTCTAGAGGGTCCCTTCCCCCTCAGGCTCGGGGTTCAGCTCCCCTCTCTGCAGGCTGCGACCTCTCCTGCACCCTGGTGCTCGTTTTTCAACTGAAAAAAACCCTTCATCCTCCAAAGTCCAAGGGCCATCTCCTCCACAGAGCTTTCCCTAGCTTCCATCTCCAAATCTATGCACAGCGTTCCTGCTTCTTGCTTTCTAAGCTGTCAAACTGATGACAGTAGACAAACTCATAACATACTCCTAACGGGACTGGATGGCAGCCCCTGCCAGCCCTTCACGGATGGGGACTTGCATTTTTTTGCAGCACCCACACTTAATAGAAAAATCAATCCAACTATAATTGCTTCACACGCTTATGTTGGACTAAATAAAACTATACACAGGACATTCAAAAAAACTGAAAAGGGGAGGGCTTTATAGTTTTCTGATACAGCCTAAGTCTATATCCTGGGGGGGAGGGTGCCATTTACCAGCTATATAACTCTGAACAATTAATTTCACTCCCTTAGGAAAAAAGAGGTATTTTATTTTTAATTGTGTGTGTGCACGCATGTTTGAGTGCAGATCCCCTCAGAGTCCAGAAGAGAGGGTTGGCTCTCCTACAGCTGGAGTTACAAGCAGTTGTGAGTCACCATGTGGGCGCCAGGAATTGAACTGGCACCCTGTGGGAGAGCACAGAGCGCTCTTAACTCTGGAGACATCTCTCCAGCCCCAACCTCATGTCTTTAACAGCCTCGGTTCCCTCATTCAATATGAAGAATAAAGCGGGGGTAATAAAACTACACATCCTCCAGAGTTATTAAAAGGATTAAGTGAAGCAATGCCTGGGAGAAATTCAGCACAAAGCCTGGGGCTTAAAGAGCTCCGACCCATGTTAGTCCTAACGCTGTTACTGATAATAGCTTGCCTCAGCAATTGGTTTCGTTTCCTTCCCTACGCGCCAACCCGTTCTTGCTTCTCTTTCCATTTGGTAAACACTTTTGTAACTGTGTGAGTTTGCTGGAGGCAGGTGGCTTGGATAACTTCAAATGGGGGAAGGGACATTAAATCTTACACCGGGACTTACAGGAGAGGTTAAGGTAACTCAGAGGTAAAGAGGCATCAAGCTGAATGTGATCTTGTCAGCGCTGTCCTGTCCCTCAGAAGTAGGTTAAATAGTATCTTAAATCTGTGCAGTACCCAGGGATAGCCACTGCACAGTCAAGCTTCTTACTCTGCTTGTGTGTCCCTGGGCCCCAGAGTGCAATCACAAAGACACACACAGGCAGGGCTAGGGTAGCAGCCTTCTCCCAAATAGAAAGTGGCAAACTCCAGAGTCTAAAAAAAAAAAATGAAAGCAGGCCTCTCCAAGAGAGAAAAGGAAGAAGGAGAGGCTGGGGGAAGGAAGCCGATTTTCAGAGGCATGAGGTACTTGTTGCCGTAGTCGATCTTCGACGTGACTTTCTGCTTCAGTTCCTTCAGCTCATCCTTGGGTAGCGTGCCTGAGAGGAGCTGGGAACGCCATTCCATCAGGTCGTACATCATGGACTGCACTTGGAGGAAGCGTTCCTTTTTGCTGGCCTACGAGATGGAAGCAACAGTGAATGCCTACCCACACCAAAGGTACTTGGCAAGCTAGGCCACTGCTAGAGAGAGTGACCTCACTGAGGAGAGCTATCTGACCTCTATCCCAGCCTTGGTCAGCTGCAACGGGATAGAATTGGTGCTCAGCTGACAATATAGTCCTTCCCTTTGGGCCACTGGAATTTCCCCAAAGCAGAAATATTTTCAATCACATCTTGGTTTAAAAAACAAAAATAAAATCTAACAGCCAGGCCTGGAACATGACTCAGAAAGTAATAACACTTGCTGGTCTTCTGGAGGACCCGGGTTCTATTCCCAACACCCACGTGGTAGCTCCTAACCAGCTCCAGTTCCAGGGGATCTGACCCCCTCTTCTGGCCTCTGCAGGAATAGACAAGCATGTAGTACACAGACATCGAGGCCAAACAGTCATACACATAAAATAAAAATAGAAAATAAACCCAACAGCCAAAAGTTGATACCCAAAAAAAGCCAGTCCATTTTGCAAATATTTTCTTCCTTCGGTAAATAAATGAAG
The DNA here is from genome assembly GCA_964023405.1 of Apodemus agrarius. Classification (NCBI taxonomy): domain Eukaryota; kingdom Metazoa; phylum Chordata; class Mammalia; order Rodentia; family Muridae; genus Apodemus; species Apodemus agrarius. The sequence continues at coordinate 18,872,630 of OZ030015.1, forward strand.
TAACTAAAGACACAGAGAAAAAAAAGTTTTCTGACTTATATCCAGGAAAGGTGTTAAATCTTGACTACAGCCATGTATTGAATGCTTGGTCCTTGCTAATGGCTCTTCTTTGGAAGGAGGATCGCTGGTCCCTATGCCCCACCCTCTGTGACCTGTCCATCATGATGTAGACAGCTCTTCTCCTTCTTGTGTCCCTACTGCCATGAGGACATGCCAAACCATGGAACTAGAATCAATGACTGAAGCCATGAACCAAAGCAAACCTCCCTACTATTAAGTCATCTCTCTCAGGTATTTGGTCAAGGTGGGGGTGGGGAGAATTTCCAACACAAGTAGGCTTGGTGCACATGGACACCTGCTATAACGAAAGCTTAAAGAGCTTGTGCCCTTTAAGACCAGGAGCCAGGACCGCTTCTCTTATAGAAGGGGCTATTGTTAGGGCATCGTTCCCCAAGACATGGTTTCTGTAGGATGCAGAATACGTGGGCAGGTGTACAATGTCAAGTTACCCTAACCCACCATGTGATCCTCATTTTCTTTTCATCCTGTTCAACAGGAAAAGAAAATCATAGTTTCTTCTTTCGTATGTATTATGGTGTGTATTTCTATATTATATGATGGGTGTGTGGATATATGAATACTGGCACATCTGTACCATTGTAAATATGAAGAGGACAGAGGAAAATCTTTCCTCTTCTCTCCTCCAGAGTCTCTTATTGTCTTTCCTGCTGTGTATGCCCGGCTGGCTGGTCTGGTGGCACACAGGGTTTGTCTTGTCTCTGCCTCCCATCTGGAGGACTGAGGTTGCAGATGGCCACACTGCCCATGTGACTTTTACATGGGGTATGAGAATTCAAACCCGGATCCTCTTGCTTGCCCAGCAAACACTTTTCCTCCCTGAATCACCTCCCCAGCTCAGTTCATTTCTGATCAAGAACAAGAGGGTTAAGGACTTTTTGACAGGTCCTGTTAACAATCACCTAATAATAGTGCTGGGTCTCTGGTTTCTTCTGATGTTGTCTTTGCTGTTTGTCCAGTTGCTGGGATTAAAAAGTACCCTGACAACAAGCAACTCAAAGGAGGGAGGATCTATTCCTGCTCATAGTTCAAAGTGCATTCCATCGTGGTAGGAAAGCTAAGGTAGGTAGCAGAGCTCAAAGCAGCTGGTCACATCTCGTGAACAGCAGGATAGCGGAGAGCAATGGGTGCATACTAGCACCCAGCTCACTCTCTCCAGGGACCCCTGCCCAGGCAAGTGTCCTGACACTCCTGGCCCATCTTGTTTTTACTTCATTTATTTAGAAAACGATCTTCTAACTATGACAAAAGGCTTTCACCTCTCTCTTAGCAAAAGTATTGTATTATAATGAAAAACATACATTTGGTCTTTTTCTCTGGCTGGGAACAGTGTTCATAAAACCCTTAAAGCACATGCTGAGCAGTCGGGATGCCATTTGGTGGTTTTGAAAGAGCTTCTTTCATCTATTGTTGGTTTTTTTTTGTGCTCACATTGTAACTTCACTGGACCCCTGACAGCTTCAGGACAGGCTCTCATGACCAGAAACACCAGCCACAGAGTTGATTAGGGGGTGGGATTTTCAGGCCTGCGCTGAACAACCTCATCTCTCCAAGAGCAGAGGATGCAATGCATTGAAGTCTATGCACTGCAACTTTAATTAAGAGTCTTGAGCAACAAGCTGGTGCCGCATCCTGACCGTGGTGGGCATTCATGAACTGGCAAGGGTGGCTGAACTAGAGAAGACGTGACTGCACTCCCTGACCCTTCCAGCAGGCAGACCCCGCATCTATGCCCTTTATACCAACGCTGCTGTCTTATGTATAGCACTTTCCTGAGATCTGGGAAATTTTGATGAATTACGAAAGCTACATAATTTTAATGAATTATGAATTAGAAGGCAGTCACCTAGGTGGGGAGAGGCAGTGAGGACCCGCAATTTGTAGCCAACTGCAACAAGAAACACAAATGTCCTAGGGACCCTGGCAGTAACTAACATCTGAAGAGAGTACTAGGCTAACTGAGGAGTCTAAGGCTAACTTCTAGGCCATCAGAGACTAATTGAATTGTCAGGCATGCGCATGGCTAGGAGTAATCAGAAATGTGATATTGGAATGGCAGGGCAAGCTAGAACATTCTTCATACAGATTATCTACATTTACTAAAAAGGACATCAAATTTAGGTATTAAGTGCCCAATATGAGCTGTGCAGACAGGGCAAAAGTCATAGACCCAATAACGAAACCGCTGACATTTGACTATTTCTATTTGTAGAGTAGACAGCATGGCTGGCTTGCTATAGGGTCATTTCTTAGAGGAAAATATCAGGTGTCCACAATACATATGTAAAGATGTTCTAGGGAGAGTAGTGGAACTGAACAAGGACTCATTCATTCAAGCTGCAAGGATGTTTGCGCCTCTGCTTGTGTAAATATGATTTGAGTGACCCACAAGGTTGCATGTGCTCTATCCCAGGTTTCATGTGCTAGATTTTTATCCCAATTGGGAGGAAATAGAGATCAAATTTAACCCAACTGGGGTTTTTAGAGGGTAGGTTTTGGGAAAGTGACTAGAGGATTAGATAAGCTTTACTAGGGCAGAGCCCAGGAACAGCAATGAGATAAACACACATGGCCCTTCACTGTCCCTTGCTATGTTGCTATTCAGAGCCTCTCTGAAAATGTGCCATCAAGAATGGCTCTTTATAAGTCCGCGTGCCTCAGATACTGCATTACAGTAACAAACAGCAGAAAAACACATGCTCTAAATTCTACTGACAACCTTTGGGAACCTTACGGAATTGGATGTGCTAATCACCTCCTGTTAGGAGAGTTCCACATAGGTGTCAATATTTACTATAGCAGGGAGTCTACAGTCACCATGCACACATCAGCGGGTGTGCATAGAGCTGTAGCAAACGTGGAGGAAGCCTCGGTTGACATTTTCCCTCTCAGCCTCGTGGTTTGCTGGGCTAATTGTTTTCATTAGGAGCTTTGACGCATCAAAGGAGGATTTTTAAATTAAATTTGCTTTGAAACAGAGAAAACACATAAAACATGGTTTGTTTTTTTTTTTTTTCAGGGTCAAAGATTCTTCACAGATCTGAAGACAATAGCCATCAGCTAATTAACATAGGACAAGGGAATGTTTCAGAATGTCAGCCACACACAGAATCAGATCCCCTGAGAATATTAAAGGGGCAGGTTACCAAACCTGGAGGACTTATTTTATGAACAGATCTTAAGGCACTTCCTATGCAAACCCAAGTTCAACAGCTTTTGCACCTGTTTTAAGACACAAGGCTCCCACCCGACCTTATTGATTATAGCTGTCACTGCTAACTATGTGGCTTCAAAGAAAGCACGTAACCTCTCTGGGTCTCAATGTCCTTGTATGTCATAATATGCACTCCCTCTTCTCTCTCTCAAACCTCCGCTGAAGGCTAAATGCCAATCACAAGCCTGAGTGACAGCGGCAGGGTTCATCTGTCCCGGGAACAGGTCGCATCTCACCACATAAAGCTGCTTCCAGATGCTTCCCCACTCCCAGAGCGTGGTTGTCACTTCTTGTGCCAGAGGGATTTCTGCAGGAATGATGTTCTCTATGTTCCTATTTAGGAAGGGAGAGAGAGAGGTAAAACTGAGACCCACGTGCAAAAGAGAGAAAGTTCTGGGAACTTTGCACCAAGTTGCAGCTATGGGGGGGGGGCTTGTTGAGCCCTCACCAACTGCAGAGGTTACAGACAGCATCGTGCAAATAAATGGGACTTCTCTAAATGTCCTCCTCTGGGGGAGGGGTGGGGGATGTGTATGTGTGGAGGAAGAAGTGCTTATACTTACTATTCCAGTCAAATTACTTTAATAAGCTTCAAAGGCAGCTGCTAGTGAAAAGTCAGATTCTCCAGACTGACTAATCCCCCCTCAGAATCAGATCCCAGCTAGAATCAATTTGGATTAGCTCCTCACAGAGAGAGAAGACCCACACAACAGCTGAGTGAGCTGGGACCCACACATCTGCCCATCTGATAGCTTACGTGGCCAAAGCTAGCTAGACCAAGGCAGCTATGAGCCAGGAGAGATCATCCTGGCAAATAACACAAGTGTGTGTGTGTGTGTGTGTGTGTGTGTGTGTGTGTGTGCGCGTGCGTGCGTGTGTGTGTGTGTGTGTGTGTGTGTGTGTGTGTGTGTGTGTGGAGAGAGAGAGAGAGAGAGAGAGAGAGAGAGAGAGAGAGAGAGAGAGAGCCTCATTGAGGTGTCATGCCACCTGGTAGGAACTTGACATCGACCAATGTGAATTTGCTCTCCTGGCCTTTGAGTGGGAACTCCTGTGTTAGCCATAATCCCCTCCACCTAAGGTGGAGTGCTCAGACCAAGGTGAAGCCCATTGTTCTTCAAGGACCTGCAGTCTCCTGAGAAACACTAGTCACCTGCGGAGCAACTGAACTGGTTCTGCTGAGAAGCTTCCAGCCTTTCGGGGAAGGGTTTTCCCCTGCCTATATAGCTGGAGTTCTTCATTAAACTTTGAGACCTTGAACATCAATGTTGTCATGGTCTTCATCTCTTTTTGCCACCTTCCCATACATCCCCAGCTTCCCTTCCAGGTAACCTGTTCAATGTAACTGTGGGCAGTTACACTGTGTGTGTGTGTGTGTGTGTGTGTGTGTGTGTGTGTGTGTTGGCAGGAGTAGGGGGTGAATGTCCACACATGTGCTTTTCGTGTAGAAGTCAGTGGACTTAGTGGGACTGTTCCTGAGGGGCACACCCTCCCCTTTGCTTTTTGTGACTTTAGCTTTGAGACAGACTCTTGCACTAGCCTGGACCTTGACAAACAGGCTAGACTAGGTGGCCAGAGGGCCTGAGGGGCAGCCAGCTGCCGTGCCGGTCCTTAGCCCTGGGATAACACATATGAGAGCGTCACACTCAGCTCTTTTCACATGTGTTCTGAAGGATCAACTTGGATCATGCTTGCAAGGCAGGCACTTTACCAAATGAGTGTCCCTCCCCGGTCTCCACAAATACCTTCTCTTCTCCACTGTCACTTCCTTGAGATGGATGAAGGACGTAGGGAAAATGCCCTGTAGGAAACACAATCAATAGGATGGAAGTCAAGTCCTAGAGAAGTAATGGATTCCTTGTCCTCCCGGGTTCCTTCTTCCCACTAAGCTACTGGCCACCAAACTTTCAAGGACTAATCTGAGAGTTAGACGGAGCAGGCACCGATTGCAAATCCATGTGCACAGATCTTGCCGTTCTCCACTCTCAATCCCAAAGGAGAGCTCAGAACCACCTCGGGTGCTTGTCCCCTCAGGTGAGCAAGAATGGGTAGAAGAGGAGCCTGAGCCCTGCACTTGCTGAGACACAAGCTCACGTCTCTCCTTCCGGGCCACCTCCAGGGAATTAATGTCCCCCAAGGGGACGTGGGAGAGCCCCAGATCTGAAGCAAGTCCTTGGCTGTACTCGAATGTCTGAGATGTGGGAATCTCTCCTCCCTGGATTTAAGTCCCTGTCCTCTGAGAGGGCAGGGCAGGCTTGTGCCTCCTTGAACATCATGGAAGATGCTTCATAACCAGAGGATAAGGGATCCTGACCAATGGCTTGGAAATTTCTCCCTGAAGTCAAGCAGTAGGCACGGGGTGGGGGTGGGGGGCGTGACCACTTTGCCGCCCACCAGCTGAGAAAATGAAACAAAGCAAGTGCCCGCTGTAGTGGAGATGACATGACAGAGTGACTCTGTCATCTGGAAGGACGCCTAGGCCTGTCCGTTCATGCCATACAGGGAGATACGTGAATGCTCACACAGCGCTGAAGGGAGGAGCAGAGGCCAGCTTCAGCTAGAAAGTGCACCGTTCCCTGGGGTCCTGGGGAGGGGAACTCATAGCAAATGGTGTGTCAGCAAAGGATGTGGAGGGAAGAGGGTACCAGAGCAGCCTTAAAGCATGGGGATAGAGAAGGGGTGTGCAGATTGGTGGGGCGTGGGGGAGGGGAGAAGGGGGAGGGTTCATTTTGCTGAAGAACAGTGAAGGGAAAGCATTACCCAGGAGAGGCATCAGGGCCAGGTGAAGACATCCTGCATCATCCCAGATGAAAATCAAGTGACCTTACCTGTGACATCTTATGCTTTATGAGGTACCCTCTGTACCAGTCTGCAAAGAGAAAACAGAGGTTAAAGGTCCTTCACTTTTTCTGCATCTTTTGCTAACTTGGTCTGCTCTGCTTTTGTCTGTTTATTCTCTCCCAGCAAAGAAATGCTCGCAATCTGCTCTAGACCTGCCAGACAGGACAGACCCAGAAGCACACAGTATGACATACTGGATGCTGTCATCTCAAAGGAACATCTTCAGGTACAGGGTTTCATTCGCATACTGATGTTTATCCCCTTCTCCTTTTGAGAAATACGGTGCCTTGGTTAAGCCTCCAGCGCACTGGGCCACATGGTCCCAAGTGCCTTTAGAGGGAGGCCTCAACATCCCTCATGCAGACAGATGTCACAAACCTACCGTCCCAGGTGTCCCTTTCTCATTTATCTGCCTGTGGCCCCACGCATGTTTGTAAGTCTTATCTAAGGCATGAAAAGGGACCTGGTTCCTTAGGTTCAGGGACCTGGGTGATCGATCATCTTAAAATAATATGGACAGTTCTAGCAGCAACAAATACTTTTCCTGAAGTTTGTCACAACCAAACAGATACATTTGTGAATTAGAGGAACAGGAATTTTAAAGCCCCCTCCTCCAACTCACAGGACTTAAAAAAAAAAAAAAAGCTCAATTAACAGAAATCCAAATGACTCGGAGTCCTCTGACAAAATGAGCATGAATTCAGTGGCTGTAATGAGTCCACTGGCCTTTGAAATGATTGGAGCGAAGCCGCGTGGTGGCATTTGTCATCTTTGTAAATAAAAAGCACCTGCCAAGTGCCTCATTAACAGACCCTCATTATTGGGCTGACAGAGTGTTGCCAGAATATATTCTCAGCAGATATCCACACAAGTCGATCCCCCTCCAGACCCCCACCTCAAAATAACTGAAATGCAAAGTCACCCTCCCGGTCATGACCTGTTTGAAGGTCAATGCCTAAAGGAAGTTTTGAAGCTGCTGTAATCCCCGAAGATCTTATTTTGAGTGACAGAAAGTGAGAGGGGAGAGAAAAGACACAGAGAAAACAGAAGGGAAATTAGGGAAGTTTGGGGAGGAAGGATCCGGAGCTTGGAATGAAAGCATCCTTCCAGGAGCTATTCTGCATTAAGCCTTTTCATCTTCTTGACAACCATATGGAGCAGAAATTGTCATTATTCCATTGTACAGCTGAGTACCCTACCCGAGACACAGAGATATTGAGCAATTTTCCCAGTCACTCAACTAGTGACATGTTTGGATGTAAAAGGAGCAGCCCCATTTCTGATCTTAGGGGAAGTTTGGTGGTCAAGTAATTTGCTAGCTCCATGTCTGTTGTTGTGATAGAAACACCTTGACCAAAAGAAATCTGGGGTGGGGGTATTCTGGTTCACAATTCCAGAGGAAGTCAAACTGTAGGAAGTTAAAACTAGTCACATCATAGCCACAGCCAGAGGCAGAGAGAAGTGAGCGCATGCTGTGCTTCTTGGTTGATTATGCTCAGCTCCATTTCTCCACTCTTACACAGTTCAAGATTCCGTGCCTTGGGAATGAATGCTCCTGCCCAGGACTGTGTCTCCCAGCATCAACCAACTTAATTAAAACAACCCCACAGACATGCCCGCAGGGCACCCAGCATAGCAGCTCTTCATTGAGGCTCCCTTCCCAGGTGGCTCTAGGTCTGAGTCAGGTTGACAAAGCTAATCCTCATATCTAATAGTTCATCATCTTATCAGAGACCCCACAGAGTAAATCTCCAAGCAACTTTGCAACTGAGGACCTCTGGGGTGGGAAGCTCTTCTAGTTCACCTTCTAAGAAGTGACGCCTTCTACTTTTTCTTGCCTCTAAGTATTTGCCAATTGTGATGGAAGGTAATTAACAGTGGACAAGAGGGTTTAATTCTTCCAAGAGTTTTCTGTACCCCAGGCGCATTGCTAACAGCATTGATTTTGTTTTTTCAAACTTTAAATTTAGCGGGCTGGGGGGGGGGGTTAGAGTGGGGGATGTAGCTCAGTGGTAGAGCACTCGCCTACCAAATTAAAGACTAAACTTTCTGACAATCCTGTTACTACTTCAGTTTTGTAAATGGAAACAGAGAGGCACAGAGAAGAGGCAACTTGCTGGTGGTCACACAGCATGACATTTAAGCCGGAGTAGTTGACTCTTGAATTCTATTGTACTCACTGTGGCACAATGACCTTTCCTGTGACTACCTACCAGTCACACAGTCACTTTAATCATATAGATCTGTTCGCTCTTGTCACACTCACAGAAACCCTGTGAGCTAAGTATTTTATTCCCGTTTCACTGATGGGATTGAAACATAGGTCAGTTGTGTGTTGAGCCCAGACCACACAAGTACAGCTTTAGTCCATGCTGGTCAATTCAAAGCCAGAACCCTTAAAACTCCTCTACCACTAGATGCAGAGACAGAAGAAAGCCATGAGGAGAGGAGAACACAGCCCTCACCAAACACCACATCTGACAACATCTTGATCTTGGATTTCCCTACTCTACAACAGAATTCCGTTTCTGCTGCTTGACATGTGTAACACTATCTCCTCTACAGCAGCCTGAAAGCTAAGTCGCGTGCCCTGGGGGAAGATGAGCAGAGTGAAATTTCTTACAAGTTTTTCAGACAACTGTGAAATGCCGGCTATTCAAATTGTTCTCTTTTGCTACAGCCCAAATGTAACCCAAAATACACAAAGGGGAGAGAGGAAAGATTCCAAATCTCCCAGAGCACCCCCCCCCCAAAAAAAAACCCTCTGTCTGCCATTTTTAGGCAGAACTCGGTCATGTCACTTAAGCCCCTATGTTTTTATCTGAGAAAAGTAGCACTCTCTTCAGAGGATTGCCACAAGAATTATTTTTCAAACATCACTATGGAGGCTGAGGAGATAGTTCTGTAAGGGAGCAGCACCCACTGCTCTTGCAGAAGACCCGAGTTCAGTTCCTATCATGTTAAGGGGTTCACAACACCCTAGAACTCTGGCTTCAGGGGAACTGAGATCTCTGGCTTGAACTCAAGTATACATACCGATCCAGAGACACACATACACATAATTCCAAATAAATAAATAACACAATTATAAAGAAATGTATCAAGTAAAGACATAAAACTTTGAACAGGAAGAAAATATTACAGTTTTAAGATAACCCATGGCTTGCTTGTGGACAAAAAGGAAAGACCAGACCATAGGAACAATCAGCTATGGGTTTCAATCACACTTGAGCTTTGGGGGAGTTTGAAGGGTTTTAAGGGGTTTATTTCTTTTTTGAGACAGGGTTTCTCATTGTAGCCTTGTTGCTCCTGAACCCACTCTGTAAACCAGGTTGACCTTGAACTCAGAGATCTACCTCTGCCTCCCAAGTGCTGGTATTAAAGGCAAGAGCCACCATTGCCCAACTAACATCTGAGTATTTTTAAGAAATATATGAAGCAAGAATGTTACTATTTATCTAAGTGATGAGTACCCGAGAGTACTTTTACTTTCCTCTGTAGTAACATCAATCAATAATATCTAATAATATCAAGATAAAATAGGAATTATTTGATCAGAGGTTAAGAGTATAGGCTCTGATTAAAAGCCTCCTAAGAAGTAAAAGAAACAATGAATAAAATCAGATGGCAACTTGGAGACTGAAAAAAATCACAAACTCTTTGTCTAATGAGGCACATATACCAAAATAATAAAGGAAGCATCTGACCCAGTAGTACAAAGGCAGACAATCTATTTAAAACATAGAACATTTCTACAGAAAATATACAAAACTGCCAACAAGAATATGAAAAGTTCCTAGGCATTATTAGTCATCAGGGTAATGCAAATCAAAACCACAATGCACTGCCCGGTGTTTACTGAGAAGGATACTTTTCAAACAGTCAAGAGGTAATAAATGAATGTTAAGAAGGAAACAAAGCATACTGTTGTTAGGAAGTATACTGTTGGTACTCATCTCTATGAGTACAACTACTATGGATAAAAAAAAAAAAAAAGTCTGATGGTTACTAAAGACTTTAAGAACAGAACTTCCACATGACCAACAAGCTCTCTTGTAGGCTTCTACCCAGAGGAAATGATATCATCAGCTCTTTAAGATGTTTGGGCTCTCATGTTCACACTAGTCTGCAGCTCTGTTCATAAAAGTTGAGATAAAAAAGCAAAGAAAGCACCCATCAGTGAATGAGCAAAGAAGCGGAGGTGTATCAAGTGTGGTGTCCAAGCAGAACACCACTCAGCCTTTGAAAAAGAGACTCTGCCAGCTGGCATAACCTGGATGGCGTGCCAAGTGAAATAAACACATACCAGAAAAGAAAACACTGTGTGATCTCAATGGCGTGTGGCATCTAAGAACAATAAAGAGCCAGAGAGGGTCAGGGAGTTTGCTCTGAGACGGTGTCTCCTAGTAACATCAGAAGTTAAATCCAGATAGTCTCACCAATCTAACAGCCCAAATGTGAGCTGAACAAGGATGACACCGATGGACATACCCAACTGGACAAGAACAAGCCTACAGAGGCCAACATCCTCCTTTGTGTACCTTCCACAAAGAAGTGCAGGCTGGGAGTGGGAGGGTTGGTCTTCCCAGAGAAGAGCACACCAATTGGCCAGTGCCTAAGAATCAGTCCAGAAACCATACACACAAGAAACATGATATGAACTTTACAGGTTATATTCAGGAATATATGCATGTCTATGCATACACATCACATACATATATGCATACAATAGCAACATTTTTAGGGAGAAAAGAAGCCACAGATTTAAAGAAGACTGAGGAGAGAATTATGGGAGTGCGCAAAGGGAGAAAAGGGAGAAATGAAATGAAATTAGAATCTCAAAAATAAAGAACTTTGAAAGCTAAATATGTAGGATTAGAAAACAAGACTATGGTGGTGGAGGGGGGTGGGATGTAGAGAAAATTTGAGATATAGGTCAGAAGATATAAAGCAGTAGATATGCAAGCTGAATAAGTCAAGAAGGATATGTACAGCAGGCAGACTCCAGTTAAGAAAACAATAACAAGGGGCTGGAGAGATGGAGAGCAGTCAGTGGTTAAGAGCACTGACTGCTCTTCCAGAGGTCCTGAGTTCAAATCCCAGCACCCACATGGTGGCTCACAACCATCTGCAATGGGGTCTAACGCCCTCTTCTGGTGTGTCCGGAAGCAGTGATGTTTCACTCACATACATAAAAGAAATAAAATCTAAAAGGAGGAGGATGAGGAAGGGAGAGAGGGATGGAGGGAGGGAGGGAGGGAGGGAGGGAGGGAGAAAGGGAAACAGAAAAGAAGGCAAGAGTATACTATCACGCTATCTACCTCAGCTGTAGATAATAAAATGTATGTATTTAAAAATGAGCTTGGCTCAGAACAAAGATCTGAGTCCTGCTGTCTGAGCAACCATTGACAGTGACATAGGAAGTTGACAGTGACATGGGAAGTTGACAGTGACATAGGAAGTTGATAAGTGACATGGGAAGTTGACAGTGACATAGGAAGTTGACAAGTGGCATGTTCAATAGGAATAATCACAGCTGTCCTGTCAAATTTAAATTATGTGAAGTTTTCAGGGGGATCTATTTCCCGGTGCCTGCTATAAGTAAAATATTCAAAAAGTTAGTAGATACCATGTCCATTTTTGGACAGTAATTAAACTAATATCATAATCCAACAAGTTAGAAGTGTTTTCTATTTTGTTTCCAGAACCTACAGACTTAGAATCTCATTCTTTTTATTGATGCCTTTCAATGTATTTCCATAACAACAGAATAAATGAGACAGAACTCAGGCTCACTGACATCCCAACCCCACCCTCATTCAAAAAAAGCAGGAAAAGTGGGTTTCAACCTTCAGAGAGTGGAGCAGCATCCTCCAAACAATACAGTCCCTTTCACACCCAGCTGCTTCCTGCACTCAGCCGAACAAAGGAGGCCTCCTGGCAAAGTGGTGCTTTAAAAGATCCCCTGTGAAGAGCTCACAATGTCCCCATTGTTTGGGTCATGATCACCCTTGACAGGGTTGCTAGCACAGAAGGTGCTGTGGGCTCTGATGTGTCCCACTCTACACGTGATGGATTCAAGCCTTCACCGCCTACCCAGAGCTCTCTGTGGCCCACACAGTCCTGCAGGCAAGGGCATCTGACAGCTCTGAGGAACTGCAGATGTTGCCAGGTGAGAAGGCTGGCTCTCAGGATAGTGTCATGTAGAAAACAGTGCAATATCACATTGCTTCATAACAATCCAAATCTCCCAGCAGCCTCTCTCCTCGCCCTTTCCCCTGGTCATATTCCACTGGAAACTGAAGTCCAAACATTTTCTGGAGTCTGTGTCTAGAAGAACCCCTCCCCCTTTTTCTGCTATAATAGACCCCACAGCCCTGACATACACAAGAATCAGTAAACAATATGACTTGCCCTGCCATTCAGAGCAAGGCAGGGAATGATTAAAAATAGTGTCTACATACATCTCTGGGAACGCCTTATGAAGAAGATTGTAAATAAGTCCAGCTACCCCAGAAGAACATCCTCCACTGTGGTCTAGGAGACAGCAAGATGTGGTGGTGAAGAACCAGCCTGCCTCCCTCTTAAGCATATAAACCATTTTATAATATAAACAAACCAGGTTTATGATTAAACTTCTGTTTCTCAAGGATTGGGCTATACCCCACAGGTAACTACAAATGGTTCTATACTGTGTGTTCCAAGAGACAACAACCATGTCTGCTGCTTATAACCATGGTACAACCTTAATTTTTTTTCAAAAGGTTATATGACTGTCTGTTGCTATGACGACCTTGTTTTGCCCACCTCTCAACTACCTCTTTGTGTCATAACTAACTTATTATCCTTATGTTCTGCTTCTGCAACCCTGCCTATTGCACCCACCACATACCTCTATAAAAGCCTTGTCCTCACACCCAGTGCTGACCTCGCCATAGGGGGAGGTAGCCCATGGACATGAATTTTAAAAGCTTGCTTTCATTAATTTGACCATGATGATTTGGGTCAGTGTCATTTTCCTCCCATTTGGGGGATTAACAGTGGCCCAGGCCTTCGATCCCAGTACTTAGAAGGCAGAGGCAGAGGCATGCAGATCTCTGTGATCTCTGAGTTCAGGGCCAGCCTATAAAGCCAGTTCCAAGCCAGCTACAAGAATATAGTGAGACTCTGTCTCGAAGAAAGAGGAGGAGGAGGAGAAGGAGGAGGAGGAGGAGGAGGAGGAGGAGGAGGAGGAGGAGGAGGAGGAGAAGGAGAAGAAGAGAAGAAGAAGAAGAAGAAGAAGAAGAAGAAGAAGAAGAAGAAGAAGAAGAAGAAGAAGAAGAAGGACAGTAGAAACAGAGGCATCTTGGTATCTTTGGAGGTGGGGACTTGTTGTCTTAGCATACATAGGCATGGTGGGATACTTGACAGAAGCATCATCATGTGGGTATGTCACAGGCATCTGGTACCTTCGTCTCCAGCTGCATAGCTATTGTGCCATGAGTTAATTCATCTTAGTGCTCAACTGAGTAAGGAAGACAGATAATAGAAAGAGAATTCTCTAGGCAACCATTATTTAAACTAGGGAAAGGGAGGGAGGTATGCATCATGCTGGACATGAGACTGGAGTCTTGGCTGTTACTAAATAGTCAGAGAGATGTCAGCCCTTCTTAACTATATGAGTTTGCACTAGAACATGTTATCTTCATACTAAAACCTACTCACATCTAAAGCCCCCAATCAGAATTGCGTTTGCACCATTCATACTGAGAGTACTCAGAACACAGTTATTTACAGCTCATGATTCTAGAGATTCAAGGTCCCAAAGCCCATTGCAGCCTCTGGCGAGGGTCCCCTTGGTACATCACATCAGCCTCTAAATCCCTCTATATCTGTGTGGTCTTTCTCCCGCTCTCCATAAGGCTTCCAGAATTCACTCATGGAGACTCCACCCTAATGACTTGACTTGCCAGAGGCCTTATCTGTATACATCACGGTTTAGTTTCCTCCCTCCTAATACCATCAGCATAACACTTCAGAGAGTAAGACCCTCATGTGAATTCAAAGCAGACAAATCCTACTTAAAACATCATGTGGCGCAAAGAAGGGGCTAATCTCATCCATTCTAAACACTAGAGTCAGCTTCCAACGACCAGGGGCCATGGCGCATAGCTAGGTCCACACATACTGGTCTCCTCAGAGCTCTGCTGGGAAAGAGCACAAAAGATTGTTCTTGAGCCAAGCACGGTGCAACCCTGCTCCTCTCTTCTCCCCTTTTTATCAGATAACAAGTCCAGGAGGTGTGTAATCATAACTCTTCAGGTGAGGAACCAATAGAACAATAGAGCAACAACAACAACAACAACAAAAAAAACAATAGAACACACAATGTTCAAAAATAATCATCACTCAAATTCCAACCACCCAAGGTTAAGTATCATTAACCTCTTAGGATCCTTTAAAAATATTTTTTTTCTCTTGTAAGTAGATATGTTATAATAAATAAGTAAAACTGATGAGAAGATTACAAATCAAAATGGGTTTCTGCCATGATAAAATTAGACGTGTAAAACAGGGGTGGTAAGTTTATAATAACAGGCCTGACTCTACAGGAAGGCATTCTCTCACCCACCCACTCCCTGAACCAAGCTCATCCTCTCTATCTTCAAAGGCCAAGGCTGGGGCATTTCTTAGCCGCTCTGGTCACCAAACAGTGCACAATTAGATGCAACCCAGAAAAGAATACTGCCAAAGCACACAACACATTCCAGCAGGTCTTGTTCCTCTGTAGGAGCTCCTTTAAAAGTTGCTCTGAAATAAGAAATACTAAATTTCCCTCCTCAGAGAAAGGGTATTCGTTCTCTTACTCTCTTAGTTTGTCTCTGTATGTATACATGGTCATACACAAATTTGTGTGTGTTTGCGTGAGGGCTCTGTTTATGAATAGCTGTATTCATTCATGTGTGTGTGTTTATTAGGAAGTTATAGGTATTTGTATGAATGTTGTGTTTGTGCGTGCTTGTGTGTGTGTGTATGCACATGTCTGTCTGTATGTATGTGCTGTGTGTGTTTCACACATGCACAAGCACCTCTGCACAAATCTGGAGAGAAAGCTGGGGCTCCACTTCCTGGGAAGCTTCCTGTAGCTTATTCAACAATGCAAAGGACTCTACCTATCCAGTGGCCTGATGTGAGGACTAAGTAGGCTTCTGTACTCTCTGGGATAATGGACACTCTCTGGTCAGTGGGAAGGACATGATGGCTCTTGGCTGTTGTGTCCCAGCAAATGCCTACCCCTCAGCATGTCTGTCTCCTACCTCTCTGTACTCCTTTCCAGGGCCTCATTCCTAGCCCTAACCCTAACCCTAACCCTAACCCTAACCCTAACCCTAACCCTAACCCTAACCCTAACCCTAACCCTAAGTATGGATTCTCTGGGGGGATAGCACAGGACCTGTGTTCTCAGGCCAGTCACCTCTTCCACTTTAATTCTGCCAGTCACAGGAAGCATACTGTGTCCTATATAGGAGGAGTCATAGGCTGGCCTGGCAGGAGAGAATTCTGGGAGCTTAGCTTGGCTATGTGCCATGGTAGAGTCTGTGGATCATCACTTACACATGAACAAACTCATTAAGTCATTATACACTAGATCTGCCCACGATATCAAATGTGACATAGATGGTGTTAATTTTCAGTTGCCTGTCTCATGAGCTTACGGCTATTAGTGTTTGAGAAAATATTAAGAAGCCCCCCTTCTCACCACCACCACCACCATCACGGATGGACCCAACTCCATATACACTTGGCTTCATGACCAGGTGGCTCTGTGAGAGGAAAGAGCTGCCACTTTACCCAGCACACAGCCCCAGCTCGAGCCTCTGCTCCACTGGGAGCTGCGTTTATATAACACTACTGTGCAGCACAGCCTCACTCTCAGAGTCAGGAGGATAATTTACAGCACCCTCCTGAATCTTGATGATGCTTATTTTTCTTTACAATAGTGTACAGATTAATAAAAAACTACATCTAGAAAGATCCACAGGCCCAAAGCCCCTTGGTCCCCTGACTGTGGCAAACACAGAGCGTAGCAAACATCAAATCAGCCAGTCAGGCCTTTGTTATGAAACTAACATTCCTAAAATAATAAAGCACTTTTTTCATCAGTAAACTCTAATTACAGTCATTCTTCAGAATACTGGCGAGATTGGCTCCAGGATTGCCTGCAGACACCAAAGCTCACAGATGTTCAAGCTCCACGTATAAAATGGTGTCATGTCTGTATAGACCATATGGAAGGCCTCACATATTTTAAATCATGTCTATGCACTTCTAATTCCTAACATGTGGCAATGTCATTTCAATAATACTAGTGTTGCCCTTCTGGTCTGCACCTGCTTGGGGGCAGATCAGCTTCTCAATGTTGCACAGTCCACAAGACTTCAAGGAGATCTGCTACAGCCAGGGCAACAGGTAGGATATCTGCCCAAATAATCATAGCAGGTGGGACCTCCCAGGTGCCCATGAACACAGATTCCTCCCCCATATGCACAAATGCCTTCTCTCCTCCAGTCTATACCTGCTTAGGGGCAGTTCGGCCTGTCTCTCCCTCTCTCTCAACACTGTGCAGTCTGCAAGACTCCCAGGAGACTTGCTGTAGCTAGGGACACAGATCACCCAGGAGATCTACGGCTACCCAAGGACATAGGAGGCAGGCTCCAGACAGAGACACACAGGCCAACTAACACCAGAGATAACCAGATGGTGAGAGGCAATATACTTTGATACCATCAGAACCCAGCTCTCTCACCAAGCCATGGATACCCCAATACACCTGAAAATCATGATGCTGACCTAAAATCCCATCTCATGGAGATAATAGAGACATTTAAGGAGGATATCAATTACTCACTTAAAGAAATACAGGAGAACATAGTTAAATAGGTTGAAGCCCTTAAAGAGGAAACAAATAAATCCCTCAAAGAAATACAGGAAAATGCAAACAGGTGAAAGAACTGAACAAAGCAGTCCAAGACCTAAAAATAGAAGTAGAAACAATAAAGAAATCACAAATAGAGGCAACCCTGGAAATGAAAAACCTAGGAAAGAGGTCAAGAGCTACAGATGCAAGCATCAACAATAGAATGTAAGAGACAGAAGAGAGAATCTCAGGCATAGAAGATACCATAGAAGATATTGACACAGCAGTCAAAGAAAATACAAAGCATCCAGGAAATACAGGACACAATGAAAAGACAAAACTTAAAAATAATAGGAATAGAAGAGAGTGAAGACTCCCAGCTCAAAGGGCCAGAAAACATCTTCAACAAAATCATAGAAAACTTCACCAGCCTAAAGAAAGAGATGGCCATAAAAGTACAAGAAGCCTTCAGAACACCAAATATATTGGACAAGAAAAGAAAATTTTTCCATCAAACACTAAATGCACAGAACAAAGAAAGAATATTAAAGCTATAAGGGGAAAAGGCCAAGTAACATATAAAGGCAGCCCTATCAGAATTTTATCAGATTTTTCAACAGATACTCTAAAAGCCAAAAGATCCTGGACAGAGGTCATGCAGACCCTAAGAGTACACAAATGCCAGCCTAGGTTATTATACCCAGCAAAACTCTCAATCACTAGGTGGAAAAAACAAAATATTCCATGACAAAGCCAAATTTAAGCAATATATATCTACTAATAAGAAAAAAAACAAGAAATTAATCATCTTACAGCAAACCCCAAAGGATAGAAACACACACACACACACACACACACACACACACAACTCTACCTCCAACAATAAACGTAACAGTAACTAACAATCATATGTCTTTAATAGTTCTCAAAATCAATGGACTCAATTCCCCAATAAAATGGCATAAGCTAACAGACAAGATATGCAACCAAGATCCAGCATTATGCTGCATTCAAGAACTACACCTCAACTACAAAGACAGAGACTACCTCAGAGTAAAAGCTGGAAAAAAGTCTTCCAAGCAAATTGTTCCAAGAAACAAGCAGCAATTGTCATTCTAATATTCAATAAAATAGATGTTCAACCAAAAGTTATCAAACAAGATATGGAAAGACACTTCATATTCATCAAAGGAAACATCCATCAAGATGAAATCGAAATTCTGAACACTATGCTGCAATGCAAGGGCAACCACATTTGTGAAAGATATGTTACTAAAGCTCAAGCCACACATAGAACTTCGTACAATAATAGTGGAAGACTTCAACACCCCACTCTCAACAATGGGCAGGTCAATGAAACAGAAACTAAACAGAAACACAGTAAAGCTAATAGAAGTTATGAACCAAATGGATTTAACAGATAAATACAAAAAATTCCACCCCCAAACAAAAGACTATACCTTCTTCAACACCTCATGGTACCCTCTCCAAAACTGACCATATAATCAATCACAAAACAAACCTCAACAGATAAAAGAAGATTGAAATAATTTTGTGCATGCTACCAGATCACCACAGACTAAGGCTTGACTTCAATAACAACAAAAACAACAGAAAGTCCACATACCCATGAAAACTGAACAACTCTTAACTCAATGATAACTTGATCGGTGAGGGGATAAAAAAACTGAAGACTTTCTAAAATTCAATGAAAACAAAGACACAGCATACCCAAACTTATGGAACACAATGAAAGTAGTGCTAAAAGCAAAACTCATAGCACAAAGTACCCTCATAAAGAAATTGGAGAGATCCTACACTAGCAACTTAACAGCACACCTGAAAGCCCTAGAACACAGAGAAGCAAATACACAGGAAATAATCAAACTCAGGGTGGAAATCAACCAATCAGAACCAAAGAGAACAGTCCAAAGAACCAACAAAACCAATACAAGATAAATAAACCCTTAGCCAAGCTAAATAAAGGACACAGAGACAGTATCCAAAATGACAAAATCAAGAATAAAAAGAGAGACATAACAGAAACTGATGAAATTAAAAATCTCACCAGATCAAACTACAAAAGTCTTTACTCAACAAAACTGTAAAATCTAGATGAAATGGATGACCTTTTAGACAGATACCACACACCAAAGTTAAATGGAGAGCAACTAAATTAAATGGAGAGCAATAGTAAACTAAACAGTCCAATATTACCTAAGAAAATAGAAGAAATCATTAAAAATCCTCCCAACAGCAAAAAAGCCCAGGGCCAGATGGCTTTAGTGCAGAATTCTACCAGATCTTCAAAGAACAGCTAATACCAACACTCTTCACATTATTACATACAATAGAAACAGAAGGAACACTACCCATTTCATTCTATGAAGCCATAGTTACTCTGATACCTAAGCTACACAAAGACTCAACAAAGAAAGACTTCAGACCAATTTCACTAATGAATATAGATGCAAAAATACTCAATAGAATTCTGGCAAACTGAATTCACCACGATCATTCACCATCATTCACCACGATCAAGTAAACTTCATCCTAGGGATACAGGGATTGTTCAATATCCACTAATGTAATCCACTATATAAACAAACTAAAAAAAAAAATCACATGATCATCTCATTAGATGCTGAAAAAGCATATGACAAAATATAATACCCTTTCATAAATTAAAGTATTGGAGAGCTCAGTAATTCAATGCCCTTACCTAAACATAGTAAAAGCAATAGACAGCAAATCATCAGCCAATATCAAATTAAATGGAGATATATTTGAAACAATCCCACTAAAATCAGGGACAAGATATGGCTGCCCCCTCTCTATATATCTATTCAATATTGTACTCGAAGTTCTAGCTAGAGCAATAAGGCAACAAAAGGAGACCAAGGGGATACAAATTGGAAAAGAATAAGTCAAGATGATATGGCAGTATATATAAGAGACACAAAAAAATTCTGCCAGAGAACTTTTACAGCTAATAAATCACTTCAGCAAAGTGGCTGGATATATGAAATTAACTCCAACAGATCAGTAGCTTTCTTTTATACAAATAGTAAGCAGGATGAGAAAGAAATTAAGGAAACAACACTCTTCACAATAGCTTTAAATAGTATAAAATATCTTGATTTAACTCTTACCAAGAAAGTGAAAGATCTGTATGATAAAAACTGGGTTACAGAGCTAAACAAAGACTTCTCAACTGAGGAATCTCGAATAACTGAGAAGCACCTAAAGAAGTGTTCAACATCCTTGGACATCAGAGAAATGCAATTCAAAACAATCCTGAAATTCTACTTTACACCAATCAGAGTGACTAAGATAAAAAAAATAAAATAAAAAAAAACCTCAGGAGACAGCAAATGCTGTCAATGGTGCGGAGAAAGAGGAACACTCCTCCATTGTTGGTGAGATTGCAAGCTGGTACAACTACTTTGGAAATCAATCTGATGGTTCCTCAAAATTTGGAAATAGTTCTACCTGAAGACCCAACTATACCAATACTTTGTATATACCCAAAAGATGCTCCAGTATATAACAAGGACATGTGCTCCTTTATGTTCATAGCAGCCTTATTTATAATAGCCAGAAGCTGGAAACAACCCAGATAACCCTCAACAGAAGAATGGATTCAGAAAAAAAAAAATGGTACATTTACACAATGGAATGCTACCCAGCTATTAAGAACGATGACTTCATGAATTTTGCAGACAAATGGATGGAGCTAAAAAAATAAATCTTGAGTGAAGTAACCCAGATCCAAAATGTCATACATGCTATGTACTCACTGATAAGTGGATATTAGCCCAAAAGTTCAGAATAACTATGATACAACCCACAGACTTGTAGCTTATGAAGTTTAACAAGAAGGAAGGTCAAAGTGTAGATGCTTCAATCCCACTTAGAATGGGGGAACCAAATAATCATGAGAGGTAGAGGGGGGAGGGTCCTCAGTGGGATAGAGGAAGAGGAGGGGAAAAGAAGGGCACGTTCAGGTATGGGAAGAGTCCAGAGGGCCAGGAGAATAAATAGAAATAAATAGCAGTAGGAGGCAAGGCAAGGGGATTGGGAGAAACACTAGGAAGTCCCAGATACCAGGAATATAAGAGGCTCTGAGGATCCAATGGGGTTGACATTGGCCAAAATACCCAACAGAGGGAAGATAGAATCTGAAGAGACCACCTCCAGTGGATAGGCAGGGCATCCAGTTGAGGGAAGGGGCCACTGACCCATCTCAAGACTTTTAACCCAGAATTGTTCCTGTCTAAAGGAGATGCAGGGACAAAAAGTGGAGCAGAGACTGAAGGAAAGGCCATCAACAGATTGTCCCACCTTGAGATCCGTCTCATCCACAGACACCAAACCCCAACACTGTTTCTGATGCCTAGACGTGCTTGCAGATAGGAACCCTGAGAGGCTCTGCCAGCACCTAACTAAGATGGATGCAAATACAGCCAACCACTGGACTGAGCCCGGAGACCCCCAATGGAAAAGCTAGGGGAAGGATTGAAGGAGCTAAAGGGGATCGCAACCCCATATGAAGAACAATATCAACTAAAGGAACCCCTCAGAGCTCCCAAGGACTGAACCATCAACCAAAGAGTATACATAGGTGGGTCCATGGTTTCCGCTATATATGTAGCAGAGGACTGCTTTATCTGGCATCAATATAGCAGGGGAGGTGCTTGGTAGTGTGGAGGCTTGTTGCACCAGTGAAGAGAGTGAAGGGAGACGCTGAAGGAGTGAGGTGGGAGTCTGTGGGTGGCTAAGAGAGGTGAGAGAGTGTACCTCTTAGAAGCAAAGGCGACGGGGGATGGGATGGGGGGATGTGGGAGGGGAGACTAGGAAGGGGGACAACATTTGAAATATAAATAAATATAATAATCAATAAAAATAACTATAGTGTTGCATTGCTTATGGAGTAATGACAGAAGCTGAATATCGCAGATGTCATATTGTCTGTCTTCAATTGGTTGAGCCTCCATGGACATATAGATCCCATGGGCATAAAGGGCTGATCATACTAAATTAGCAAGATGTGTTTAAACATATCACTCAAGTATGTGTTTAGAGAGAGTACTGCAGATGCCTTGGGTTCTTACAGAGAAGGGTCTAACATCTGAGGGGCACATTCATAATACCAACTTACCTCCACAGGTCTCCTGTATTCGCACCACATCGCCAATCTGTAGCGTGAGATGCTGGGCTCCGCTGCCTTGGAAGTTGTAGATAGCTGCAAAATGGAAGATAGAGACAGTCAGGGAGACCTCTAGGTACTGTGATCATTCTTTCATATTGCTGCCTCTTCCTCGAGTCTCTCTCACATGTATGAAACCCAAATGGGCTATGGAAGGCCAGTGCAGAAGCCAGTTGATTCATTCATCGATACAGACCTACTTAAAATCCCACCTCTTCCCACTTGAGTCCTGTACTGTGGCCTGGATGACCAAGAGGCTATTTGTACCATCCACACATTCAGCCTCTTGCGGTGTGCTCCATACAAGAGGTAATGCATCTTCTTCCCTCATCACAGTAACCCATGTGAGTAACCCTGTGAGCCCAGCAATGGAAATGAAGACATTCTGGCCAAAATCATCAAGATGATGAACTGCCTCACAAACCGCACAAACACCAATCTCAACCCCAGAAGTAGTTGGTCAGGGACATAGTCCAGATTTGAGGACTGAACCATGACCCCAAGTTAAAATTCTACAGGGTTTTTAAGCCCAAAAATCCACAAGCATTTGGCCAAGTAATTTCACCAATCAGGATTTAGGGATAAGGGATTTCCTTAGGAACAGGTTTTTGTTGTGCATTTTTCCATTGTCTCCAATTGTGGTAGGGGACTTGCCTTGTCTAATACTCATATTTCAACCTGTCTACCATTAGATAAGATGGGACTTATCTAACATTCATGTCTTACCTTGCTAACAAGGATTCCAACTACCTATGTACATGTTTCTTTCTGCCAAGTAGGTTGTCAGTTCCCAGAAAGGTCTTGGGAACTTAAACTCTACTTGACCACTACTCAAATGGAAATCTTATTCCAAATAGGTGTCTCTCATGTTAGGGTCCACCCTGAGGGCAGCTTATACCATAAAAGCTTATATATAAGTGCAGGAAGCGCTGTTAAGTGGTTGGTTCTGGCCCAAGATTATTGTGGGTAACTATCCAAAGCAGTTCTACAGACTTCTATCTTGATTGGTTTCCAAGGGCACACAACATAAGAAAATATGTAATCAATCTTGGCATTAGAAAGTGTCCTAGCGGAGGCTGGAGAGATGGCTCAGCAGTTAAGAGCACTGACTGCTCTTCCAAAGGTCCTGAGTTCAATTCCCAGCAACCACATGATGGGTCATATCCATCTGCAATATGATCTGATGCCCTCTTCTCATGTGTCTGAAGACAAGTGACAGTGTACTCACATGCATAAAATAAATAAATAAATCTTTAAAAAAAATCAAAGGTTCCTAGTAACAGCAAAAACATATGAGAAAGTTGCAGGCTAGCCAGGTAACTGTTACCTAGGTCCTAACTTT
Organism: Apodemus agrarius; assembly: GCA_964023405.1. Lineage (NCBI taxonomy): Eukaryota > Metazoa > Chordata > Mammalia > Rodentia > Muridae > Apodemus > Apodemus agrarius. Next base: position 18,896,208 of record OZ030015.1, read on the forward strand.
TTACCTAGGCTCAAACATTCTGTCTAGGCCTTAATATTTTACCCAGGTCCCAAGAGGAAATGCCAGGAAACTCACCCAGTTTCTATATTCTCACCCACTAAATTGGGATGCCTCTTGTTCCCTGTCTTCTCCATCTCAGCAGCAAAATCCCAACATGAAGGGTGCCCCATCACTCCAGTATTTACACATCATCTTTGTCTAATAAGTATAATAGCTTGAATCTGAACTGTTCCTCGTGGACTTATGGTTAGAAAGCTCAGTTAGAAAGCTAGATTGTGACACTGCTTTGAAGGATGTCAACGTTTAGGATGTTGGGTCTGGCTGGTGGAAACAGATGACGAGGGATTGGCCTTTGATGACACTCTATTTTAATTCCACACTTTGCTCCCTGGTCCATCCAGATATGACAAATCACTGCCAGAAGCTCCCACCTTGAGACGGAGCCACTCCACCTATGCCTTTCACCTATGGTGGCCAGAGATTCATTTGAAACCGTGAGCCAATATAAACCCTCCTTCCCTCAAACTGTCACTTCAAGCACTGTGTCACACCAGGAGGAAGGAATACAGAACATCCTATCTGTTTCCTACCCAACCACAACCAACCTAGAGTGACCAAAACAAACCCTCAGGCTTCCCAAAGACCACAGTGCCACTGATTCCTAAAGGCTGTAGGAGTCATGGATGAGTACTTAGTATTCAGGAACATGTTCCCATCCATGGGTTGGAGATTTAGCAGGTAGTAAAGTGTTTCCTTAGCAAGTACAAGGTTATAGTTTCAACCTCTAGCACCCAGCATGGAAAAAACAAACACCAAAGAACATGTGGTTTTATCCAAACTATTAGTTCTTAGTGGCAGTAGTTGTCAGAGACTTCTGTAGTTCCTTGTAATAGGAGATCACCCACACCTTCAAAGGGGAGAGAGAGATGGGCTGTGCAGTATCGCTGTGGTCAATGCTGTGGTCTCCTTTCCCCATGGCAGTGGCAGTCTTGATGATGTCTATCTCTGATGTAGGTTCCTGGAGCTGTAAACAGCAGAAGGATCTCTTCCCAAAAAGTTTTCTCAAGTGTGTGTGTGTGTGTGTGTGTGTGTGTGTGTGTGTGTGTGTGTTCCCTGCTTGCTGTTACATCTATACCTCAGAACACTCACAGAAGCAACTCTACAGTGACCAATCTCAAAGACATTAAAAACCAAGTTGACAACCTTCACCCATCAGGGTGAAGACTCTAAGAACAAAACAAAATGTCTTTCCTAAACCCTGGGAATTCAGGATTAGGGCTGAAATACTTCCAAGAATAGTGGTTTGGAAAGACACCCACCTACACCAAGGAATTTAAAAGGCTGTGCATGAATGTCAGGTGTATGCTGGGGGATGTGGGGCTGGCGTGGGCAGGAGGAAGTAAGGAATCCCTGAATTCTCACTTCTGACTGAATCTCAACAGCTGTACAGGCAGGAAGTCAGGCTGAGCAGAGCTGCAAAGGCCTGGGTAAGCCCTGAAGGCATACCAGCACACAGAGCCAGAGCCCAGATCAGACCCTTTCCCTTCCTTTTGACTCCAGGTACTTCGAGTCTCCACTGAGTACACACAACAAATAAACACAAACACATTTCAATAAAGCTACTAACCATCTAAACATTGTCACCCACATCAAGTAATGGCCGTGGGACAACAAGGAGAGCATGTCTCCCCCAGCAGCTATTACAGCCTAATAATATCCAAAGTATCCACTTTTCAATTCAAAAGTATGAGTATGTTAGGAAGGAAGTACAGCCAATCGATGGGAAGGGGTAAGTTTAATAGAAAATTGGGCAAGAGAAAGGACAAATACTGGACTTAGGAGACCAGGGGTTAAATCAACTGTCTTAACATATTTAAAGAGCTAAAAGAAAATAGAACAGAAAGCAAAGGAAAGAAGAATCTGAATCCACAGTAAAGACTATCACTGAGGCCATAGAAATCATAACAAAATGGAGCTGGGTGTGGCAATGTACAGTTACAATCCCAGCACTCAGAGGCTGAAGCAGGAGGATCATGGGTTTTGAGTGAGGCCCATGTGGTTACACAGTGAGACCTTTTTTTTAAAAAAAAAAAAAAAAAAAAAAAAAAAAACTCAAAAAAAGTTATACAATGGAACTGAATAGAAACTCTGGACAGAGGCAACAATAGTAAATATGAAAGACAAAAAACAAAAAACTTACCAAAGAACTTTAAGGGCAGAGTTGAGAGTGTGGGAAAGAAAATCGGTGACCTGAAGACAGGACAGCTGAGATCAAGCCAGACCAAGATGCACAGAAACAAAACAGCAAACAAAAATGAAGAGATCAGAGATCTGCGTATTACAGCCAAATGGACCAACATGACCATAAGGGGATCCCCAGAGTGAGAAGAGAGAGAAAAATGGGCAGGAAAATAGTGAAGAAATAATGGTCAGAACCACTCAACTGTAATAAGACTCAAGTCTCCATAGCAGGAGACGCAGTGAAATAGAAGCAGGGTAAACTCACAGCCATGCACACCAAGATACATTTAAGTGCAATTGTCATAAACAAAGATGAAGATGAAGAGTTTTAAACAGCTATACAAAAGACTTTAATGAGACACTGACATGGGGTCCTGTTAGAAACTATGAAAAGGAAAAAATTACCTAGAAATGGAGAATTCCACAGTTCATAATATTTTCCCTCAAAAATGAAGAGAAAATTAAGAAACGAACAAAAATTAATTTAAAAAACTGAACCCATAGTTAATATCAGTATAATGATATCATAATATATAAGATATTATGTATCTGATATACATTATAATAATATATAATGTACAATAATATCATAGCTAATAATCAGTCTCAATGAATTAATGTGACTGAGACAAATGTATAAAATAACAATGAAATGTTATAAATAAGACTATATAAAATGTGTAAAATAATAATAACAAAAATATCTATGATACCAAACACACAACACAAAGATGACTGTAGTGTAGCTGAAAGGGTGATGTAGGGCTGGGAAGGAGCATAGCATAGCATATATTATGAGAATACAGTTAATTTTAGCTTTGGCTAAATAAATAAATAAATAAATAAATAAATAAACGTATTTAATTATAAAGGCCAAGTTAGCCAATAACCACTAACAAAACAGCTTTCGAGGCCGGAGAGACAGCTCGGCTTTAGAAACATTGACTGATCTTCCAGAGTGCTCCAGTTTGATTTCCAGCTCTCCCAAGACAACTCAACCATCTGTAACCCCAATCCCGGTGAGATCTGACACCCTCTTTTGGCCTGTATAAGCACTGTGCACATCTGGTATGCAAGCAAAATATTTATAGACATAAAAAATAAAAAATAATAATGTAGCAGCTTGTGTTCTCACACTAATTACGTTTATCCAAAAACCTGTTGGCAGTGTCCTGCATATAGGACTGAAGGAAGTCTGTCCCCAGTTGGTTCTTGACTGGTCAATAAAGTTACCAGCTGCCAACAGCTGGGCAGGCAGACAGAGGCGGAGCTCTTAGGATTCCCAGGAGGGGACTGAGGAAAGGGGAAGAGGGGATTCTGTCACGATGAGAGTGTAGGAAACAGATCAAGCAGGACTGGAGCAGGAGGGAGAGACAGTGATGACATGTAGGTCCAGAGGGAAAGCGGTCCCAGAAGGGCTGCCCAGTAGATGAAATACAGATCTAGCAAGTACTAACTCAGGAATATCGGAGGGGGGTGTATGTGAGCCATGTGGAGTCAGGGAGTGGCCCAGCTGTTGAGCTGCGTAGGGCATATTAAAAATAAGGCTGCTCGTGTGTGTGCATGTGCATGCATGTGCATGTGTGTATGTGCATGAGTGTGTGCATGTGTGTGTGTGCGTGAGTGTGTGTGTGTGTGTGTGTGTGTGTGTGTGTGTGTTACATTCATGAATCCGGAGCATTTGGACGGTAGAGAGAAGTTCGCACCTCCAGCAGGGAGTTCAGAGTGAATTAACATATTACCACTTCTAGATAATTTTTAAAATTAAATAACCCTGAAAATATTTAAAAAGAGAAAACAGATTTTTAAAGGAAATAAACACAGACAATTGTGTAAGAGGAACAAACGAGAACTGAGCACAAAGGTCCATGTGTGACAGCAAAGTGAGGCCCCCATGCTAAGGCCCCGACAACAGAGGGAAAAAGAATCGAGTGTAAACAAGGTCGTAATGGAAAACTGAGGAACAAAACCAAAGATGTAAAACATACACCAAGCCAACAGCGGCATGCAAAGAGAAACCATTTCCTCGATATCTACTTTAAAATGTCCACGGAGATTATAAAGAAGCCTCAGCAATTAAGCGCACACATCACTTTTGCTCGGATCCATTCTGAGCGCCGATGTAGGGAGGTTCACATGCCTGTGACTAGCTGCAAGGGACCCAACTCTCTCTTCTGTCCTCTGAGGGCACTGCAGCCAGATGCACAAACCCACATACACATCAGTACACACACATACACACACACACACACACACACACATACACACACACACACACACACACACACACACACAAATATATACTTATTTTTTAAAAATGGATTGCAGGTAATATTTTTTTAAGGAAAATCCCAAGCCAACTACATGTTGTTTCCAGAGACTAGCTTTAGGTATTCAAGTAGGTCTGATGTTAAAAAAAAAAAAAATGAGGAAAGGTGTAGTTACAAATATAGCACAGTGAACTATATTAACAAACACTGACCCAATTAAAGAGACAGGCAGTTCTACAACAGTAGTTGAAGATCTCGTTAACTGGCTATTGGCCGATACCACAAACTGCTAGACCTGACCGACATCTGTAAGATGCTGCTGTCTAGATGGCCGATACCACAAACTACTAGACCTGACCGACATCTGTAAGATGCTGCTGTCTAGATGGCCGATACCACAAACTACTAGACCTGACCAACATCTGTAAGATGTTACTATCTAGAGCATCAGAGTTCCTACTCTCAGGGTGCAGGGACCCTCTGCAGCACAGACCACAAATTTGGCTGCATAGCAAAACTTTGGCAGTTAAAAATGACTAAGATCATGAATAGTATCTTCTGTGACCACAGAGAAATAAAGGTATAGATCCTTACCAGAATCAAAAGTGAAAAGAAAAATCACAAACAAGGGTCAAAAACACAAGCAAAACAAAATGGCTAACAAACTCCCAAGAACAATAAGAAAACCTTTTCAGACAAGTTAAAACGCGCACATAAAAAGCTACCAAAGCTCTCGGATGCCACAGAGGCATGATTAGAACATTTCATAGCTATAGATGTCTGCCCGGAAGCACAACAGAGACCTCAAATTACCTATATTTCTAATTTTTAACAACTAATAGAAGAAGAGCAAATGAAACCTGAAGATGAAAAGAAGAAAACAATGAAAATTAAAACAATGAGGGGCAGACTAGAAGAGAAGCACAAAGAAGGCAGCAGAACCAGAATGTGTGTCTTCGAAGTGATAAGCTGATAGGCAGGTAGAGTAAAAACAGAAGCGAGACTTCATATTGCCAAGTCAGAGTGAAAGTGAGGACATTACTGCCAACAATTCAGAAAGGAAAGAGAGTATAAGCAGACAGTGCTCTAGCTACGGCCCCCGATAGTGAGTGCAATCAGAAATGAACCTTTCACAGGAGAAGGGTCTTGGAACACTCAAACACCCAAAAATGGACCTAGATGAAATGGATGCATTCCTTGAAACAACTTCCAACCTGAATCATGAGAAAGCATACATTCAATGATCAACTCCTCCTCCCCCACCCCCAAAGGGAGATAGCTCAGTAAAGTGCTTAAGCAGCAAACATGAAGACCTAAGCTTGGGTCTCCAGCATCCACATAGAAAAGCCAAGTATGGTACCCATACACCTGTAAGCCCGTGTGTGTGTGTGTGTGTGTGTGTGTGTGTGTGTGTGTGTGTGTGTGTGTGTATAAAAACCCACCTTAATATGTACATAGAATACACACAGAGACATATGCAAAGGCACACTCCAAAGAAGAGTATCACAAAGTACAATGTCATATTACTTCGATATGAATTCTATAAGATAGAAGAAATCAATACCAATTCTTTTTAAACTCTTCCACAAAGGAAAGGAGAAATACTTCACAAGGTATTATGGGTACTCTTGGCTTCATACAAGGAATTTTATAAGTAAAGGCCAGTATCCCTTGTGTATCTAGACACGTGCATCCACAAGAGATTAGCAAATGGAATCTAGCAGCCTTACTAAAAGACACCATGGAATTTCGCGGAGAATGCAAGAACTGTTCACTGTCCAAAACAGTAAAAGAAATATACTTGCATCGATAGCATAAAGGAAAATGTCTACACGATCATGTTAACTATTGAAGATAAAGCATTTGCAAAAACTTATCAACTTCTTATGAGTAAAGATAGTCAATCGTCAGTATAGCTTCACCCAAAAGGTATTAATCAGTTGTTGCATGAGTCAGACCTCTCTGCCTCTGTGACACATACCTTGCACAGACAGCATCGTTTTGACTGACAGTTTCAGAAGTCTCCCTCCCTGCCCTGGGCTCTGTTGCATCTGGGTCTATGGTGAGGCAGAGCTTCATGGCAATGGAAAGATGTGGCGGAGTCCACTCACCTCACAACACACACGAAGCAGAGAGAGTGAGGAGGAAGGTGCCATAGCTGAGAAACGGTCCCCAAGGACCTCCACTAGGCCCTGCCCTCTAAATTTAGCACCAACAGTTGATGACTACATTTTCAGAAAGTATATGCGGAGGGTATTTCATATTCTAACTACAAGAGGCGTTTGGCTTACACCTTCAAAAATTAACTCAAAAATATATCAAAATCATATTTATAAAACTCTCAGAAGAAAATACAGCTGTACTTTTTCATGCCCTGAGTTTGCCACGGTCTCCTAGATACAGAGTACGGTGGCTTGAATGAGAATAGCCCCATGGGCTCATATATTTCAATGTTTGATTTCCAGTTGGTAGAACTGTTTAGGAAGGAATAGAAAGGGTGCCTTTGTTGGAGGAGGTATGTCGCTGATGGTGGCCTTTGAGGTTTGAGAAGCCCATGCCAGGCCTGGTCTCACTCACTCTCTCTACCTGCTGCCTATGGGTGAAGATGTAAGCTCTTAGCTACTGCTGCAGCAGCACGTCTGCCTACCTGTGGCCATGGTTTCCACCAGGATGAGCCTGGACTAACCTTGTGAAACTGTAAACAAGCTCCCAATTAAGTGCTTTCTTTTATAAGTCGCCTTGGTCGCGGTATTTCATCACAAACCCAACTAAGAAATACAACAAAAACAGCTGTTACATACAAAATAGGTAGAAAGTTAGCCAGGTGGTGGTGGTGCATGCCTTTAATCCTTGTACTCAGGAGGCAGAAGCAGGCAGACCTCTGTGCGTTTGAGGCCAGCCTGGTCTACATAGTGAGCTCCGGGGCAGGCAGAGCTGCACAGAGAAACCCTGCCTTAAACAAACAAACAAAACAAAACAAAAAAGAGAAGAAAAAAGAAAAAAGATTGTCTTAGGGTTTTACTGTTGTGAACAGACATCATGACCAAGGCAAGTCTTATAAAGGACAACATCTAATTAAGGCTGGCTTACAGGTTCAGAGGTTCAGCCCATAATCAGCAAGGTGGGAACATGGCAGCATCCAGGCAGGCATGGTGCAGGAGGAGCTGAGAGTTCTACATATTTATCTGAAAGGTACTAGCAGAATACTGACTTCCAGGCAGCTAGAATGAAGGTCTTGAAAACCCACACCCACAGTGACATACCTACTCCAACAAGGCCACACCTCCTAATAGTGCCACTCCCTGAGCTAAGCATATACAGAGAGGAGAGAAAGAGAGAGAGAGAGAGAGAGAGAGAGAGAGAGAGAGAGAGAGAGAAATTTTTAAAACCTTTGTGCAGCCAAGGCCACTATCAAGAATATGAAATGATGCAATTTTTAGGGTACATTGTTGCAGCCGTCAAATTATACAGAGTGAGGTATCCAGGCCCAGATGTACAGACACCCCACATTTGACTCTTACATGTGGATCCTAGTTTTGAATCTTTATGTTTATGTGTCTAAGTCAGAATGTTTGTAAAAATCAGAAAGCTAGAAATGTCCCAAAAGAGGGAGGGAATGGCCTTACGAGCACTAAGACAATAGAAAATATGTAATATTAAAGTAGACAGATGGAGAATTTGTGGGTAGAAAGGTTAATACAAGGATGGAAGGGGGAAAATGTGAATGGGAGGGTCAATTAAAAAAAAACGCATGAAATAGACACATGCAAACCCACTACTTTATAAGATAATTTAAAATTTGTTTGTCCAAAGATACCCTACAAGGATGGATAAGGGCTCCCAGAATCCATAGTTTATTAAGCTCAAACCCCAGTGCCAAGCGTGGAATACATCTCTATAAGATGATGACCAGAGATTTCCCAGAGCTGCCTCCCCCTGCCAAAATAACACAGGCTCGCTCACAAAGCTAGATAATAAAACCTCGTTGTGGAACCTACCACACGCTTTGGTTGCAGAACATCAAGGAGGCAATTTAGAACTGAGCTGGAAGCTTCCTTTCTGTTGACTTGACTCGCATAGTGCCCAGTGGTGTTCTCTCTACAGGCTGCTGGGGGGAGAAACATCACCAGCGGTCTTACCCAGCGGTGACCCTGCATTCTACAATAATGATATACCCCCACCTGCCGGTGTAATAGTGAGATGACTCTTACGGGGATTGCAAATTCATTTCCGTTCAGATTTGAGGCCTGCTTCATAGGAGGGAGCTCATGCCGGGACCTGTAAATCTAGTCGGAAACCAGGATAATGAAATGGGACCATCGCCAGGTACAGAGGATACAAGTAATCTGATCAAGGAAATGAGGAAGGGGAGGAAGAGGAAGGTGGGAGGAGAGGAAATGGCAGGATACAGACGACCTGACAGACAAAACGGGAAATGGGAGACACTCAGAGAAGGAGGAGGGAGGTAAAATAACTATATGGATGTCAGAAAAAGCAACCAGGAATCATAGTATTAACTGTTCACACACACACACACACACACACACACACACATACACACCTTACAATGCACATAATTCAGTGTATAAATATACATATACAGTTTGGATCAACGTTTGCCATCTGGGCCGACAATGCTCCCTTCAAGAGCCAAAGAACACCTAACAAAACCTTCAATACCAGACATGAGAAGCCCTCTTTTTGGTTGTTTGCAAAGGCTGCCCGAGAGTTGTGTGTCCTCAGACATACGACCTCCTGACGGTGCCCTTAGTTACTCCCTAGAGGTGAGAGGTACCCTACTGCTGAAGGTGTCACACACTTCAGACCCAGGGCCCAGAGGCTCCTGAGCTGGAACATACCTGAATGTTCTCTCCCTGAAGACTAGCTCCTGTGGTACCAGAAAGCACATGCAAGATTCCAAAGGAAGGGGGAAGCCAAGAGTCCGACCTACCCAGCTAGAGCGCCCATAAAGCACACCGATGACCAGCAGGGCACGATGACCCTCAGGGTGCAGTAATGGCACGTGTACCTTGGCAGTAGCCAACAGCACTAATTGGATTAAGACCCACTCAACACAAGAAATGCCATGCCTTGTATCTGAAACCTGGATAGAGTGTTAGCTTTCCTTCTAGGCTCCTCCCCACAGTTACCTGGCAACAGTCAGGTAGGCCTGACTCACTATAAAGGGGGCTGTTTGGCCCCCTCCTCTCTCTCTCTCTCTCTTGCTCTCTTAGCCTCTTCCTCCTCTGTCCCTTCTCTCCCCATTCCCCTCCCCCTCTCTCCCATGTGTTCATGACCTGCATCAACTGTATCTACTCCTCTCTCTCTCTCTCTCTCTCTCTCTCTCTCTCTCTCTCTCTCTCTCCTATGTCCTCAACTCTCCTCCCCATGCCCTTAATAACTCTATTCTATTCTAAATGTCCTGTGGCTGGTACCTCAGGGGGAAGGAATGCCTCAGCCTGGACCCACAGAGACACCCCCCCCCCGTTCCCCCACACCATACTATGCCTTCTACCAAACAAATCCCCTGGCCTTCTCTTTCTTTTTATAAAACACAACACTCAGTACTAATGAATTCGTGGTTATTGGAAGAGAATCTACAACCACTAGTTTACTAAGCCAGCAGAATCCCTAAAAAAAAAAAAAAAAAACTATATAAACATTTGTCCTTATACCCACAGGTATGTGTAGTATTTACCTCTCAGCAAGGAAACTTCTCTTTGCAACAGATTGAGACCACTAGAGAAAATCACAACCATTCAAAATGCAGAGTTCTGGAGCTCAGTCCCGATGGATACAAACAGTCCAGCATCTAAGGCTCAGGAAACATGGCCAAAGAGGGAGCGGAGAGGCTGTGAGAGCCAGAGGATCAGGGAGTTTGCTGTGAGATTCCAGCTCCTGTTGATATTAGAAGCAATGCGCATGAAATCTCACCAGCAAGACTGCCGGAATGCGAGCTGAGCGAGGTGGACACCAGCAAGCATGCCTAAGTGGACAAGGAAAAGCCCACAAGGCCTCAGTCCTACAAAAACAAAGAAAAATACAGACAACTGAGGAAAGCTGGCAGGAGGAGAGACAGCCCTCCCCAGGGAAGAGCACACAATTGGTTGTCCAGTGCCAAATGCTCAGCTCTAAGAACATACACACCCGTGACATAATATGGAACTCAATAGGCTATATTTAGAAATATATATGCACATACAAACATATGTGTTTATAGATTTTTTTTTTTTTTTAGGGATTGTGCTGGTTTAGTAAACCAGTGGTTGTAGATTCTCCTCTAATAACCATGGCTCCATTAGTTCTGAGTAGATATCTAGGTTTTAGATACCAGGCATGACATCTCTCTTGTTGAGTGGGTCTTAATCCGTGGGTTTGAAGGAGGGTGGAGAGGGGTCCTCGAGGGGGCGTAGAGTGAGAGTAGCGAGGGGAGAATGACATATTTAAATTACAAACTCAGAAACAAAACAAAGAAGCAAGCAAAAAGAGTTTGTGGATGGGGAGTTCACAGACCCCACGGGATAACCTCCAGCTTTGGCGTCACTAAGTGGACGTGCCTTCAAAGTGCCTTTAGCTGTTTATATTTATAGCCACAAAATAACGCCCCTCTCAGCCTTCAATAAGCCTTCCTTTGCAATGGGCTGTGGTTGACTCAGAGACTCACAGCAACAAATCAGATCTGAAATAAAAGTCTAGACCACCCCAACCTTTATAAAGAACGCTTGCATTGCACCAACAAGATTGACAACGCAGGCCAAGTTATAAATCGGCAAAGGAATTTAAAAACTGATTTCCCTAGAGACCCACCAATGCCAAAGAATGCATGAAAAGATTTTTGGCATCAAAATCATTAGGGAACTGCCAATCAGAAGCGCAGCACACTGTCTCATATGACCACTCATTGGTATGGCCTTAATGCTTTTTTTTTTTTTTAAGGGATGCAGAAAAATTGTAATCCTCAAAAATTAGCACGGAAACAAGTCATGTATAGCAATTAGGGAACAGTGTGAGCAGTCTTCAAAGGCCAGCAGAATTAACATGGGACCCATCGATCCTATTCCTGGACTCACACCCTAGATTGTCAACAAGAATTCAAGCCAAAATCCTTCATAGGAACATTTATTGGACACTATTAGCATAAGCTAAAAGATCAAAACAACTCAGGTATCTATCAGTAGCTGAATAAGCAAAATGTGGTATATGCACCCAATGGAATACTATCTAACCAGATAAGGGTACAAACTACTCACACATGGCATAGTACAGATGGTTCTAGAAAAACATACTAAGTAGAAGGAACCAGACCCAAAGAGCCATCAATGCTTTGCTCTGTTCCATTTATATGAAAGATCAGAAATAGAAAAACAGAGATGCCAACAGCTAAATGGTCCCTGGAGCAGAGCGAGGGGTTATGGTTTAATGGCGACTAGATTCATTGTTGGAGAAATGCAATCTTGTACAGCTAGACAATGGAGACATAGTGTGGACAGGGTTAAAACAGCAAGCTGAGACTTTGTGTGTTTAGTCAAAATTACCAAGAAATACCTGTTCACCGAGCACTTGACATGCTGTAAGGTGCTAGGAGGGAGAGGTGTGCTCGTGAGCAGGATAGTGGAGAAGAATGTTTGGTCTCGGGGAGCCAGGGACAAGAGAGGTGCCGGCCATATATGGAGCATGCCCTCAGTGATGTACGGTCATCGGCAACCTGGAGGGGAATCAGGCAAGATGGCCTCCGCAGCATGACAGGAGCAGCAGGCTCATCTGCAGTGACAAGGATGAAATGGACAGTCCCAGTCCGGAAGCCCAGGTCATTGTAGAGCATCAGTTATCCCCAGGACGAGCATACGGGCTGACTGGAGGCTTCCTGGGGCACAGGGGCCAGGCCCTCACAGCTCTGGTCTCCCTTTAAGCAGGAAGGAGAGTACACAGGGTCCTTCCACACGAGGGCAGTGAGCCCTGCTGCTGCCCACTCTGTGGACAGTGGGTCTGTTTCTAGGCACCTCCCACCTGCCTTGGCAGCTGCCAGCGACAGGCCAGACTTCCTCTCTGTGTCTTACGGTAGGCATCACTGTGCCAGCTCTGACTACCCTGAAAGGCATCTGGGGAACCAAGGGAGTAAAGTACACTTCACACAGGTTGTTAAGGTTCCTTGAGAGAAACTGTATGTAACCAGGCCTCACACCTACCTAGGAGTGTGGACTCATAGTAACCCTGACGGGAACCAATGTTCATTGGACGCTGTTCAAAGCTCTCTCCTCTTATGTGCTTATAACCCTCAAAGCACTGCTTCCAAGTACAAAGAATCGTGTCCAGATGCCAAATGAGGAACAGAGAGGTTAGTAAAGTTACCTAATCTCACGCAGTGCCTGAGCTGGGCGTAGCAAGCGCTTGACCCTGCGCACATCGTGGGAGAAGCAGCTCTAGGCTTTGTATAGATTATTCTGCATCACGGGCCACCACATCCCAACTCTCCTTTCTCTCCTCTCTCCCTCTTCAGCCTCCCACCTCTATAGCATATGTTCCCCCTAAACTCATCAAAGAGAGCTCAGAGCCTCGGAAAGATGCTGGCTCTGCCGTTTAGGTGAGTGTGACCTTGAGTGAGCATCTGCACCTCTCTGGCTCTCCTTTTCTTATGAGGAGTATGCTAATGGTATCTCCCACACAATGTTAGGATACAGAATGGGGTCGGGCGCAAGGTGCGGCCTATGGTCCTAACCTCCGGATGAGAGTATTCTCAGGGATGGACATTCCCTGGGAGGCGGAGAAGCTTAGAAAGCATGAGGCAGGGCCTCAGACCCCAGTTCAAGAGGCCAGTCCTGTCCTTCACCAGCTCTGGCCTCAAACACAAGGCCACAAGCGTGCCTGGCCCAAGGCCAAGAGAGGAACCCGGCTAGGGTCTGCCTGGCAGAGTGCGGTGCTCCACACTGGTCTTTCTGTAATCCAGACTGTCTACACCGAACGGAGACTCTATCTTTCTAGGCCTCAGCATCTCCAGCTCCCACTGAAGGGAAGTAGGATGCCCTCTCTGGCCCCAGGCACGGCTGTAGCTGATCCCTGGGCCTGTGCTACCTGAGGCCAGGCACTCAGATGAGCAAGCCAACTGTGATTCGCTCGATCTTACTAACCATTTCTGAGACTTCCTGCTTCCTCCAAGTAACCTAGAAATTGAGACAACACCCAGTCTTTTTGTTTTTTTTTAAACAAGGCAGCCAATCAGAACTCTGGATGAACAAATGCCGCAACCACACACCACCTGCAATCTCACACTCTCCTGCCCCCTCATAACACCTGGGAGTACGTTTGAGCACGTTTCCTCATTCGCAGTCCCAGTGAGCCACAATTCCACCTGGCCATCCTCGTTCTCAATGAAGATGATTTTATTCTCTGTCAAAAAGACTCTGAAAAGACCCACCAATTACTAGTCATGCAAGGCTGGACCGTCTGCAGGGTCATCACCCAGACACAGTCAGAGCGCAGTCGGTGTGTGCCACGTTTCTTTAAGCAGTATTACAAGAGCTCCAAAAGCCAGCTACTCAGAGCACCACTAGAGTTTCCTGTCACCTTTAACCCCACTTCCCAGCCACCTGCAGACAGTGGCACAGAGGCTTACCGTTGAGTGAAATTAACCCTTTATCTTTTTTTGTTGTTGTTTTGTTTTGTTTTGAGACAGGGTTTCTCTGTATAGCCCTAGCTGGCCTGGAACTCACTCTGTAGACCAGGCTGGCCTCGAACCCTCTGCCTCACAAGTGCTGAGATTACAGGTATGTGTCGCCACTGTCTAAGAACAAGTCTGGAGAGAGCCCCAGGGCTCAGAGGCTTCTCTTCTGCATAACCCAGATGTTTCTCCATTCCTTCTGCACGTGACCTGGTTTGCAGTCCTCTCCCCGACTGGCTGCTGGCGCTTGGACACATGCCAGTGTGCTAGTGTCCTTGCTAAGCAGGCTCTGCACTGACTCTCTGCTCCTCCAAGCCAGAGATTGGCCTCCCGACTTGGCCTTGGGGCTGACAGGCGGCAGAATCAACTGTGGTTTCTACAGAAGGAAACCACGCAGATGGGGCTTTGCGTAAGCAGCAAATCAGGTCAGCAGACAGCATACTTGGAGGTCAGGGTATACTGAGTTTTGCTCAGACTCCTGTGGCTTTTGACTGGAGTCCTTTCCCTCATACCCTGCCCACTCATGTCAGACAAGAGAGTTCAAATCTGTCAGCTTAAGATGTCTCAGAAATGGGCTGAAGAGATGGCTCAGGGGTTAAGAGCACTGACTGCTTTTCCAGAGGTTCTGAGTTCAATTCCCAGCAACCACATGGTGGTTCACAAACATCTGTAATGGGATCTGATACCCTCTTCTGGTGTGTCTAAAACAGTGATAGTGTACAGGAGGAGGAGGAGGAAGAGGAAGAGGAGGAGGAAGAGGAGGAGGAGGAAGAGAGAAGGAGAAGGAGGAGGAAGAGAAGGAGGAGGAGGAGAAGGAGGAAGAGGAGAAGGAGGAGGAGAAGAAGAAGGAGGAGGAAGAGGAGGAGGAGGAGGAGAAGGAGGAGGAGGAGGAGGAGAAGGAGGAGGAGGAGGAGGAGGAGGAGGAGGAGGAGGAGGAGGAGGAGGAGGAGAAGAAGAAGAAAGATGTCTCAGAAACTTTGTAACCATGCCTCCACTGAAGCATATGTATCTGTCCCAAGGACTTACTGCTTGTAAATATGAAAGTAACTGATAACCTCTTATAAGCCCATCCTCCCTTTGCCTGAGGATCTCTGTTCTCAAAGCTTCATTTGCTCAGGGTAAACAGATGAAGGAAGTGACTTCCAGTACCGACTTCTGTTCAATTTTTCTAAATTACTAACAGGAAACTCTAGGGCAGAATGCCGCCCTTTGCTGGGTGTGATTGCTTTTCTCTGACCCTCTGTTTCTGACCAGGCTGAGGGAGGGTCCACTTGTTCCCACTCTATAAGGCACAGCCCCTGTCAGCAATTTAAGTGTAAAATAGAAAAGCCAGAAAAATCATCTAGAACGGGAGCTGACAGTGTGGCTTGACGGGTACAGGTCCCTATTGTCAAACCTCACAACCTGAGTTCTGTTTCCCAGGACTCACATAGCAACATCACACAGCGACATCTTACAAGATGTCATCTGACCTCCACACTAGAGCCTCGGCATCCATACACACACACACACACACACACACACACACACACACACACGATAAACAAATAAACGTGGGAAAAGGACACCTCCAGAATGAGAACCGTTGATGTCACAGCCATGACATAGGCAAATGGGAGAGTTAACTCATAGCCTTGGTCCTCAGCCAGCTT
This sequence comes from Apodemus agrarius, assembly GCA_964023405.1. NCBI lineage: Eukaryota > Metazoa > Chordata > Mammalia > Rodentia > Muridae > Apodemus > Apodemus agrarius. Next base: position 18,912,026 of record OZ030015.1, read on the forward strand.
ACAGCGAGCATCCCATTTTAGCCTCCTCATCACGGATGGTCCCATCTCGGGCGCCAGCCCCACACAAAGGACTTGAACATCTCCTGCATCAAGTGCTACACCCAAGACCAGCAGCAGCAAAAAGTCTACGAAAACCCACGAAGACGTTGTTCTCACGGACTGCAACCACCTGAGGCCACGGACTCCACCCAGGACACATACAGAAAGCCCAAACTGGTAATCCTCAACGCAGCGGTCGTGAGCCTACGACGGGGTGCCTATCAACCCTGGACACTGAACCATCCAGGGAGGGCCTTGGAGCTTGGGCCCTGAGGCTGCACAATCCCTGTGTCATCTTTAGTGAGTCAACGTGATCCCACCCAGAGAACAGGAATCAGGTTGGAAATTCCAACTACGAGTTCTCCCGCTCAGAGGTCCTCAGTTTGGGACTGTTTTCCCTCTGGTGATATTTATCTTTGCCCCGAATCGGGGCCAGGTAGAAGACTGAATGTTCTTTCTAATAGTCGAGGCCAGATATACTGTTTAACCATCTGCTGTGATCCACACATAGACTGAGTATAAACTGCAGTGACTCAGGAATTAGAGGTGGGCCTCAGACTGGCAGCACTCCGAAATGGTAGAACCTTCAAGAGGCTGAGCCCAGTGGATGCTGGTCAGGTCATCAGGGCATGGCTTTTGGAAATGAGACTGATTTAACATCCCCCCCCCCCCGAGAAAGTCGTTATAAAGAGAAGTACGTGTCCACTTCCCAGTCCCTGGCTTCTCTTTCTCTCATCTCCGCTCTTACCACAGTAGCACAAATGGCCCTGAAGTCCTCACCTGCTGCTGAACAGACAAAGCCGATGATCAATCTCAGATCTTCAGCCACTAAAGCTGTGGCCTAAATAAACCTCTTATTAAGTATTAAACCTTGTTAAGTATTCTGCTTTGGGTACTTTGTTATAGCAACAGAAAATGGATTGACACTCCACTGTACAATTGGAGAGACAGCTCTATATCAAACGATCATTGTCCAGCTCACAGCATCGGCTGAACCAAGGTGGGTAAATCCTGCTTAGAATGATGTGGGCGTTTCCCTCAGCACAGGCACACACATGTGCATGCGGATGCGCATTCTTACTTTTACATATACACTGTGGAATTAGAAAGAATGGAATCAACCACGGATCCCCCAAAGCCTCTGGCAATCTGATGAATCCTCCAGCTTGGAGGACTAAGTGGCCCTTGTTCTCCTGAACCCTCTGAAATCTGGTAGAAGAGCCACACAGAAGAGAAACAAGGAGCTGCCTGAACTCTGTGGTGCCCAGCCGAGCTGCCAGGCACAGCAGCTGCGGCTCTCAGAGGGCCAGAAAGGTCCTGTGAGGGAAGTGAGACTAGAAGGAGAGGGAGGGGCAGAGCAGGGGCAAAGGAGCAGAAGAACAGTGGGAGGGACAGGAAGGGTAGGAGTGCTGGGGTGGGGGAGGAGAGTCAGTGTGACCTGTGAGGACACAGCAGGGCCATCTCAATGGATTTCCAGGGTGTGAACAAGTGGGACTGGCCCAGTGGCCAAAAGACTTCAGAGCTGTGGTGCTCTCATAGGGCACAGCCTCTTGGAAGGCAAGGGATGGGGATGAGAAGGTGGAGGCCAGATGGAGTAACTCATCTGATCCTTGTAAGGCTCAGAAATGGGAAAACTTCACGTCCTACCTTCCTGGTTCCTCCCTCATCTACCCATCCATTCATCCATCCATCCATCTAGCCATCCACGTACTCATCCAACTCTTCATCAGTCCAGCCACACATCCTTCCATCCAATCAACAACTACTCCATGTTACCCAACGACTCCAGAGAGAGGATCAGTCTTGGCATGTTGAACAGTCTTCTGTTCTATAAAGGGTCCCCCAGACAATTCAACAGAAGACTGAAGTGAAATATGATGAGGTTATAGTAGGATCATGGTAATATAAAACAAGGGGTCCACCTGCCCCCACCTGAGAAACAGGAGATCAGGAGTGACTGTGGTGCTATTTGTAATATCATGCAGAGATTCACTGCCGGTCCAATCCCCAAAGGCAGGGCTGCCTTATCACTATCACTATTACTCATGGCATCCTGGAGACAAACTGATCTGAATAGATTGCAAGCAAGATGAAGAGAGAGAGAGAGAGAGAGAGAGAGAGAGAGAGAGAGAGAGAGAGAGAGAGAGAAACAAAGAAAGAACCAAAGAAAAGAGAAAAATGTTTTTCTGACTTTTGGCAGCTCCCAGCTCTGTGGGGTGGTGAGCTGTGATAGGACGCCTGGTCCCTGGTCGAGCTCAGGCTTAAAACCCCAGTGATCCAGCAGGTATCTGTTGCCTGCAAGGGATGGTAGGTGTTTGGTCATGCTCCTTAGGCCCCTGGCTCCTATCATATAGCTACAGCCCCCTGTAGAGAGGTCTGTGGCCATCAGTCACATAGGGGCAGCACCCCAAGCCCTCCCACATGCAGATAAGGTATCCCCAAGCTCTCAGACTAAGCCAATGGGAAGTACCTGCTGCAGACCCTGATCCACCCCAAAACTGTATATAAGAATCCTGTCCAGAAGGAATAGAGGGTGTGTCAGAACTACTCTGTCGTCGTCTGAGATACTTCTGTCATAAGAGCTGTAACACTGCTGCTTGGGAAGAGGTCTGATCTCCCAAAACGCGACCAGAAGTTCCCCCGCTCTCCTTGCTGGCTAGGGTCAGTCTCTCATCAGCCCAGCCCGGCCTGACTCAGCGCAGGGTGAAGTGGATCAACTGAGACAGCAATGGCGGAGACTGGGGTGGAGCTAGCTGCAGCAGTGGAGGCACTGGAGAGGACTCCCCCTTCCTGCTTGCATTCTCCCCTTTGCCTGAACCCTCGCACCAGGCCTGGTCAGAAATCTTCATGGAAAGCCTCCAGTACACAGGCCCACACGAGTCCAGGAACACTTTGGCACACAGAGCCTTGGCCACATCCATGGTGGCCGTTTTCAGCATTGTAACCCACTGTTCAACAACTGGATTCCCTGCCCTCCCCTTTTCCAGGTACTCTTGGGCTGGATGGACTCAGAATCAGTTCCCAATGGAGCTCTGCCCTCAGACAGCAGACCATCTACTGGGAAAGGCAATATACTCTTACTAATTCAGACACGATGTGTCCCCTGAAGGCTAGTGGATTAGAAATGTAAATCCCAAGTCCTTGCATTAGGATTTGATAACATCATGAGTGTAGACCCCCAAGGTAGCATTTAAACAAAACAAAGACTTGAGTCTATGCACATGTGATACAGAGCATATGGTACTGTCCACCATTTAAAAAATTTATTTTTTATTATTATTATATGCAAGTACACTGTAGTACAATGTATAATTGTATATTTATAATACAATTTATTATTATATGTAAGTACCAGAAGAGGGCATCAGATCTCATTACGGATGGTTGTGAGCCACCATGCGATTGCTGGGATTTGAACTCAGGACCTTAGGAAGAACAGACAGTGCTCTTAACCGCTGAGCCATCTCACCAGCCCCCACTGTCCACCATTTTTGTAAGCTGTAAGAACCCTCAGCAAATGCTGAGATGCCTATGTCAAGTTCCCAGCCTCCAAAAGACGTGGGCCACACCAACTTCTATTCTTAAATAATTACCCAGTCTGCGGTGTGCCCTTCTAGCAACAGGAAGTGGACCACGGTGCCAGGGAGAAGTGACAAGACGGAAGGGCTGAAGTGTGACTTCAAAAGGACCTGAAATGGGCGGGAAACATCTCCCAGCTTCCTCACCTGTAGAGGTAAACACATCCTCCCCCAGGGCGGGCGCTGCTGAGGTTTGGACACAGAAACACAAATCCATCTAAATGCATCATTGCTATGGAAGGGTGAAACGATGCACTGTTTCAAGGGAGGCTGGGGACGACTCAGATCAAGGACGAGTAGAGAGACCCCACATACTGTTCTGGCTCTTCCAGCTGTTCATGTCAGAAGCCTTAGGGCCACCGCAGACAGACGCCTCTGTCTCTCCCATCCACTGGCCCCACCTACATGACGATGTCCAGACGTGAGGTCCTGAGGTCCGTGTCAGCACCCCCGCAGCCACCCTCAAGGGTGAGCCACTGCCACCTCGCATCTGGGTCACCGCAGCGACTGTCTCATCAGCCTCTCCTCTGTGACACTTAACTCTCTTTCCACATCCCAGGAAACTGCCAGCCTGAGTTTAAGATGCAGCGTTTCACTCCTCTTCCCCGACCTCTGAAACACCCCATCCCACTTCTCCATCAAGAATAACGTCTCTGCAATACACAGAAGTCATTACTCCCTGGGACCGCCTCCCACACAGTCCTTTCTTACACTCCCACCCCTAATCCAGCCGCCTGGCCTCCCACTCAGCAGAGGGACTTCCTCCTTGAGACATTCATTTGCATTGCCTCTGCCTTACAATCAGAATATTCTTCCCTTCGCTGCTGCAGCCAGTGAAGCAAGCGCAAAATCTCACTTGGCAGGTGTGGTGGTTTGAACGAGAATAGACCCTGGGGGTTCATATGTTCGAATGCTCGGTGCCCAGTTGGCGGGACTGTGTGGAAGGGGCAGGAAGTGACCCTGCTGGAGGAGGTGTGTCCCTGGTAGTGTGTGTTGAGGTTTGAAAAGCCCATACCAATCCCAGCTCCTCTCTCTCTCTCTCTCTCTCTCTCTCTCTCTCTCTCTCTCTCTCTCTCTCTCTCTCTCTCTCCTCTCTCCATCCTCTCTCTCCCTCTCCCTCTTTCTTTCTTCCTCCATACCCCCACCAGCCCCGCCCCTGCCGCTGCCTCCAACTTGTGGCTCTGGATGTAAACTCTCACTACTGCCCCAGCACCACGCCTGCTTGCTTTCTGCCATGCTCCCCGCTGTAACAATCATGGATTCTAATCCTCTCTAACCACGAGCCCCAAATTAATTGTATTCTTTTATAAGTCATTTGGCTGAGACCAGTGTTTCTACTCTGTAGCGGCTGACCACACCAGTGAGGGTGTCTCGAGGTCAGCCCCGCCCCAAGTCACCCTCTGCCTTCCACCGCCCCCCCACACACCCTCCTGTTACCATGAAACTAGAACCCTCTCTTTCTTTCCTATAGTGGGACCCATGACCGAATGGCAGCCGTACGTTGTCAGAACTCGGAATTCTCCAAGCAGTGGATAGAGAGACATCTGTGACAGTATCAATCCATATGTTAGTCACAGCCCGCTCCGCCAGGACCGTTTTCTGCCACTGTGAATTTAAACCAGTGTGGATGCTGCCTCGTCCTTGTGGGGGAAGGGAGACAAAGGATGTACTTCTCTGAGAACAAATAAAACAGGACATCTTCAGCTGCTCAGTGACTCGGGCTGACTGCTCCTCAATTCACACCCATTACCAGAGGAAAGGATAGAGGGAGGGAGGGAGCGAGGGAGGGAGGGAGGGAGGGAAGAAATGCCTATTAGAAGTGATATTTGAGGTGTCTCTACCCAGATCCCTCTAGGGTTGGATACCAATGGCAAACAGCATCACCCCCATGTGTTCTATATATGCTGCAGAAGACAGGCTGCAGCACTCATGCATTACAGACAAAGATCAGCAAGCTCTAACAGAAGAATCCAGACATCCAGAAAGGAGCAGAACATTATGGCACCACACTTCCTATCTCAAAAAAACAGCAAATCCATGAAGATGCTAGACTCAGGAGAAAGCCGAGTTTGGACAAAAATTGCATCTTTCAACCAAAGCTCCTTCAGACCTAAGACATGATGATTGGAACCAGGCTGGATATTGACTCATGAGGTTCCCATATATCTGGACTTACATGCACTTAATCAACCAACCCACAGGGTATATTGCCTAAATGACCCCCAAGTTGCTCGCATATTACAAAGGAAGAGGCCAGGCACACACACACAAAAAAAAGAGTCAGCATTGGAGGAAACTAAGTTTTCAATCCCCGTGTCCTTGTTGCAGCAGATGAGTATCTTGGGACAGGTCCAAAGACACACTTAGCCTCTCGTCCCAGCGTGCCTCCAAGCATTTCCTTTAGTCTTCTGTTCCCACCGCCCAGGGACCTGCAGACCATCCGTGTTAAGACCCTTCTCCATACTATGCTCGTCCACGGAGAAGTATTCGTTTATTTCAGCAGGACACCACACAGTTTCTAACTGTATGCTTGTTGATCAACCCACAAGCTTCCCGTGTCTTCATTACCAGGATATTAGCTCCCAAAGGGTAGGACCCATTTAGGGCTAATTCTAGGAGCCTTGGTGACGAACGCAATGCCTGGGACTTGGGACCAAGAACTATACCAAAAATAAGGGAAGAATGGACTGGCGAGCCAGCTAGTGAGTGAGCAGGTTACTCGTTGCCTTGATGACTAAGGCAGTGGAGCTGGTTCCTCTAAAGGAGTGTGCACTCTCACTGTGAGGGAAGCACGATGCACACATGCCACCCATGCAGAAGGCATGTTCCTTCCTCTCCACATACCTCCAGCTAGAAGGGTACTGTGACAAGTCATGTGACCCAGCGATAGCCATAGCAACCTCAACTAGGCCAGGACAAGACCCCTGGTGCAGCAGAACCTGTATGTAGGTTGGCAGTGACTTGGGTGGTCTTTTTTTAAAAGTCATAATATCCATTAGGAAGCATTTACATTCTTTTCATGCTGCTTTGGTTGATTTTACGAAAAGGCTTTGTTTCTGTAACATACAGACTGTAAAATAAATTCTTTTAAGTTCCCAAGTATGACAGTTAAGGTAATAGCCATTTCTTGTGCTAGTATAAGATTTGTTTTTGGCTTTTTTTTTCATATATTTTTAAAAATTAAAATAGGATTACATTATCTTCCCCTTCCCTTTTCTCTTCAGTCCACCCCCCCCATACAAATCCCCTTGCCACTTCTCAAAATCATGGCCTGTTTTATGGGGGTCATCTTGAAAAGGGAAATTGGGTCCCCACTCCGGATCCTCCCTCTTGGAACACAGAAGATTCTATGGTTGACTGAAACCATGCAGATTTCAGGCAAGGGTCATGGTGGAGTGATTGAGAATATTAAAATTAAGAAAGAGTGGTGGGTTAGAGGAGGGTGATGAGGATAGTGTAGAGAGGAGAGCTGAGGGATTTAGAGAGGCTGGGAAGCCAGGAGAGGAGGCGTTGGTTTTCAAGGCTGCCCCAGTTCAGCCTCTGGGAGGGCCTGGCTGCTGCATGTCTTGCTAGACTCCCTGGATTTCTAGGTGATTCCCTTGAGCCTTAAAATGCACCACTTGCCACACACCACCATATCTAAAATGAAATATTTGAATGAATATTGCCCCTCATAATAAAAGCTCAGCGTACAATAAAACTCCAGCATAAACTAGCTCTGTCCACGGTTCTGAGTTATAAGCATCTCCACATCCCAGACCTAGGAAGTAGACAAGGGCCCTTCCATATCCTTCCCACAGAAGACCATTCCTTCTCTGCATCTGCAGGGCCTGCCATGGCGTGGATCTTGCCCTCAGCCTTTAGAAACAGAGTGACTTCGGTATCCTCTTCCCGGTATCGGAGAACGTGAACCCATGTCAACCACTGACTTTCTGGAAGCAATCAAGTTAAAATGGAGTCATTAGGGTTTCCTCTAATCCAAGAGAACTCAGTGTTCTCATTTAAAAAAGGAAAGGTAGGGGGCATACTGACATGGAGGAGACTCTGGGTGAAGATGGAGGAGGCATACTAACAAACCAAGAAACACCCCAAATACCAACCATCACCAGCACTTGAGAAAGATCACCCCCAGCCCCCACAGAAACCTGAGCTGGAGATAAGCCGTAAAAGACAAATATCTCACCTTTAAAGGATCAAACTACGCCACCTCAAAACACACCACTCCCCCAGTCTTTTTTTTTTTTTCCCTAGAAGAGAGTGAAACTCAAGAGCTACACAGAGAAGCTTTGGCGAATCATCTCTTCTCTGACAAAAGTTAGATAGTTCTACAAACAGGAAAACCATAAATCCTCCCTTGAAGAGGCATTCTGTGGCCATGCAAACCACAGGAAGTGAACTCCAAGATGGATTGGGCGAGCCGTTTCCTTAGTCAGTCTCCTCCGGTAAACCATACCCATTGCTTTTATCCTGGCACTTGGCTGAGACTTTTTTCTCCCTGGTTAAGCCGCCATATAAGGGCATGCTCAAAGCAACCCTGAGCTGCTCTCTCCTGGATGCTCCAAGCATTAGCATGATGTACACTCTAATATCCTTCTGCTCATTTCTTATCTTGTTAATCTGTCCTTTGCTTGTATAAATTACATGGCACCAGCCTAGACGGGGAGAGAAAGGAGATTTTCTTCCCTTCCCTCTGAGCCTAAGTGAGGCTCCATAGAAATTTGCCTAAGGGCCCCACTTTCGAGGAAATATCATTCCATTTTTTTTCCACTGTCATTCTCAATCTGAAGACTCCCGCCTTGAGGACTGACTTCTAGTCCCTGGTCACCATGGCAGAGATCACACAAGATCTGTTGTGGACTTAACTATGTCTCCTTAAAATGTAAAGGCTAAATTCCAAATCCCTCCTGTCTTGGAATAGAACCATATCTGCAGCAAGCACTTTGAAGAGATGGATACAGTTAAAGGAAGCCCTTAGTGGTAGGCACTAACCCATCCTGACCAGTGTTCTTGTGAGCAGACAATGAGAGACCAAAAGTGTGGTTGTTGAGAGGAGTAGCCCTAGAGCCCTAGAAGAAGACTATGAGATGACCATCTGCCAATCAACTAGAGGCCACAGAAGAAACCATCCTTCCTGACAGGTTGGTTGATCTTGGCTCTCAGCTTCCAGAAACATGAAAAAAAAAATGAGTAACATTACTAAGTATTAGTTGGGTCATGGCTGACTCTAATACAGACTACATTTCCCAGTTCTTCTTGCAGGTAGGTTTGGTCATGTGATTAGGTTTTAGCCCACAAGGCTCTAAGAGGAAATGTGAAGTATATCTTCAGAAAAGTGTTCTTAAAGGGAAAGGCCAGGCCTTCCTCCTTCCCTTTCTCAGTCTCGATGCCTGCAAAAAAAAAAAAAAAAAAAAAAAAAAAAAAAAGACCTGGTGGGTGGAGCTTCTGCAGGCAACCTGGATCGAGAGGCAGAGCAAAACAGCATGGGAGATAGAACGGGCTGCTCCATCTCTCCAACTCACAGCATCTCTGGGTGGAGACCTCAGAGGTCAGCAACTGTGGCTGGTAAATACAGGAGAGAAACTAATGGGAGATGAGTGTTATTTGATCAAGTCCGCCTCAGAGTCAATGTTCTATGGATTTTGTGAGCAGCAAAATGTAGGTGTACCTCAGCCAATCCACTACTTCCACAAGGTTTGCTTTCACCCTTAATAGACTTAAGCTCAACTGATGCCGTTTTCTCTTTCTGTCTCCTCCCTCCATCCCTTCTCACACCTCTTCCAAGGAGAAGGTCATCACTGGCCAGGCTCACACCGAGAGCATCAAGATTGCAAATGCCATAGGTATTAACATGCTAATGTTCAGCGGATTTTGGTTGGACTTACTAAGTCGGCAGTTAGAGACATGTAGAATTATTACCCATCGCCCTGCCAGTCTATGTCCAATCCCTGCCCATCTCTCAAATGATTTCATTGGCTTCTTATATTCCTACTCAAAAACCAACCATAGAACAGAACCACAGAAGGAAGTCCACGCAAACCCCTCCTGCTCTACTATAAGCAACCTCCTCTCCCCCTGCTTTTTCTCTACAAACATCTACTAAAACCAAATGAGACTTCTTGCTTGATCCAGTTACCACTCACAAGTTGTACTGGCTGGTTTTGTGTGTCAACTTGACACAAGCTGGAGTTATCACAGGGAAAGGAGTTTCAGTTGAGAATTAGTGATCAAGGCTGGGAGGGCCCTTTGTGGGTGGTCCCATCCCTGGTCTGGTAGTCTTGGGTTATATATAAGAAAGCAAGCTGAGCAAGCCAGGGAAGCAAGCCAATAAGGAACATCCCTCCATGGCCTCTGCATCAGCGCCTGCTTCCTGACCTGCTTGAGTTCCAGTCCTGACTTCCTTTGGTGATCAACAGCAACATGGAAGTGTAAGCTGAATAAAACCCTTTTCTTCCCCAACTTGCTTCTTGGTCGTGATGCTTGTGCAGGAATAGAAACCCTGATTAAGACACAAGTTTTCTACTTGTAGGCATGACATCCCCCTTCAAGGGCCCTCCTGGTATAGCAAAGAATGTCTATAGTACTTAAGTCTAGATTCTGAGGGCAGTGGAATTTAAATAAGAGTCAACTGATAATACCAAGTTACATGAACCTGGGGGTCTTCACCTATAAAGTGGGAATAATGACACTTTCTCACACAGATGCTCCAAAGTCAAAGACAAGAAAGGATCCTATAAACTTAAACCACTACCCTCTCACTGGGAGCAACTGCTCCAAAATTGGCATTGGGACCACCCTTTTGTACCCATCTTGATTCTGTAGTTGTTCGGTTTAAGGTAAGTTCCTTGATTTTGGCCAGGAGTCTTCCCTAGTGCTTTACAATTCTGGTCCCCAGAACAATAGCATCAGACTTCATCATCATCACCATCATCACCGTCATCATCATCATCATCATCATCATCATCATCTCCACCTCATTATAGATGAAGAAACAAGTCTAGATTTGAACCTAAGTTTGACTTCACAACCCAAACTCCTAACCTTCTCCAAACACCTCAAGGCAGAAGCTGTGCTTTTCTTAAGCACACTGCCCTGCCTGGGAGGAGCCTGCTGTGCTTCTACCCCAGGCCTTCTCTAGAGTTCTGATGGAGTCCTGTGTCAAGGTTGCAGTGAGAACGGGAAATAACCTGGTAGGGGATTGCCTGCTGCCCAGTAGACGTCGAGGTGGCTAAGAATGTGCTTGGCTCTGGTGCCGAAGGGGCTTTAACAAGAGACATCAGCATCCCTTTCAGTGGGGCTAAGGGCACCCGTTCTGAAGGACGGATCACATGGAAAGGCACCCAGAGATGGCCCAGCTGTCTTAGCTCCTCAGACTTCTCTACCCTTTTGCCCCTCGAAGCCCCTGTGCCCACCATCTCCAGCAACCCTCAGTGGAATGCTATGAAATAGGAACATGTTAATACCTGTCATAGGGTGGGGGAGGAAGGGTGTGGTCTAGGCGTGGTTTCCATTTACCCTGCCCGACACCATTGCCTCTCCTCGCAGCAGATTTAGGAGCCCTTCCTTTCTGAGCCCTAGGACACAAGGGTTGCCCCGCCCACACCTCCTGCCCTTTTCATGGTCCCTCTATTCCTGGGTAGATTGCCAGCAGGGTACCCCAGCCGGAAAGGCCAGGAGTTGGAGAAGCTTTGAAGTTTTAAAGGCGCCTTTATTGAGTCTAGTTCAAACTTCCCATTTTATAGGTGGAGAGCCTGAGACCTCTTGCGGATATGATTTGTCTGTTCTCTGCTGGGGACTTTTCATCTCAAAGTGCTTCGAAGTGACAAATGCTCACCTGTGAAGGATGACTATATCTGAGAACATCCAAAGTAGCCACTCTCAAACTGTGGCTCAGGAACACACACACCACACACACACACACACACACACACACACACCACACACACACACCACACACACCACACACACACACACACACATACACACACACACACACACACCACACACACACACACACACACACACACACACACACACACATACCACACACACACATACCACACACACACATACACACACACACCACACACACACCACACACAGATACACACACAGATACACACACACCACACACACACACCACACACACACATACACACACATCACACATACACACACACCACACACCACACACACACACACACCACACATACACACACTACACATACACACACACACCACACACACACTACACACAGATACACACACACACACACACACACACACACACGCACACACACACCACACACACACATACATACACACACACACACACACCACACACCACACACACACACACACACACACACACACACACACCCCTGCATCTATCCCTCCCACTTCTGAGTTGCCTCAGGCCTGGCCTAATGAAGCATCCTCTCTTGGGAAGGTTTGCGATCTTGGCAGTGTGGAAATCCCCTAACCGACCTTTTAAATTCTCACTTAGAGTTGGCAGGATTGCATCACTGGTGCCACTTGGAGTCATTCACAGTACCTGACACCTCCCTTCCCCCCAGCTACCACTTCCGCCCCCAATTTGAAGCAGAGGCTTCTGGGAGCTTAGATGGCTGAAGCTGATGAGGCTGTTTTCTCGGTGATCCTCTGATAATTTGACAGAACTCATTCTCCCAAACGCTCTAGTGAAAGACCCCATTGGCTCTGGCCCGGCTCCAAACTGGAAACTTGGGATATTAGAACTGATAGATCAGGGGTCAGCTGGCTCAGAGCAAACAGTCAGAGCACACACACCAGCAAACGAGGCTTTGGAGATGGGAGAGGGAGCCATGGCGGCTTGAAAATTGACCAATGGAGAGCGCTCTGTGGCACATAGGGCTGAATAGCAAAAGGTCACCGAGGACACCTCAACTCAAGCCTGTGCAAGCCAGCACTTGGGAGAGGCTGAAGGCAAGGATACGCTTTCTCTGCCTTCATTTTCTCCTTCACCCCAGCGACTGCGCCAGAGAGAAGCACTGTGTCTCAGACCGTAAGTTAGCATGACACACGCCCTGCCCTCACCCATGCTGCAGGTCCGGTCACATCTACCTGCATGAGGCCGTCCAGCCACCTGCCCTCCTCTGCAGCGCAGACCCAGTGCCCACACCTACCCACTCCTTGACGCTCCTTGTCAGTTTTGCGCCAGGGGGCCATGGCTAGACCGGAGCCTTGAGAGCCTCCTGTTCTCTAGTGAAGAAGCTGGCTGGGGTGGTTAGGCGCCTTGCAGGGCCCCACTTCCTTCCTCTTTTTAAACTCTCTCTCTCAAGGTCCGCCTTCCCCTCCGCTGGGTTCCTCCTCCCTACCGCCCCCCCCCGCCCCCGTTCTTCTCCAGCGGGGGCACACTATTTTGCCAAGGGCTAGAAGACTGCGCGCAAAACTTGGAGACCACCCTCATTTGTCTTGTCCCGAGGAAAGTGACTACAAGCTGGACAGGTACTTAAAGCCAACCCGGACCACGGGGGTAGAGTTTCCCTGACTTCTGTACCCCTTTAGTGACTAATCATGAACTTTTGGGGCTGATCTTCATTTCTCTGTGATTCAGTTTCTTCGTCAGGAAGACAGGATTGGGTACCCCCCCCACCTGCTTTTTGTGTGGATTAGAGAACAGCGGGCGACACACTAGAGATGTGGTCACTTTAATCAGTGTCCTTTCTTTGCCATGGACCCAACTGGGAATCCGAAGAGAGCTCAGGAGCCTCCCCTCTAACACTACACAAGCAGACCAGTAGGTCTGGGCACCTTCACCACCAGCAAGCGTGGGCTGGGGGAAGAGGCAGCCAGGATGCATTTAGATAGACATTTCCCCCACCAAACCTGAAGTTAGCTCTTGGAATAGATTCAATTGAAGAGGAAAATATCTCTCAAGGCTGCCATAACCATGATCTAAGTCTCCTTAAAGTTTCTTTCTTTATTACCATTTCCTATAACCTCTTTCCGCCCTACCCCAGACACATTAGGAAAGACTAGACAAAATCACCTCTGATGGCTCTCACGAAATACCAATTTTCTTTCATTGTAATTTATCGGCTTCTCGGTTTCTGACGGCACAAACTGGGTGCATTGTTACAGAACTTTTTCCTAGGAACACATGAATCCGTCTGCTCAGCCCAGATAGGGCGCTAATGACAGACCTTAGTCATCAGTCTCAAGTCTAGGTTGGAAAACCAAAAAGGTTGTTGAGCTTGCTTATAAGGATACAACTGAGGGGTTAGTTACAAGAGCATAGGTGAACCCCCAAACAGCCACATCACTAAAATGTCTCACCCCAACCTGGATGAGAACTTCCCCATAGCTGCATAGGTGCGGTCTCCTCTTATATTAATCTATCTCATACTATGTCACCTCTCAGACTATGTGACTATGTATTCCTGGGTCCGAGTTACATGCAACTGACAGAGAGACTCAGAAAGGACTGGCTGAAATCCCAGAAGGGGTTCTAATGACTCCCCCACACTCCCTTGACAAGAGGCCAAATCTTGAGGGTCTCTTGGGAATAGTTACAACTCCTCTGATAACCCGACCCTGGTAAGAGCTGGACAATTCAGAGGACAGCCCTCCACAGCAGCAGCATTCACAGTTAGCAGCTGTATCACGGTTCTGCCAGAAGATCAAAGCCAGGAGAAAGTGTGTGTGTGTTGTATACTCATGACTTAGGAACTCTTTTGTTGTTGCTGCTGTGGCAAGACACCAGGACCAAGGCAACTTACAAAGAAAGCATTTAATTTAGGGATTACAGTTCAAGAGGGTAGTACTGTCCATGATCATCTTGGCGGGCACCATAACAGCAAGTAGGAAGACAGATCTAGGGCTGGAGCAGTAGCAGAGCACTTATATCTGATCCACAAGCATGAGGCAGGAGAGTTAACTGAGATTAGCATGGGATTTAGAAACTTCAAAGCCTACCCCTAGTGACACACCTCCTCCAACAGGGCCACGCCTCCTAATCCTTCCTAAACAGTTCCACCAACTGGGAACCAAGCATTTTAATACATGAGCCTGTGGGGACCATTCTCAATCACCACCACCACCACCTCCACCACCACCACCACACACACACACACACACACACACACACACACCACGGATATCCATGAAGTCTGAAATCTGCATTTCAGATTGTGAAAGCTCCATTTCTCTTACAAAGTACTTACATTAATCCCTTGATATTGCCCATTGACTTTCAAAAACTGAAAGATATATAGCTGAGCCTGTGGGGCGGGTTGAAAAGTCAAGCAAAAGCTAAGAGATACAATTTCTTCTTTATCAAGGACCTTGTCTTGAAAGCCTATGGACTGATTGGTTTCTGAACTCACGGGAGTGCTCCCATGGCCTTGGTAGGGACAGAATGACATGATTCTTGTCCCTGGGACAGGGTCAGCGGACATGGTCAATAACTGCAGTGGGCAGAATAATTGTTTGTTTAATAATGTACATAGTTCCATGTCCCTCCAAGAAATGTCCTCCCTGTTAAGGTTAATGACTCCATGATAATCATGAGTCTGGAAAGAGAAGGTGTGGCTAATGTCTCAGCAAAATGGTAAATGCTGGGACCTTCTGGATGACCCTTAAGACTTCAGAAAAGAACTCTAAAAAATATGAATTCGAAAATATATAATTTCAAGCCGGGCGGTGGTGGCACATGCCTGTAATCCAGCACTCTGGGAGGCAGAGGCAGGCAGATTTCTGAGTTCGAGGCCAGCCTGGTCTACAGAGTGAGTTTCAGGACAGCCAGGGCTATACAGAGAAACCCTGTCTCGAAAAAAAAAATCCAAAAACCAAAAAGAAAAAAAGAACAAAAAAGAAAAAGAAAAAATATATAACTTCTAAACTATACAAAAATATAAGGATGCAATATGAATTGTATCTCTGCTTCATAGATCTAAAGAAACAGGAGCAACTGAGCTAGTTTGTCAGAAAGGTACCAAGGAAGGCGATGAAGAGATTTAGGGAGTGCCTAGCACAAGGCATGATTCCACACAATTCAGGTTTGTGTGTGTGTGTGTGTGTTTATCCTTACAAATGCTGGCAGATTCCTGGTTCAGGGGCAACCTGGGACAGCGCTAGTTAAGGTCCAGATGTGGTCAGAATGGCCATCTCAGGACAAGGTTCCACCCAGCTAAGTTTACAAAGGCAGGCAGATCTCTGATTTTTTTTTTCACTGTTGAAAACAGAAAAAGAAAAAAAAAGTGTACTTGCTATCCTTTTGCTGAGAATAAAGGACTGGGTCATGAGATGCAGATTCATAGGATAATCAAAAGGGAACCTGGAAAAAAATAACTGAATTGATATGTAAATTTAAAAACTGGGCTTTTTGGTCTACATGAGATGAGCTACCAGAAAAAGAGAGCAGTTCTTTAGATTTTTTTTTTTTTTCCTAGTGAGAGCTGAGCTGTCTGGAGATCTCTGGAGAGCAAACACAGCTCTTCAACATTTTTTTTTTAAAAAACAGGATTCCTGATTTTAGTCAGAAAATCCATAGAGAGCAAACGCAGCTCTTTCAGGGTTTTTTCATCGCTCTTTTAGAATCTTTTCTAACAGGATTTGGGATCTTACCCAATACTTACTCAGAGAGCGGCCACACCTCTTTTAGTATGTTTCCTAGCAGCTATCTAGAGAAGGCTGTCGGAAGAGCGAACATAGCTCTTTTAGCTATTTTTTTCTGCCTTTCTTATTTTGATCAGAAAACCCAATAATTACTTTTAGAATTTTTTTCTAACAGGAGTTTTTAGTTGGAAGGAAGATCCAAGAATTTTTTTATAGTCGTTTTCCTGACTTCAGTCAGAAAACCCATGAGCTATCTAGAGAGATTTTAGAATTTTTACCAGCAGAGAGAGCCGTCTCAAGCAGAAAGCTAGCTGTCTCAACCAGAGAGTTTTTAGAATAGCAAGAAAAAGCTGTACATACACACACACACACACACACACACACACACACACAGTGGGGGGAAGGGAGAAGGGGAGCAGGCACAAGTGTGTAACCTAGAAAGCCGTCTCAACAGGACACAGGCCATCAGCTTGGACCTACCATCTGACTTGCAGTCGTTTGTTTCCTGACTCTCAGACAACTCTTCTCTCAGAACTCAGATCGAGCTGAGGCTGGCCCTTGACAATTGGATCAGACTCACCCAGATCAAGAATCATCTCTTTGAAGGTCTAATGAATGGTAGGTAATGTGTTTATAAAAGGGGGGGATATGTTCTATGGAGGGGTGGTAAGATATGGGGGAAGGGGGTACCTTAGTGGGCCCATGCGGAGGCATCCCTTCCCCATGAGGGACCAGACACGTGATGGTTTGGTATAGAATAGAGTTTATTCAGGGCATGGGGAGGAGAGTAAAGAGGGTAATAGAGGCAGAGAAAGGGAGGGAGGGAGGGAGGGAGGGAGGGAGAGACAGAGAAAGAGAGAGAGAGAGAGAGAGAGAGAGAGAGAGAGAGAGAGAGAGAATGAGAATAGAGGCCAGCGATGAGCAGAGAGAAGGGGGAAGAGAACGGGGAAAGAGGGGTGGAGAAGGGAACAGCAAGAGAACAAGAGTCCAAGAGAGCAAGAAAAGAGCAAGAGAGGGAGGAGGGGGCAAGCATCTCCTAATGGGTCAGGTCCCCTGGCTGTTGCCAGGTAACTCTGGAGATGGAGTTTAGACAGAATGCTAACTAGGTGGAAATCACATCTATAAAGTTTGTCCCAACACCTTGGTGGATCTTTGATTAAAAGCCTTGTCAAGTCTCAATCATCACAACAGTATAATGATTTGTCACTATACACCAGAGACTGACGACCATTTTTCAGAAATAGCCAAGTGAGTAAATATGTCAGTCTTTGGAGGCAAATTCAGGGATACTGTGAAAGCACTTCCATAATGAAAGGCATATAATTCTGACTTATGATAACAGAAGCCCATGTAGGAGGGAGGATGGGAGAAGACCACGGGTTGAAGGCTTTCCTGCCTATGACAAGTGTGGTGATTTGAATGTGCTTGGCCCAGAGAGTGGCACTATTAAGAGGTGTGGCCTTGTTGGAGGAAGTGTGTCACTGAGGGTGTGGGCTTTAAGATCTTCATCTTAGCTGCCAGGAAGCCAGTCTTCTCCTATTTGCCTTCAGAACAGGATAATGAATTCTCATCTCCTGTGCCAAGCCTGCCTGGGTGATGCCATGCTCTGGCCTTGGTGATAATGGACTGAACCTTTGAACCTGTATAAGCCAGCCCCAATTAAATGTTGTCCATATAAGAGTTGCCTTGGTCATGGTGTCTGTTCACAGTAGTAAAACCCTAATTAAGGCAATAACTTACTTTATTCCATTAGCTATTCTTTCTCAAGGCTTATTTTATGTGTATGGGTATTTTGGTTGCTTATATGTTTGTGTACTACAGGTACACCGTAAGAGGGCATCAGTCTCCTTAGAACCAGAGTTACAGTGGTTGTGACCTGCTATATGATTGCTGAGAGCTGAACTGAGGGTTCTCTAGAAGAGAAACCAGTGCTCTTAATTACAGAGCCATCTTTCTAGCCCTTCAGTGCATTTTTAAAACTTATTGCTAATGAGCATGCCATCAGGCTAACAATGGGATCTCTCTTAGTTGTAAGACTAAGCTGTCAAGGTCCTAACTAATACCTCTCAATGAATCTCCTATACCTGTTAGAACACAATTTTTCAAGAACACCAGATACACACACAGGCCAGGATGAGGTTCTAAATCCCCTTTGGAGCTTGGCTTCCTGTCTCCTCTGCCATTTCTAACCCCATTCTTCCCCTATACTACATACACAATCACCCTCAACTCCAGACTTTCTGGAGACTTAAATATGCCACAAAGTCCAATAGCCTGCATGTCCTACCATTCCTCCAGAGAGAATGCCCCTTCTTCTCTGGATTGACCTGTTTCCTGTCTCCTAAATTGTTCCCATGGCAATAGCCACGCTCCAGAGCTGTTCACTTTCCCACAGTCCACCTTTCTCTTCCTGCAAAGTTGCTGAGGCTCATTTGGTGTGTGATGACATCATCCTTTTCTGTGTATGATTGACAGCAAGTAAAACCTCACCTAGAGACATGTATACTGAACGAACCCCAACACTAGCAGTGCAAGGCCAAGCAGGAGGATGGCCTCTTGAACAGTCGTACTGGGGTCTCACAGAGTCAAATACCTTTTTAATTGCTGATGTTCAACGGTGGAGGGGTTTTCACCTAAATTCTGGCATTTCTGGTCCCAAAACAACTGTGGAGCCTGCCTTGTGACAGAGTCATGGAGGGCAGGTTAGCGGCCATCCTTCAGACGGAGCACCCACACTGCTTTGTCTCATGCACGGTGCTCTCCTGTTCCACAGAATTGAGCCTACATCCCAACTGGCCCTGATTCTTAGGTGCCTATAACTGCTTTTCTTAAGGTCAAAACGATGGAACGCTATTGGGGCTTGTGTTCCATCAAAAGTGGGGAGATAAAAGAGACCAAGAAGACACATGGTAGGAAAGATGCGCATATGCACATGTCCAGTCACACTGAAAGAATACGTGTTTACCCTTTATTATTCTATTATTAGTCAGCTTGCAAAGTCACAGGTTTCTTTAGGAGATTTTAGACATGCTGTTTGAGTAGGTTTTTTCCCTCCAAACCTCCATCTGCCCCTATCTCCAGGTTCCTCACTTCCCCTCTGTGTCCCTCCACGACCTGTAACTACTCCTGCCTTGCTACTGCACAGCAGTTTACGCTCCCACCAACAGTGAAGGGTGGTTTTTCTGGAATCTTCTTTGCACTTGTCATTTGTTTTCATGATGGTAGCCATTCTGTGTGGGATGGAATCTCAAAGTTAGTCTGAATTTGCAGTAAAATGGGTGGAATTGGAAAATATTATATTAAGTATAATCCAAACCAAAAAAAAGAACATTCCTTGATCTGTTGTCAGGAACACAGACCGAGTTTGCTAGCTAACTTAAGTATCCTACCTAGTCCCCAAATGAGTTCATGGATTCCTGACCTCTGGGATGTACTGGAAATGAGAGAGAACAATATTTTTGTCTACAGGGGCATCTTTGTTTAGGGTGAGAAGCCTACTTAATCAGGACGTCTTGTTCTGGGGCTCTTTCAATCCTTGTCTTCCTGAAGGAAAGGATGCAGACACAGAGACACAGTTTAAGCTGAAATTTATTTAATAAAGCAAATATCCCAAAGACAGACAGGATGCCTTTCATTTTAGTGGAAGCATAGTGAGCTCTGGGTGGTGGATTTTTAAAAGACGACCCTACGCATAGCCACAAAGTATGTGAAATCTTCATGGGGGTAACGTTACCCCTTGGATCATGGATGGATTTCCCTTTAAAGGTATTCCTTCCTAACTTAGAAAATCCCACCAGGGAAGAGTGGGTGTAGGCCTCTTTCGGTTGCATATGTGGAAAGGGGGCCTGGAGTTTTACATAACAGGTATAACCTAGCTGCAGCTTCCAGGATGGTTAAGTACAAATGGGCATTCTGATTGACAGAAGACACACTTAGCCACAGCTAGGAGTTTACTTGGTTGCCTCACATCTTAACTCCTCTGTGAGCCTGCGTAAAGCCCACATTGATGTGATGGTTAAGATGCTTGAGGCTCTATCACGGAAGCTGTGGCCGCCACTTTACAGTAGACTGGCAGGCATCGCTAGCACAAAACAAGATGTGGGCTGTCCGCTGGACTCCCTCCTCCCAGCTCCACTGTTCACGTTTTGTTCCCCTGATACCCTACAAGTGTGCAAGGTATGTATGCTTGAGGAGACAAATTTCTAGAGCCAAAGACACCTCAGTCCTCCAGGAGTCACACCAGAGCGTTCGTCTGCTGCAGAGGAAGACAATAAATAAAGCTCATGAGCCAGCTTCTGTGCTCTGGAAAGAATCCCTCCCACAATGTGGGCGTGTCTCCTTCCCAAGAGGCCCAGTGCGTACTCCATCCTGTGACTGTTGACTTTCTGAACCCTCATCTCCTGATCCCCACTCCCAAGCTGATACCCTTTGCTCCGCGTGTATTGAGAATCTACCTTGTGAAAAGCCAGTTAAGGTAGTAAGGATAGATCTTAGGGAACAACGAAGAGTTCTGTTCTCACGGGTCTGGTGGCATCACAGAGAGGCAGGAAAGCGGCCTGTGTTAAGCAAGGCTAAAGAAAACAGAGCAGAAATATGACAGACAGGGTGTTCTGACACAAGTGGAAAAGGGAGAGGCCGGGGAACGGCTCTCTGAGGAAGTGATATTTAAGAAGTGGTTTAAGAAGTGATGCCCGGGAAGTGAATACCAGGGAGGTCAGCCACACATGTAAGGGTCCTGATGATAAAACAAGCTTAGAGCATTTGAGGTCCAGAAAGGAGCTAGTGTTATGGGAATGTGATGGCGTGGTGGAGACAGGCTGGAAACAGTGCAGAAGCGGATTATGTAGGGCCGTAGTTCTCAACCTGTCCTATATCATATAGGGGTCCTATATCATATAGTTCTGCATATTGGATATTTACATTACGATTCATGACAATAGCAAAATCACAGTTATGAAGTAGCAAAGGAAATAATTTTACAGCTGGGAGTTGTAGTGGCTGGTTTTGTGTGTCAACGTGACACAAGCTAGAGTCGTCACAGAGGAAGGAGCCTCAGTTGAGGAAATGCCTCCATGAGATCCAGCTGTAAGGCATTTTCTCAATTACTGATGAGTGGGGGAGGGCCCAGCCCATTGTGGGTGGGGCCATCCCTGGGCTGGTAGTTCTGGGTTCTAGAAGAAGGCAAGCTGAACAAGTCAGGGGAAGCAAGCCAGTAAGCAGCACCCCTCCACGGCCTCTGCATCAGCTCCTGCCTCCAGGTTCCAACCCTCCTTGAGTTCCTGTCCTGACTTCCTCCAGTAATGGACTATAATCTGGAAGTGTAAGTCAAATAAACCCTTTCTTCCCCAACTCGCTTTTTGGTCACGGTGTTTCACTGCAGCAATAGAAACCCTAAGACACGATGAACTTAGAAGGTGGAAGAATTAGGAAAGTTAAGAACCATCGCTGTATGGTCTTGAAGGCCACAAGGGAATGCGAGTCTCACCCTAGGCACTGGGAAGTAAAAATGCCAGATGCTGGTGGGCCTTGCTGCTAGGCTCACTGCTCTGGTGAACAGGAACACTTTCTCAGAACCTGAGAACCCCAAGCCTGACTGACCAAGATCTTGGGTAAGTAGGTGTGACCAGCTACGCTGTAAGCACTGTGCAGACCGAAGAATGACCAGATATCACCCTCTCTGGAGAATGAGATAAATGCTAACTGAAAAAAAAATAAATAAATCAAGTTCAACACGTGTAATGGAGGCAGAGGCAGGGGGACCTCTGTGACTCTGAGGCCGGTCCGGTTCACACAGTAAGTTACAGACCAGCTAGAGTTACACTCTGAGACCCTGTCTAAAAAGATTGAAAGGGGGGGAAAAAGAGTCAAATGAGTGTGTGTGTGTGTGTGTGTGTGTGAACATGGGGGTGCATGTGTGTGTTTGGCTGCATGTGCAGCCAATGCCCTGCACGTGCCTAACACCCAAGGAATTCAGAGGTGGGCATCAAGCCTCCTGGAACTGGAGCTGAGGATGGTTGTGAGCCACCTCAGGGATGCTGGGAACTGAACCTGAGTACTCTACACGAGCGACAAGTACTCTTAACTGCTGAGCCATGTCTCCAGCCCCCTCATTTTTGTCTATTTGAATGTCTGTGTGAGTGAATGCCATGCATGTGGTGTAGGGTATTCACAGAAACCCGAGGAGGTCACTGGATTCTCTGGAGGTGGGGTTATGGGTTATAGGCAGTTGTGAGCCCTGTGGGGTGTGGGGATGGGGGAGGGGCTGGGATCAAAACTCAAGTTCTGCTGGAAGAACAGCAGGTGTGCTTAACTGCTGAGTCATCTCTCTAGCCCTGCCATGCTTTCTTCCGTACTGCCCTAAATCACATAAAGACTAAATCCTATAATAAAGTCCCTTTTACAAACTTCTACTGAGGTAGATACCCAGGCCCCTCCGTAGTGTGTACTGAGCAGCAATAAATCCTACTTTTTCTGTGACTGGCATATTCCAGGTGGTCTTTGGGTAGAGACCAGTGGCGAATGTCACTGGAAGACTGTGGACAGTTCTACTGACACCATCTCTGAAATGTGTCTTTATTTAACTATCGCACCCCCCACACACACACCTTGGTCCAAACCGGAGTCGGCAGTCCGTGGATGCTGAAAAGATGCTTCACTGTTCTTATCATGTCTACCCCGAGCTATGAAATATATTTTCCAATGATAAAAATAATGCTTATTTGTTATTTCACTCTTTGAGTTACCCATGAAATTCAGAACTATATAGTCTGCAGGGGCAATATCATTTCTTTAAAAAAAAAAAAAAAAAAACAGTTGCAGTAACTCCCCACTCCTTTACCTGACATAAGGCCCCCCAGATGAACACCTGAAGTTGGGCCTTCTGTGTGCTGCTTTTCTTGTTTCCTGTAGTGATGAAACAGAGGACCAGAATCTATATGGCTTCCCACACCTTCTCCCTTGGTGCCTCTGTCACATCACATTAGTATTCTGGGACCATTAGGAAGCAAACCAAAAGTTACCTGAACACAGGCATTGCAGCGTCACAACACTAAATCGGATACCCAAGATGGCTACCGAGTGGCTCACGGGTCGACTGGTGTACACAGTGGAGATACGCTGTACAGAAGGACAACACCCATCCCACTTGGAACAATGAGCCAAAGCATAATCTCAGCGCGTTACTCAAAAACAACAGCACACAACTGAAAACCTACAGACTGCACGGTGCTGAAGGTTTCTATTTCATATCTTCGGACTGTGGGCAACTCAGAGTGAAGTAATAAATTAAGAAGCACTATTTTTATCACTGGAAAATATACTTCGTAGCTCAAGAGTGGTGTGATAAGAACAGCTAAGGGTGTCAAACCGTAGCCAGACAACCCAAGTGAAGTCAGCTTAGACAAGATCAAAATCTATTCCGCGTTTACATGTCAGTAATGCCTTCCTCTGTGTGCTTTGAAGGAAATAGCTGTGGGCTATCCCTTTTGCCTTTATAACCCGTTTGACCTTCAGACTTTAAATTCTGAAGATTAAGTTTAAAGATATACTACAGATTATCTCTCACTAAAAATGCTCAGAATGAGAAATGTTACTGATTTTTTTTTTATGTTGATACCAGTAATGTAGACATAACGAGATTTCATTTGCCTTTAAAATAAAGGTGTCTCAGGCTGGCCCAGAACTTGGTGGGACAATCTTCCTGTTCTCCATATTCTGGAATGCTGAGTTGACAGGCTCCGCATTTAGATGGGTCCCAAATCCAAACAGAAAATACATTCAATTTCCATATACACACAACGTCAGGGTAACACTATACAGTATGTTTAACATGCTTGGATTCTGCTGCCTGATGTCAGGTGTGGATTTCCAACTTGTTCCTCTATCAACGTCCAAAGTTTTACATTTTGGATTATATACTTGGAGTTTTAAACTATGTGATTAAGGATTTTCGCCGGGCGGTGGTGGCACACACCTTTAATCCCAGCACTTGGGAGGCAGAGGCAGGCGGATTTCTGAGTTCGAGGCCAGCCTAGTCTACAGAGTGAGTTCCAGGACAGCCAGGGCTACACAGAGAAACCCTGTCTCGAAAAAAACCAAAAAAGAAAAAAAAAAAAAAAGGGTTTTCAACATGTGCAGTGGATTACTTCCTCTGTTTAGAGTGTTGCTGTATCCTTAGACCCTCTCTCCTTTGCCTGGCTTTGCAGGGGGTCAGGGGGTGAAGGAGTTTGCCAGCTGCAAAGCACTTGTTTCTCTTTCCTTCACATAACAATGCTTTAGTGACCTTTGCCTTTTTACATCATGAACATCTAGGACGTTGTTTTCCAAGGTTCTCCGATAAAGGGCGCCCCCCTCTGTCAGTGTATCAAAGTACGGACTTTAATAAGCAGTTCTTGTTGACAGTGGTGGGGACCTTGAGACGTTCTGGGGTTCAGAGTCCTCTCTTGTCTTGGTCCTCTGTATCCAAGGTTATTGGGATACTGATAAATCTCTGACCATGAAGATCACTTGGGCAGAACTATGGACTGAGTGTCCCCCTTCGTTTGTTGAAGTCCTAACCTCCAATCAATAGCATTAGGGAGGGGAACCTTCAGAGGGAACCTCCTGAGTGGAACTAGTGACTATGATGAGCTGTGAGAACATCTCTGTCTCTGTCTCTCTGTCTATGTCTGTCTCTCTCTCTCAATGTGTAAAGCCATGTTATTGATTTGAAATCTTCTTTTAAAATTATTTCATATATAATGGTATTTTGTCTGCACACCATGTGCATACCTGCAGGGTACCTGCAAAGGCCAGAAGTGGGTGTCAGGTCCCCCTAGAGCTGAAACTACAGATGGCTGTGAGCTACTATGTGGGTGCTGGGAGTTAAACCCTGGTCCTAACCTACTCTAAACCGCCAAGCTTTCTCTCCAGCACAAGATCTTTCCCTTGAAATGCAAGTATTAGTTTCCCCTGGGGCATTTTCGATCTGGTGTAGCTCATAGTTTTACTATTTTCTCATTCATTCATCTTAAAGTGTTTTAAAATTCTTCTTTAAAGCACTTCTCCAAGGCCCCAAGGCCTGACACTATTACTGATGCTATATATAGTGTGCTCACAAACAAGGGCCTATCACGACTGCCCCAGGAGCAGCCGAAAGAGTCAGATGCAGATATTTGCACCCAACCAATGCACAGAAGCTGGTGACCCTTGTGGTTGAATTAGGGAAAAGCTGGAAGAAGCTGAGGTGGAGGGTGGCCCTATAAAAGACCAGCAGACTAAACTAACCTGGACCCCAGGCTCTCTCAGATACTGAGTTACCAACCAGGCAGCATACACCAGCTGATATGAGGCCCTCAACACATATACAGCAGAGGACTGCTGGATCTGGACTCAGTCAGAGGAGATACACCTAACCCTCAAGAGACTTGGGGCCCCAGGGAGTGGGGAGGTCTGGTGAGGTGGGGGTGAGGGCATCCTCTTGGAGATGGAGGGAGAGGCGATATGGGATGTGGAACAGTCAGAGGGTGGTCCGGGAGGGGGATAAAGTCTGAACTGTAAAAATAGATTAAAGAATAATAATGTAAAAAAAAAAAAAAGCACTTCTCCAGTGATTTCTTCCTTGATTCAGTGGTTGGTGTCTCTTGTTTTATTTCTGCATGAAGCAGTTAGAGGTTGACTTGTGACTCACCTGACTTTAAGTGCCAACATCCATCTGACCGGTTTCTTCCAGCGTCGGCCGCTGAAGTGAGCCCTCCGTCAATCTTGAGAGGTTCAGTAAGGCAGATTCTGCTCTCTACATGTCCTTGTCAGCTAACTGGCTGATTGTGAGGGACAAATGGACTTTTGGATCCGTGGCCCTCTCTCTAGCATTCTTCTCAGACGTTGCTGGGACTGTTCCTCTGTCTAAGAAAGGCTGTGGATATTGTACCTATACCTTTTAGGAATGAGAAGCAGGAGAGGAGTCATAAGATCAAATCAAACATGGATCCTTGTGAGAGAGGAGAAAGCAGGAGTAAGAGCTACTGTTTTGCAGATTTAGCTTTGGGTGTATATTTCACCATTATTGCAGAATGAAGATTTTGAGGTTAGAGGGATGCTTTGGTGGTTAAGAATACCGTCTGCTCTTCCAGAGGACCCAGCTCCAGCTCCCAGCACCCATGGCAGCTCACAACCATCTTTAACCCCAGTCTCAAGGGCATCTGACATCCTCTTCTGGCCTCTGCTGGCACTGCACAGACGTATGTGCAGGTAAAATAGTCATATACATAAAATAAAAAATAAAATCTCAAAAACTACAAACGATAAGATATTTAAGAAGTAATAGCTAACCACTAGGCCCAGTGAAAGCTGCCCAGGTCTCACATTCTCTATGGAGGTTAGATTGGAGTTTAGATAGTCTGGGATGCTTGATGTCCACCATTAGGTTAAGTCAGGCCGTACCTAAGATGTGCAGCACACACCAAGACACATTCACTCCCTCTCGTCCACACTTCACTTAGAAGGCAAAACATAATTTATTTGCCATCTGTGCTATAGATTCTTCTAGAGGCACACTACAGACTGCATAAATCAGGGCTACAATATTTGACCAAAACAACTAGTTTGCCTTTCATGTGTGTGCTATCGTTGTATCTGTGCGGGGTGGGGTGCATGCTCTGAGTGTGTGTGCATGCATGCATGCGTGCATGTGTGTGTATATGTGCGTGCTTGTGTGCATGTGTGCATGTGTGCTTGCATGTGTGTGTGTGTGTGTGTGTGTGTGTGTGTGTATGAGAGAGAGAGAGAGAGAGAGAGAGAGAGAGAGAGAGAGAGAGACCATAGTTCACTGAGCATTCTCCTCTACCTTTCTTCATTTCATTCCATTGGGAGAGGGTCTCTTGCTGAGCTTGAAACTTCACGTTCTTGGGTAAGCTGGCTGGCCAGCAACTTAGAGTGGTCCTCCTGCCTCTTCCCCTACAGTGTTTGGGTTATTCATATGTGTATGTTCATGTCCAGCTTTGTACATGTGTGTTGGGTATCTAAACTCCGGTCTTCGGGTTTTCACAACTGCCTTTACCCACAGAGTCATTCCTGTTTCTTTCTCTCTCTCTCTCTCTCTCTCTCTCTCTCTCTCTCTCTCTCTCTCTCTCTCTCTCTCTCTCTCTCTCTCTCTCTCTCTCTCTTTCTTTCAATACTATATGTGTACTGGGGTCAGCTCAGAGAAGTTCTCCTTCTCAGTCTCAGAGGGAGAGTTTGTTCCCCGGAATGGAGTTTGTGTTTGTTTCACACTTGCATATAGAAAAACAAGTCCCGAGGCTAAGGGTCAGGCATGCATCTCTCAGCATCTATGAGACAGAGGCAAAGGGTTTTTGAGTCTGACACAAGCTTGGGCTACATGGCTGATTTTATTTCAATTAAACGAATAAAGGTTTGGTAGGCTTACTTACAGATGTTTGAATAAGTACTCACCCAAACCGAAATAATTTCTCTTATTTTCTGTTCACACAGCACTTGCACACTGAGTCCTGCATGTTATTTATAAGTGACCACCAAGCTTCTTTTCTATCTATCTATCTATCTATCTATCTATCTACCTATCATCTATCTATCTATCTATCTATCTATCTATCTATTAAATGGTAATTTAATTATAACATTTCTTCCTTCCTTTTTCTCCCTCTAACCCTCTCATACACCCCTCTCCTATCTTCTTCACATCCATGGCTTCTTTTTTCATTAATTGTTATTGCATGCATACACATATTTGTATATACATATATATTCCTAAGTATCACCTGTTGAGCTCATATGCTGTTACTTGTATGTATGTTTTTAGGACTGACCATGGCACCAGACACGGGTTGGGGTGCTCTCTCCTGGGGGGCACCTCTCCTGCTTCCACCTTTCCTCAGTTGGCCAGGCTTTTCTTAAACAGTACACTGGCTCCAAATCTCTCTGTAAATGTTCACCCTGGCCACATTTGCATCTGGACTGTCAAATGGCCAAGCTAATCACTATTTAATGAAGAAAAAGACTTTCTTCTGAGCCCACTTTCCATTAGAACTTTAGGCTTTCCAAAACCCAAACAATAACAAAACCCAAAACAAACCCCTGGAAGGCACCACACTGCTTATAGCAAACACTCAGGTGCCTCCTGCCATCTGCATAGTGGCTTCTATCTCCAAGGGTCTTAGAGTAGAAGTCAGAAGCTGGACGTGTAAGGTTCTCTTGTCGGTCCTGTTCTTCAGTGTCCATTTGTGGTTTAGCTTGTTTACATGTATAAGTTTTTGTTTGGTAAAAAAGAATTTCCTTTCTTTCTTTTTTTTCTTTCTTTCTTCTTCTTCTTCTTCTTCTTTTTTTTTTTTTTCCGAGACAGGGTTTCTCTGTGTAGCTCTGGCTGTCCTGGAACTCACTCTGTAGACCAGGCTGGCCTCGAACTCAGAAATCTGCCTGCCTCTGCCTCCCAAGTGCTGGGATTACAGGTGTGTGCCACCACCGCCCTGCTAAAAAAGAATTTCCTAAACCAAAGTTGCATGACGTTGTCCCTGGGTCACCTGACTGTCATTCACAAGTCTTATACGCCATTCCTTTAGTCTAGCTTAGTGAACCGGAAGTGCACTGATGGCAGTGGCGGCGGCGGCGGCGGCGGCGGCAGGCTGAGGTTGTATCTCAGCTCCCAGAGCAGAGCCAGGTCTCACCAGGAGGGAATTTCATACAGACGTGGCTCTGGGAATCTCCAAGGGAAGAAACTGACGAGTGAAAATCAAGAGTGGAGTCAGACAGAGGGGAGACAACACAGAGGGTCTCCAGTGGGTGACGACACCCAAACACCCAAGCCAGCCACTGGCTCCTGCACACTCATCTCCTCTTAGCTCTCACCCCCTCCCCCTGCATACCCCCTCGCTTATATAACACAGGTCAGTGCAACAGGCCAGCCTGTGCCCCATCCCACCGTACACAGATAGTGTTGATGCCTAGTAACATCTCCACCCCCAGCATTTTCTTTTTTCATACCCTTTTCTTTCACCCCTCCAAACAAAGTCTGGCCTCGTTTACTGGTCTTTGCCCTCAGCTTGCTGAGAGTTAAGACCGCTCAGCTTTCTGGATGCTGACCGCTATCCCTCTGTTTTCAGTCCCCACATCTGGAATCCAAACCCTCATATCTCTGTCATGGTCAAATAATGCATGTTCCCCCCCCCCCACACACACACACCGTGTAGACATTGTGGCTTTGACTTCTCAGTGTGTTTAATTTAGTGATATGAATGTGAGGGGTGGGGGTGGGGCTAAAATAAACCTGGCAGAAACAAAGACATTCTAAAGAGATACTTTCTCTCAATATAACCTTCAGACTATTAATTTTTTTTTTCAAGACAGGGTTTCTCTGTGTAGCCCTGGCTGTCCTGGAACTCACTCTGTAGACCAGGCTGGCCTTGAACTCAGAGATCCGCCTGCCTCTGCCTCCCAAGTGCTCCACCACTGCCTGGCACCTTCAGGCTATGAAACAATGGACCTCCCACCTTCTCTCACTAGTGGGGATTTCCCTAGGAAACTCATGCTGAGTGAAAGAAAAAAGCCACAGCTAGAGGGGAAAATTCGTGTACCAGAGATTTCGTAGATTTAACAACTTGTTGGACCACAATGAGATTGAAGCCCAAACAAAGATGGGTCAAAGGCCAGATCACACCTTGACCAAGCAGGATGGTTTGTATGTGCTTGGCCCAGCAAGTGGCAAAACCCTAACTAAAACATCAAGACCACTTAGATGTGTATATCTCTTCTTTGGCCCTCTATTTAAACTTTAACCTCACTTCAGGACCTCCAAAAGACTTGCAGGCTGTCTTAGTCAGTGTTCTACTGCTGTGAAGAAACACAACAATCACGGCACATTTTATAAAAGAAGGCATTTAATTGGGGCTGGCTTACAGTTTCAGAAGTATAGTCCATGTCTGTTACTGCTGCAAACAGATGCCATGACCAAGGCAACTCTTATAAAGGACGTTTAATTGGGGGCTTGCTAATAAGTTCAGAGTTTCAGTCCATTATCATCAAGACGGGAGCATGGCAGTGTCCAGGCAGGCATGGTGCAGGAGGGGCTGAGAGTTCTACATCTTGTTCCAAAGGCAGTTTGGAGACTGGCTCCCAGGCAGCTAGGAGGAGGGTCTTAAAGCCCACACCCACAGTGACACACCTACTCCAACAAGGCCACACCTCTTATGGTGCAAGTCCCTGGGCCGAGCATATACAAGGCACCACAGACCCCTATCCTATGGCAGGTGCACGGCTGCATGCAGGCAGACATGGTGCTGGAGAAGTAGCAGAGAGTTCTACATCCAGATCCACAGGCCGCAGAATGACAAGAGCCACTTGGCTTGGCTTGGCTCTGGTTTTCGGAATCCCCAAGCCAACAGATTTCCTCCAACATGGCTACATCTCGAAATCCTTTCAAACAGTGCCACTCTCTGGTGACCAAGTATTCAAGGCTAGAGGGGATTCTCATTCAAACCACCACAGAGGGCATCCCCAGATATGTCTGTCCTCTTCCCAATGTGGCCACATATACTAAATTATCCTTTTCTGCTTTCTATATTAATTTGGCTCTTTCATTGTCTTTACTACTGGCAATGGGTGACTGGAACTGTCTAGAGAACACTAGGACTGTGTTCCTAGGCTATGAACAAGCTGTGAGCACTAGGAATGAAGATCTTTAAGCAAGAATGGGAGTGCTCTAGAGACAGGGAAGAGTACAGGGTATGAGGAAAGATTAGCCAAAATCAAGGATGCATAAAAAAAAAGCCAAAAACAAAAACAAAACAAAACCCACAAAACCTAGTGGGTATCTATTAATTTATAATCTTATTAAATATATATGTATATATTATAATTTATACATATATACACATGTAATATATGTATATATCATAATTTATACATACACACATGTAATATATGTATATATTATAATATTTATATGTGGGTAAATAATACTCCCCAAAGAAGGCATGAGGTTAACCAGAAATCTCAGTGTAAAGTGTAGGACACCTCATTATGAATCTTTGATCGGGGAGACCTCACACCCAATACCGACTATGGCCATTGCCTTTGGTTGGCTAACAGAACGGCACAGTAAGCGCCAACTGCTGGAGAGAACACACACTGGTCTCAGGACACAAGTAATCAAGCCGGGACCCAGCTGGAAGGTTCTTCTTGTTGGCTACCATTATCATGCCTGAAAGGCGTTATGTAGGCTGCAGGAGAAGAAAAGCCATCAAAGGTCTTATCCAGCAGTGGATCCTGCAAATTTTTTTTTTTTTTTTGGTTTTTTCGAGACAGGGTTTCTCTGTGTAGTCCTGGAACTCACTCTGTAGACCAGGCTGGCCTTGAACTCAGAAATCTGCCTGCCTCTGCCTCCCACGTGCTGGGTTTACAGGCGTGCGCTACCACGCCCGGCTCGGATCCTGCAATTTAAAATAGCTTGCCAGGCAAGTTGTGCCCGCCGGCACTATCGTGGTGTGATGTTATGGGACTCAGCAGCCATTTTTTTTTTAAATAGGACTTGAGGACCACTTAAATGGAGGGAGTTCAAGCCAAGTCCTGCAAACCTGGTCAAGAGCTCATGGACGGGAGGTCTACATAAGCCCTATTACTGCTCATTTGCAAACTCTGTCCAACCGCCCTCTGGATACATATCTTTATACTCACAATGACGACTATGGTCAGCTTTTGTCAGGGAAGCTTCTTTTGCACTAGGCAGTGGCTGATGGATACTCATAACTGGCTAAGACGCAGAGTCAGAGCCATTGAAGTTCAGTCCCGGGTAGGGCGTTCTTACAACATGGCTGTCACACTCAGAAACTCACAGCAGC
Source organism: Apodemus agrarius (assembly GCA_964023405.1). Lineage (NCBI taxonomy): Eukaryota > Metazoa > Chordata > Mammalia > Rodentia > Muridae > Apodemus > Apodemus agrarius. The sequence continues at coordinate 18,944,061 of OZ030015.1, forward strand.
TGTGGTTGTACAAGACCTGCACTGTATTGTGATTGTTTTATATCCCATCATGGAGGACAGTCTCATGATGCCCCAACCCCCACTGATGTTTTAGTGGCTGCTGGGAGTAGTAGGTAGGTCACTTTCCCCAGTGGTGTGACCACCGGTAAGTTGCTCATGCTTTGGTAGATAAGCCATCACCCATATTTGTACATGCAACTCTAAACTCAGTGGGTCATACACTCCAAAAGACGTGAAAGCGGGAGAGGCAACTGCTGGGTTTCATGGGAACCAGGTGGCAATCAATCAGAGGATGATCAAATTCATCATTATATATATATATATATATATATATATATATATATATATATATATATATATACCACCCCAAACAGTTGACATTCACACTCTGAATATTCTCCTGTGATACCATCCTCCCTATGTCTTAGGAAACTATAACAATCTAGGCAGCTTGCTTCTCCAGCACTCTAGTGTAGGCTGACTAGTCCTTTCCATTGTCATCACTCCTGACCTTGATAGGCAAGCTTTTACAGTCTTGGTCAACTTTTCTTATCTTCAACATGAGGCTGACTATTGGACAGTTGGGTGATATGTCCAGTTAAATGTAGTAGAGTGTAGAGTGCCTTTTATGCACTGGGGATTTGCATAAAGGCTAATCATAATGAACTACCACAAGCATCTCTTCTCATCCACTTAATGGTAAGCTCTGAGGGATTCTTTTGTTTATGGAGATGTTCACATAAGAACTGTGTGTTGTGCTGGCTGGTTTTATGTCAACTTGACACAAGTCAGAGTCCTTTGGAAAGGAACTTCAATAGAGAAAATGGCCCTATCAGATTGGCCCCGGGTGCATTTTCTTGACTGATGTGGGAGGTCTAGCTCACTGTGGGTGGTGCTACTCCAGGTGCTGTAAGAGAGCAGGCTGAGGAAGCCAGTCACCAGCACTCCTTCATGGCCCTGGCATTAGCTCCTGCCTCCAGGTTCCTGCCAGCTTCTATGGTGGACCGTAGTGTGGGACTGTAAGCTGAAGTAGACCCTTTCCTCCCCAAGTTGCTTTTGGTTATGATGTTGTATCATAGCAGTAGAAACCCAGCTAAGTCTGTTGGAAGAAACTGATGTGCATTTCTCCAACGCGCCATCTAAACAGACTCTAATTTGATACTATCCTCAGGTTGAAATTGTTATTTATTCCCTAGTGCCTTTACCTACTTTTTGTGAGAGATATTGAACATAAATATTCTAATTTCCTAAAGTATGCTCTTTGCAAATTACAACAAGCACGTTTACTATTGGATCTATTTGAATGCTAGAGGCAATTTGCTGTTACCTAACATGTATTAATAGACTTATTTGAAATTGTCTTTAATTTCATGCCTAGGCAATGGTGTCCAAGCATATATGGTCAAAGATTTTTCACTATTTTGGGGTGAAAGGCAAAAAAGGTTGCTTTTCTAACATGGGTGGATCTCCCAATCTGTGGAGCAATCTTTGTGGGCAGTTGGGTCCCTGGGATTGATTTTTGAGGACATGAAGAAAGCATGGATGTGATTTCTGACAAGGCTTAACATTTTCAATGTATGATAATATCTTTAAGGCTGACAAAAAGGCCCAGGAAGGCCTAAATAAAAACATTAAATAAAATGGGGTGCCAATCACAGCACAGAGACCCAAACTGGGAGTTTTCTCAAGCTTGCCAGTCCCCACTGTATATTTAGACTATGGGCTAACTCCTGAAATGCAGTCTCCTCTCCGCCCTCTATACGTACCCTGCTGGCTTTCTGAAGAGGACTAAACTACTCTCTATAGGAAAGTAGTCATGAAATTAAGTTATAGACAAATCTATAATCACTTAAATTAAAAAAAAAAACTACTTGGAAAATTCAGACTCAAGTACGTTTTACTATATGTGTGACCACATATTGATAAGTTACATAAGAGATAAATTTAAAAATATATACAATTATGTTATCAGGAAGAGTCCATGGAGCTCATTTTTCTTCTCATTCTCTTTCATTAGTATACTATTGTTTATATAGAATTTAAAAAATACAAATAGAAGAAATTGCTGCAATTTTATTTTAAATTTCAAAATTGTTTAGATGCTTGTGTCATGAAAACCTAAATTAAACATATGAATTAATATAGGTACTTCAAACTTTAAAAACATTTTGTAATAATATATATTTTAAGCCATTTTCACAAGATAAAATGTAAGTTCAAAAAGATGTACAAAGAAAATTATAATTAATAATTGTTTTAATTTTCTAATTTTTGGTTCTTAAGATAGGTTAATCACATAATGTTCAAACTCCATATCCAACAGAGCAAATAGGTTTAAATTATAACATTCTCTTCCGATAATGGTCTGTTCCCTGTGATTCAGTCCTGGGAAGGATCATTGGTTAAGGAACTTGTGGTCAGAATCACAGCCGCATCTGAATTCTTGGTCGCAGAGGTATGAGCACACCAGGTCTCAGCGCTGCACTGGCTTATGCAAATGCTCCACAAGGGTGTCCCATGCATAGGAGTGATGGTCAGCACAGCCGCCACCTAGCGCCTCGCTACTGCTGTGGGCACTGCATCTCTGGGGTTGACTTCGAGGACACATACATGATGCTGTGTGGCTTCTTACAAGCTCCTTTTTCCAATTTGCTTGTAGTTTCTTTCGTTTCCTTCACTTTTGTTGGAAGCCTTGACTCTGCAGTTAACCTACCAACATTAAAGAATATATTCTGAATTCAAGTATGGTTAAGAAATAGAAGAACATGCCTAGTAGAGGGGGTGCTGAAAAGAGGGAGTGCTATTTTATATACAGCGGACAAAAGCGATTAGTAGACTCCATTATGATACTAAGTGGCTGACTCTAAAATTATTTTTTGTATCAGTAGGCTTAACTTTTAAAAAATGTTTAGTAAGTATTTTTAAGTCTGATAAAAGATCAAGGGATGCCTAAGCTAAAGTATTAAGTAAAAGAAGATAACCATCATAAGAACATGGAATATAAAATTCAAAATGAGAAAGCAATATTTTAAGGTTGATACCACATTTAAAAGGTTAAGCACAAAGATTAAAAAAAAAAAAAAAACAGAACCCCAGGCTTCCCAAGTACTTGTCTGTCTCAGACAGGAAAGCAGAACAAACAAACGAACAAACAAAACCCTCCAACTGAGTTTCCATCAAGCGAGCAGTAACAAACAGTGCAGGAGATGTCTGAGAGTCTACATTCCTCATTGAAGAGCGTTGATTAAAGCAGGCAGTAGCACAGTTCTCAGCAAAGCACATCTTTACCGTGACAAAGTTAACTTTGAACTGTGTGTCTAAGCTAAATAAGCAGAAAAGATATAAGGTTAAATTTTTCTTATTAAAGATTTATTTATTATACAGTGTTCTATGTGCATGTATGCCTGCCTACCAGAAGAGGGCATCAGATCTTATCGTACATAGCTGTGAGGCACCATGTGGTTGCTGGGAATTGAATTCAGGACCTCTGGAAGAGCAGCCAAACCTCTGAGGTTAAGCTCTCCAGCTGGGATGCAAATGTTTTAAGTTAATAGGTGGACTTACACACTTGTTTTGTTGTTGTTGTTTAATCAGACAAAAAATTTCCAGTGTGCATTTTGAGACCATTAGTGGCATGCATCTATGTACTGTTTCTCAAGCGACAAAGGGCAGGAATATAAAGAGCACTCCAGACAGCAAGGTGCAGTGCCATCTAGAAATCCTCTAGAGACACACTGTCAGACAGGCGTCACAGGCAGCCTCTCGGAATATCAAGTTTTAATTTCTTGTGTCTTATAGATTTAAGCATTATTTTAAAAATCTAACAAACTAATGTAATAGTAGTGGCTGTTTTTCCTGGTGAATACTTTGTTTAGTAGCACTGGAACCATAAAATCCCATGCAGCACCAGGAGGCCCTAGTGGTGGGCTGTCACTTGCTATCTCATTAAATGTCTGATTCTGCACTCACTCTGTAGATTCCCGAAGCCCTAGCAGTTCCCAGAGAGCTCAACTCATGGTGCAAATGCTTGTGCCTATGCTCAACTTTAAATGTGTGCAGGTTCATTTTAAATACATTATCACTGCACTGCATGCAGACATCATTTGTCTCCTTAAAACTACCTGGGTTCTTCATTTTCCTTATTTGCTTTTAAAACTTTTTGTACAAGTGTTTGGGTTCACGTGTTCCACCCTATCTTTCTTGTGTCTGTCCCTTCTGACTTTGCTTCTGTTCTCATGTCACATCCATGACATGAAATGATTTTATCTGCATATAAAGTCTGCGTGTCACAAATGAGAAAAACATGCACTGTTGGCCTGAGACCAGTTTAATTAGTTTAGCATGAACATCTCCACTTGTATTCATCTTTCTCCAAATTACCCAGCTCTGGGCCACACACCCTCCACCCATGCCCAGGCTGGTGGGTACCTAGGTCAGGTCCACACTTACTACTGTCCTGACCCTGCTGTGTCCAGACCTTCTGTCCGTCAGGGGCCTGGGCTCCAGTCACTCTACCTTCTTATCTCTTGAGTTTTACTCTCCCAAGGGACAAGGGACAAACCCCTTGAACAGTGATTCCTTCACATACCCTCCAATACTTTCTGTTAGTCACAAACTCAATTACACACAAAGCTGGAAGCTTTGAAGCTTTGAAATAAAAATGAAACGAAATTAGCTTTGATATTTAAAAATGTCAAGTAGGCATTGAAGCCCATTTCTGAAGAGTTAGTATAAATATGAAAAACCATAAAAACTTTTACCGGTTCTTACCAAAAAACTTAAGTCTAAATGTTTTAGACTACTGGAAAGCCCTCTGAGAAAGCTGGTTTTTCTTTCACGGCTACTCTTGAACTGAAACTCAATAGTACATTTATCCATGCAGTGAGACCCCGTGGCATGCTGGGCTGGGCTGCCTTTGCTCTGTGGACTGGGAAGTGTGACTGCCTACATCACTTGTTGTTCGAAGCCCACTCCTCCTGCAGTCACCTCATTCTACCTGACCCTCTGAAAAGAACCAAAGGAAGGCCACTTGGACCACAGAGCTCTAGGCACACAGTGCCCAGGCCTCAAAGCTCCAGGGCACATAGTTCTGGGGACACAGAGAGCCACATGATATAGTGCAGGCAGCGAGAAAGGAGAGACGGAGAAGGCTGCTGGCAGCCAGGCAGAGACACCGACCTGGGAGAACTGGGGGTGTTCCCACTTTGTTCATGTAAGGCCTCAGATCTGGCTGGACTGTCCACAAGCTTCACACACTTCCTCTCCTTCTTCGGCTGTGTATCCAGGCGCAGGCTCTTAGGCGGAGAGAGGCTGGCTGGCTGCTCACGTGAGGAAGCGAGCTGTTCCCGCTGCACAGCATTCTCTTTTAAGTTACTGAGACAGGACTCCTCCTCCCTCTGAAGTGGGAGTTTACAAACTTCTTCCCCAGCGGCGGCAGCCGTTTCTTCTGGGGTGGGCACATCCAACGGCAGCACCTCACGCCTCTTTTTGAGTACAGGCACTTCAATTTTCTCTGAAAAAGTCATTAAAAGAAATGCTTATTGAATAAAAACAAAGATACACCCAAGGAAACTCAGTGAGCTATACATAAACTCACTTCCCTTTATGGTACTCTGAAGATATGCTTTTCTCTTTGATAAAATATATCCTTTTAAATCAATTTTCATATAAGTATACATTGCATGTTGAGCGCCCCACACACCTTGGCTCTCCTTCCAGCCCCCGGTTCTCCCGTGTTCTCCGTCCTCCTTCTGCCTCCCTCGCTCTCCTGGTCATCTCTCCGCTCCCTCTTCTGTCTTCACCCCGCCTCTCACAGGCACTCTACACTGTCTTGTTCTGAGGTCCAGGAAAGGGGCCCAGGCTTATCCTCACCGAATCCCAGCTCTGGCCCACACACCATCAACTGTCTTTTAAGACTATCTGTAGCATCTTGTCAATTCTGTAATGTATAAAGCCCCGGGGTGACCAGATGTGCAGGTGACAGCAGGAGAGCGAGATGTCTTCCTGAAACCTCTGGGAGGTCAAGCACAGCGGCTGAGTCCAGAAGTGGGTCGAGTCCCACACTGTAGCCAGGTGACCTCAGGCAGTAGCTTCTCTGCACTTCAGTAGTTTTAATTGAAGAACACCAAACCTGCTTTATTCAGTATGGTCTTGTAGAGATGACATTTAGGATGGAACTCTGAATGTCGGTAATGTATGTCAACTAGACTCATCTATAAAATGCATTCAGACTCTGGTCACTTCTGTGATGCATCTTCCCAGTCCCAACCACACCCTGCCTCACAGCAGCTACTGCTAGGCCTCTATCCTCATGGCCTACTGATGTCCTATGAGGGTCCCACAGCCACTGGACCACTTGCTCTAATGCCTTTCTCCCACCGAGACATCAATGTCCTTCATTTTGAACACCAGACCACCAGCGGTCTGAGGTCCTGCAGTAGGAGGGCTCCTCGCTCGCACTGCTGCTCTCAGCTTAGCAAGCACCCCCACCCCCCCATTTTTTTGCACTGTGTTTCTGAATCACTTAGACACCCCCCCCCCACCTTAAGTGTCTGCTGGGTTGGCAGACCTTTGAAATTCATAATGCATAATTCTTAATCAGAGGAGCCTATTGGAGTCAAAGAAAAAAAAGAGAAAAGAAGCCTTTTAAAAACTATATATTAGTTTTTAACTATTTTTAACTATATATAAACTTCCTGTTGTGAACAATCTCCCTCTAGTGGTGAGACTTACTATAGTTCCCAGGGATGATTGCAGAGTTAGGCAAAGGTAACCTGGTTAAAAGTCCTTAAACCAAAACATGCTAACCCAGCCTTTTGGGGGAGGAGATGGGTCAGAACCACAGCATTCACACATTTCTTAACACTGACTTTCTAATTTTCAACTTACACACAATAAAACCCAGTTTGTAATATATCAGCTGCAAAGGCGTGTAGGTAGGCTATTTTCTTAGTAATTAGATTTAGTTTATTTCCCCTATAGAAATGTTTTTACCTAAAAATAGAACTCTTGAGCCAGGCATGATGGTATACGCCTTCAGTTCCAGCACTTAGCGGGCATCAGCAGTAGGTTCTTGAATTCAAGTCTGGATTATACAATGAGTTCTATGCTGGCCAGGACTATATAGTGAGACCCTGTCTCAAAGTTAAGTAGGAAGGAAGGAAGGAAGGAAGGAAGGAAGGAAGGAAGGAAGGAAGGAAGGAAGGAAGGAAGGAATTCAAGATGAAAGGTAGAAGATGGTAGAATCTGTATTTCCATCAATTATCTTTCCAAAGTCTGATAATGATGCACTGAAAAATATTTTATAGAGCTCAGCAAGCCAAAAGTCAAAATAAGACAGTGAAGACTGGACCCCCCCCAAACCTCCCCCCCCCCCACAGAGAGAGAGAGAGAGAGAGAGAGAGAGAGAGAGAGAGAGAGAGAGACTGAATTATAAAAGGTTCTCCATGCCTAAGATTTCCTTTTCCCCAGCCACTATGGGATCATGCACAGAATTCGGTGACTATGCTCAAAGAATGATGTGAAGATGGAGACATTTGACTTCCCTGCCACCCCACTTCACTATGTGGAGGTTTCAATCCTGCACTGTCCCACAGTGGAGTCTACCAGAGGAAAACAGGCTAACAGGAATTAAAATCCAGATTTTGACAGCAGCCTTTTGTCCCTGCCAAACATTCCAGACAGACTACACATAGGTTTCACACTGCTGGAGGCACAGGCCACATGGCCTTTGGCCTTGAGTGTGTGACCGGCTCTCCCATGTCCTGGGTGCCCTCTTATGGACTGCCCACAGGCCCACCAGGGTGGGTACTGTACCAGCCACAGAGCTATCACAGAACTGATGGCTGACGTGTGCTGAACCTGACTCATAAATGCTGAAGTGGAGTGTAAAGAGTGGGCCTGGCTCAGTTCCCAAACAACCCCACCACCACCCAAGCAATGAAACACAAGTCACGAGCACACAGATGGCGAGGGATGTGACAGACACCTAATTCATCAATCCATCACACTTTGGAGCCGAGAAAGCCGAGAATGGAGTGCCTTAAAAAGGGCAAAACAAGGTGCTCATGACAGAACTTAGACAGGCATGTGAGTGGTCTGCTGGATAAAGAATGTAACCATTTTAAGAAAAACTAGAGACGAGTGGTGGTGGCACACGCCTTTAATCCCAGCACTTGGGAGGCAGAGGCAGGGGGGATTTCTGAGTTCAAGGCCAACCTGCTCTACAGAGTGAGTTCCAGGACAGCCAGAGCTACACAGGGAAACTCTGTCTGGAAAAAAGAAAAAAGAAAAAAGAAAAAAAAAAAAGAAAAAAAGAAAATCTAGAGAACTTCAAAGCAGATGCAGATAATGAAACATATGAGGAAAACAAGAAACCAGTAAATGAGAAATGAAGTAAATGATAATAAAGTCCAGAACTGATCAACAGAGTGAATAGTCAGTCTTAATGACAGGCTGTTTGAAAATAAAGAAGGAAAAGGAGATGAGTGAGAAGGAAGGAAGAAAGCGCCAGCAGTTTAGGAAACACTGTCCAGAGGGAACGTCAATGCCGATGGCACACAGGACAACCAGAGAACGACGACAGTGCAGAGCTTAAAGTAATAACAGGAAACCTTATAAACCCAAGACGTGTAAAAGATGAGAAGGGCAAAAGTCTGGTCAGACCTAGCTCAGAGTCCAACTCTCAAAGGTTCAAGAGAACATCCTATGAGCAGCACGGGGCGGGGGAGGGGACGGCAGCGTCCCAGCGGACTTCAGAGCCCTGAAGGGAAAAGCCACGGACACCATTCCCCATAAAAGCTAAAGGATGCTCAGAAGGAAAGGGAGAAGATGCTACTGTACACCATGAAACCATGTGAAGGTGGGGTGGAAGGACATGCCTCAGACAGCACTAGCTGCTCTTCCGGAGGACCTGAGTTCAATTCCCAACACTCACAGCAGCTCACAACTATCCTTAACTCCAGCTCCAGGTTACTGATCTGACCAGGTTATCCTCTTCTGTCCTCTGCGGGTGTCAGGCATGCACATGGTGCATAGACATACATGCAGACAAAACACCCATACACGTGGAAATAAACAAATCTCGGGTGGGGGAGAAAAGGCATCTGAAGGTTTAACACCTGAAATGCTTAGAGAAAACCCTTGACTATCCAGACTTGAGAGCCTCAGCTCCTATGCCCTCAGCAGGGAGATTTAAAAACAACACTAACAAAGGAACAATTCCAATCAATTGTTATGGGATAAGAAATACAAAAAGATTTGAAATTTGACAACAAAACTAAAACCAAGGAGAGAAATGGAGGTAAGTGAAGGGTTTTTTCTTTGTATTTAAAACTGTCACAGTTCTGTCCAATATAACTTGTTTTAATTATTAAGATGTTCTTTATACGCCTCATGGTAATTATAAGTAAAAAAGTTAAAATCTAAGGCATGGAAGCAAACATAAGGACTGAGAAACATCACTCAGCAATGCAGACAGTAGGAGAGGAGAAAGGAAGAAAAGACCTAGCAGAAAACAGCCAGGGGTGCAGCAGCACCAAGTTCTAAGCGATCAGTAATTGTCCTGGATGCAGATTACATAATAGATTACATAATCTAATTAAAAGACAGAGAGTGGCTGAAGGGATTACAAAAACAAGAGCAAATCACACTGCCGACATGACACTCGCTTCATCTGCAAAGATAAGAATGAATAAAAATGCACTCCCCAGAAAAAGTGACATACTGTGTCAAGTCAAATAAACCTCACATCAAAACCAGAAGACTGGGACATTAAAGAATGATCAAGGGGCCCAGACCAGGTCTGTAGCATAACTCTAAACAGAAGCACAGCATGCAAGCTGTGACCAGATCTGTATTAGAGAGACAGTGGGACAAGCAACAACTGTGGAGGGCAACACCCCACTGACGGCCACGGACGTCATCCAGACAAAGCAGCAACACTGTGCATTTCAAGTGCACGCTAGCCTTCAATGGAGCTGATATAAATTTACAGCTGTCTATCCAACAGCTGTAGAATTTCCATCTTCTCTACTGCATATGAAGAGGACACATGAGGGGAAAAAAAGCTCTGAAGAGAAACAAACAAGAACCAAAGCCAAACCAAGGCCCCTTCAAATGTTCTCTGACCCCAAGGAAACCAGCACTAGAAGAAACCCTGAGTAACAGCTGAACAGAAAGCCGGGAAGTAACTATCCCACCAACACCAGCTCCTATGCTCACAAAGTCCAAACATGTACCAGGGAAAGGAGGATTTCTTCAATTCATTGCGCTAAGAAAACAGGGTGATCACTGCATGACTACGCTAGTGAAGAAAGCGCAAGCAATCAAAGCAAAAAGAAACATGAGGCCCTATCACCCCAGAACTCCTGCAACACCAAGGAAACAATGAGGAGAATCTACAGGGAGCAAGGAACCGTCGGCAAATTACATACCTGATAAAATGTGAGCACCTACAAGTGATAAAAACCCAAAAGCAAAATACCTCACAAACAACGTGATTTTATACAAGGGCAAAATAGGGACTAGTGAGACGGCTCACCGGGTAGGTGCTTGTCTCTATCTGAGAATGGGACTTCAAGATCCAGGAACTACAGAGGTAGAAAGAGGGAACCAGCCTTACAATGTTAGTATGCCATCACCACAGTCATGCAAGAGTAATACATGTTTAAAAAGTAAATATTATGTGATCTCCTTCACCTGGAAGCTCTAACGGCATGGCAGCCACAGTCCACAGTAATGTACCGTGCATGCCAGAGTTAGAAAGAAAACGTTCAGAGTTTTCCCAACTTCAAAGGGATAAAAGTATAAGCTATTCAACTTAAATCATGAGTAGTTCTGAGATGTATATACAGGGATGGATATTAATGTACCTTGATTTGATCATTATACAACACATACATAAGTGGAAACATCACATTGCACCCTAATAATTATGTTCAATTACTTTGTGTCAGAAGAAAAACAGTAAGAACTCTTAATACAGATAGCTCTTGAGGCCAACACTACATCTTCTCAGCATTTCTGGTGGTGAGTCCTGGGACACATGACTAATTTCTGCTCCAGGGAATGACAGCAGACAACCTCTACTCTGTCAGTCCTGGAATGCTCCTCCAGAGGTTCAGAGGGGAGAGGAAGGAAGGAGTAAGCCACTGAGCCTAAGCCTGGCTTAGTTCCTCTATAAACAAACTTAACTGGTCTAGCTCTCAGTATCAGCTGCTTCACAAAAATGAACTCTTTGAATTGGGCTTGGGCAACTATAATCTCACTCAGGAGGCAGAATAAATAAGATTATGAATCTGAAGCTAGTCTGAACTATGCAGTGAGACCCTTCCTCAAAGTACCTTCAAAACTCTTTGATGCTACAATCTTAAAGGAGAAGAAATTAAGTCCTTGCTATTCATTGTGTTGAACTCAGATATCCTAAGAGAAAACATGACTATATTCATATTTATGTAAAAACCAATTCTCTTAATTTTCCTACACATTTGACAGCTACACTGTATTGCAGATACATAATAACAAGTTGGTTTATAGTGACACAAAACACTGTTTCTCACAGCTACTCCCGATTTGAAAGATAAGAGCCTACTAAACACACCTTCGGGTTCATACTTCAGCTTGAGTTCATCTACCTTAGCTCTCAGCTTCATGTTTTCGCTTTCTGAGAGCTGCAGGTGTCTTTCATTTGCAAACAGTTTCCGCTCAATATCCAGGGCCCGCTGGCTCTCAAATAATGCCTTCATCCTCTGGATGGACAGCTCCCCCTTTGTGTTTTCATTTTCTTTGCTATAGTAACAGGAAAGAATAATTAATGAATATGAAAATAATACATGCCACAGACATGGTGGGATAAACCTTGTGTGTTAAAATGGCATTTTCTGAGATTTTAGCAATAAAGGAACAATGAACAATTAAATAAGTCCTAACAATGCAACCTCCACATGACTTTTACAAATCCTTTAAGAAGACAGATGGAGAAAATATTTTTCCCAAATGCACTTACATTAAGTTTTGAATTATTTGGAATTTATTCTTAAATTCTAATTGAGAAACTTAGAATCCCTTTCACTTAGTAACTAGATGCTGAACATAAAATACACACTTTATATAAACCCATATGCTGCACAAAGATATTTTTATTGACTTTCTTCTGAAATTTTTCGACAGAAAAGAAATCAGTAATACTATTTATTATAAGCAAGCAAACCCCTTCATCTGTGTCTTCCCGATCGCAACACTTACTTTAGTTTATCAAGCTTCAGCTGAAGTAAATCTGCATAATAAGTGCTGTCTTCTAGAGTACAGTCGTGGTCTGATGTGGAAGGCTTAGATTCCATGCTTTCATATAAGCTCTAGTGAAAGCAAGCACTCTTGTTACACAGAGCAGACTGCAGCCCAGGTCTGCTACAGTAGCAGCAGCAGCACTAAGCAGGTGCTCCTCAGTTAGAGGCTGCCATGGTAGTGACCACCCTCCTAATTCACCTCCTTCTGGAGTGGGGACAATCAGCAGCCTCCCTTTTCACATAAGGAAAGTGGTTCGATTTGGCATGGGCACAAAAATAATACATGTTTCATTCTGAGACTAAGGCTCCCAACCACACCAGGCCCCACCCCTCCCTCTTCTAGCTCTTACAATGGAAAAAGCAATGACTGCTGGGTTCAATTCTGGGCTTTAGAGAAAGCCATTAAATAGAAAGCCATGGAGAGGAAATCCTTTAAGCTATTTTTGATAGCCCCCTCCCCGCCCCCCATTTCCCAGCATTGAAGAAAATTCTTTGTATTTCTATTGGGGATGGGGTGGGAGTAAATTTCTTCAAAAAATTGCAAGCAATTTTATAGGCTACAGAAACCCCAATCCTCCCAATTTCAAAGTAAGTATAGTGTGTGTGTGTGTGTGTGTGTGTGTGTGTGAGAGAGAGAGAGAGAGAGAGAGAGAGAGAGAGAGAGAGATAGATAGATAGATGGGGGGCTGTCACGCATTAGACAACAGAAAAGCAAACGTTAAAATAACTAGAGCATCATGAAGAAAAAACTAGAGGAAATAAAGTCTAAAACTAAAAATAAAAGCATACTACATAACCCCTGTAACTTAAATAATAACACTGCTCTATAGAGGTAACCCAACACCCCGAAAATGTCAAGAGATGCATGCACATGTAGCAACTCGGTTTCTGAGGTGGCTGATAAACCTGCATCCCACTGGGGCCACATTTAACACATGAAGCTGGAACTGACTTCACATCATATATACAGGACTGAAGTGAGACTGCTGTGAGTTCAAGAGAATTTAAACATTGGGTCAACTTGTACTGCAACAGAAAGTAGATTGCATAATAAACTGTGGAAGCTAAAAAACATTGAGAAATTCAATTCACAGAATTTGACTATGCTTTTGAAAAGATGTTATATATACCTTAAATTTCTCCAGTTTATTAATTTCTCCTAAAAGGTGTTTTATTTCCCCATTCTTCTGTTCTATCATGGCAAACAGCCGTTCCTGCTGCTCAAATTCAGTCTGTGATCCCCTCATCCTCAGCAACGTGGAGATTTGTAACTAGAAAAAAAAAAAAATCACACACACACCCCGATCAAACTGAGATCCTGGTAAACATATTTCTGGTAAAATTTCTGTTTTGTGCTCCAAGATTTGAATTCATGTTGGAAAGTAAATAGTTCTTTTTCATCTCATAATCTGAAAACATTTGCATTAAAAGTTTTGTTCTGGATATAACTTTGGAGAATTTATTTAGACTATTTTTCATGCTTATCTGAAGTCTTTAATACAATTATTTCTGTGTCTAGGAGATACACATTAGACTACATGCTGTGGCCTGGCAGCATGCAATTCAGACAGTACAAGAGCCTGGCCACAACATGTCTGCTCCACATCGCTTGAATTACCATTATGGGTCTACGGGGAATTTTCCAAAATTGGTAATTAAGTGGGGAAATTGTTAAGTTACCTACAGAAATAAATGACAAAGATGGACAGGTGTTTTAGTACATGTTAAGCCCAGGACCGCATCCTGAGTAGCTCGTCTAACTCCCAAGCCCAAGCCCTGAATTTGCTCACTGCTTTGCAAACACTTGTGAAGAGAAAACAGGGAAGCCTTTCTAGCAACCCATCACTCCTTTAGCAGCATCAGGCAGGAGGGAGGAGGGGCAGAGCCAACGCACAGGTACAGACAGGACTGTATTCCTCTCGGTGTCACAAGCTTCCTAACTTCTCCTTTGACTGGAATGAGGAAATGAAGAAGGAGCCTTCCAACTCACAGTCTACACTGACTTAATGAGCTGCAGGGACAAGGGCCATGCGCAGTGCAGATTCTAATGACGCCTACGAGGCTTTCGTGTGAGAACTGCTGAGAGAGTAAGTCTAGATGAAGCAGGAAACAGTGCTATGCTCAAGAAGACACCGTGTTATGAGGGAAAAAAATCAGCTATCTCTCATCCCAACTAGACAAGAGAGACTCACTGTCCACCTAGCCACGTCAACGAGGAACTGCTAAAACCATCAGCAGCTACTGCCCCGAGAGTTTTTTTTTTAAATAAAAAAAAGAATAATGCAATTCAACAAATAATCACGTGAGCATCCTTTCTGAAGGAACTGTCCCTGTATATACTTGCATACGCAGTGCTGGGACTGCAGACGTGAACGCCTTTGCCAGTCTCTACCTTCATCTTGTTCATCTGGTCTCTGGTGAACGCGTTCTGCTTCTTCAGTGACCGGTATTTGTCCTTCATCAGGTTGAGCTGGCGCTCCATCGCCACCCTTCGGTCCTCCACCTGGAAAAGATTCACGTGCTTGTTCCTGCAGCAAATGAGATGCCAGCCTGGTCGGCTCAGTCAGGAGAGCGCTTGCAAGTACCTCTGCGAACAGAGAGTTTCCTTTGCTGCTGGGGTCTGCCGCCTGCTGGAGTGCATGGCCCAGCTGCACCTGAAGATCCCGGTTTTCTACGCGAGCTTTCTAGGTGGAAGAGAAGCCGGTTTCAGTAATGGAGTCCAGCAGAGGCACGTGGACTACCAGGAAGCACGGTGGCCCTCGTCATACCTCCAAGGCATTACAGTAAGAGACCGCTTCCCTCTCTCGCTCCTCTTTCTCTTCTTTAAGCCTGTCGACCTGGTGCAGTAAGGAAGCGTTGTGACATTCCAGCTGCTCTTGTCTGTACTGCAGTTCGTCTACCTCCTCTCTGAGGGCGTTCTGTTCAACAGGAGCACAGGCGTCATTTCTCACTCGGCAGTCGATCCAGTATTTATAATCGGTTCCCAACCCACAATAAGACAAAACCATTCAAAGGTTGCCAAGTATATTTTATTTTATTTTTAGCAAAGAGCCAATAAAAATGCCCTGGAAAATGCCCCCCTTTTCCTGTAAATTTTAAGTTTTAATAATCTTTAGTTGAAATGAAAACTCCATATTGACATGCACTTTAATTTCTACTGTGCTAATAGTTTATTTGGGCTTTCAAGACCCAAACTCAGGTCAGAATAAAAGCCTATAAATGACCCCAGAGTTTCCATAATATAAGACCTGCTTCATATAATCATAAGGTACAAATTATTTTATAAATGAAGCAATCCACACCTGAAAGTTCTACAGCATAATTTTGGTTGCATCAAAAACCACTTCAGTCCTTAAGCTAGTTCTTAAAAACAATTACAAGAACAAGCAGAAATATTCTAAAGTAAACAAGGCAACAGCTGAGTTATAAATTACCTTCACACCTTCCACTTCAGTTAGCTCAGTCTGAAGAGCCAGCAGCTCTGAAGACATGTTACTGAGTACTCGCTGCTCAGACATTAGCCGAAGTTCTTCCGACTTGTGGGAGAGCAGTTCCCCCTGGTGATCCAGCTTCTGCTTCAGCTGCTTTTCACTAAGCCTTGCTTCATCTAATTCCGCTTTCAGACCTTCTAACTAAATCCAGAAAAGAGACAAAGATTCACATCCTCCAAACTCCAAGGCTATCTGCCTTCTGAAAGCCATATAGAGTCCATACGTGACTTTGCAGTCGCTGCTCTACAGAACCTCGCTACATCACGAGCCAAATAGCTCTCTCCCCACCCAGGGCACTGCGAACCGGATGCAGGACCCTGGGTTTTCAAGTTAAATATCTCCCACCAAGTTACATCCCTACGCACTAAGTATCTTTTCAACAAATTCAGAAATAACCCATACTAGCCATCCAAGTAGACCTGGTGTTCTTAGGAGCAACTGAAGGTGGTAAAGGTAACCATGAGGCATCTGTAAAGATCAGGAAGTACTCCTCATCCCAGGGAAGAGGAGAGGGAGGAGGAGGAGGAGGAGGAGGAGGAGGAGGAGGAGGAGGAGGAGGAGGAGGAAAGGAAAAAGAAAGGACGAGGAGAAAGCAGAGGAAGTAGAGGAGGAAGAAGATGAGGAAGAGGAAAGGAGGTGAGGAAGAGGAGGAGGAGGAAGAGGAGGAAGAGGAGGAGGAGGAAGAGGAAGAGGAAGAGGAAGAGGAGGAGGAAGAGGAGGAGGAAGAGGAGGAGGAAGAGGAGGAGGAAGAGGAGGAGGAGGAAGAGGAGGAGGAGCAGCAACAGCGTGGATAATAATGTTGCTGGCAGCTAACCTGATTAGAAAACCACAGTAGTGTGATGATGGTCTTCCTGGTCTGGACTACAGGGGCAGGAGCTACCATAACATTTTGTAAGTCAACTCCTTGGAACTCAATGGCAGATTAAATGTGAGAAGTAAGAAAAATATGAGTAAACTTGAAGATATCAAAAACAAATGTTTTGAGAATATCAGCAACACCATAATTTTTTTAAATTTTACTTTTTCTTCTATAAAAAGTCCATCTTTATGATTATCTTTGCTTTACCTAGTCCCCAAATATTTCCTTTATCATGTCTACTTAGTTAGGAGCTACTGCTCGTTCCATGTGGGAATGAAGATCATCATTTTCAGTTCTCCATGTCTCAGATCAGATTAGCTGCAAATAGGATTACTACCTATCAAAGCCACAGGCAAGATGCACAAAAGCATTACTTATGTGAATATGATTTCACTGATACCATTACTTAAAATGGAAAAATATAGTTCGTTGAATGAAAAATTATAGGTGAAAATAGACATGGAAAAATATTAAGAGACACTATATAAAATACTAAGAATTGAAAAACAAACTTCTGAGAAAATAAAGTATTAAAAAATCAAGTTTTCATAGAGTAGGATTTGAAAAACTCAGGTTACAAATTTCATATGCATAAGCAAAGCCCTACATTATTTCTTAGATGCAAACTGAAGGCACTGGGCCCTGGGTTCTGAAGGTGACTGGACTCAGTCAACAGCTGCCCAC
Organism: Apodemus agrarius; assembly: GCA_964023405.1. Lineage (NCBI taxonomy): Eukaryota > Metazoa > Chordata > Mammalia > Rodentia > Muridae > Apodemus > Apodemus agrarius. Next base: position 18,961,379 of record OZ030015.1, read on the forward strand.
TCTGTACCTGGAATGGAGCCAGTGCGTAAGGCACCACTACTCCAAGTGCACGAAGCCAGTCCCCAGGGTATCCTGACAATCTGTGGTTCTTATTTTGTTCAATTTTCTCAGTTTGCCTAGACATTAGCATCCTTGTCTGCCATAGTGGTGTGTTACCTCCTTCAAAGAGTCCTTGTGAGGACTGGGTCATCCACATTTCTTTCTTCTATAAACACATTACAAAGTTTCACCTCTAAAGCACATTCCCTTACCATGCAGAACACTTTGTACTGCAGAACAGCTCACATAACTGCAGGAACTTGCTATCTTGCACGGTGAACCACATCACATGCTGTGTGGAGGCTACACTGGTCACTAATATTACAAATATTTCAAATACAAATACTCAGCTACCCAATTTAAATAATTAAATAAATTACTGCATGTAATTAGAAGAGTAGTATGTATACAAATTCTTTAATGCTTGTAAGGCACCACTACTCCAAGTGCGCGAAGCCAGTCCCAGGGTATCCTGACAATCTGTGGTTCTTATTTTGTTCAATTTTCTCCGTTTGCCTAGACATTAGCATTCTTGTCTTAGTGTTTCCACTCCAAACATTGAGATAGAGAACCGTATCTTAGCTGTTCTGCAGAGTTAGTACTTAAGCCCTCACATCCAGCACCCACAGCAGCCACGCGAGCACACCAACCCAGTACTTAGAGCGGCCATGCAAGCTCATGATAAGTCACTCTGAACCCCGATGCAAACCTTGTTCTTCAGGTCGCTCACTTCCTGCCTGTGGCTTCTGTGCAGCTGCATCTCTAACTGCTCCAGCTGCACCTTCTGTTGCTGTTTCAGAGCTTCGCACTCACAGCTGAGGCTTTCTAGCATCCGACTCTTGAGCTCTACTTCTCTCTGAAGGGCATACTTCTCTTGGTTATAATTCTGAAAACACATTTAAATGTAGAAAAGAAAAAACCTTCAGTCATTGCATATTATCAATGATTGGCAATTAACACCTTAAGCTGGTGCATACCCGTTTCATTTGCTGCTTTCCAAGGACCAACCACCTGTCAAATTGGGACTAACAGCTAATCTGTCCTTCACTTTTTGAGGCAGGGGCAGGGTTACATGCATGTTCACATGGGGAAGCACACATGTATATGTATGTTATTGTAGGAGAGATGACAACCTCAGGTGATGTTCCTCAGCTAATGACCACCTTATTTTGGGGACAAAGTCTCTCACTGACCGGAAACCTGCCTGCTAAGGAGGGTAGAAGGGATTGCCAGTGGGAAGAGCCCTAGGGATCCACCACTCTCCTGTGCTGGGATGGATAACAATAAGACACTGGTCTACTGTGTCTGGGAACGATACTCAGGAAAGCATTTTACCAAATGACCTAGAAGTCCTGCTAATCAGTCTTAATGAACTTCAAAAGGTGTATCTGAGGGCTGCAGGGATCTCAAAATACTCAAACTAAAAGAAGGAAAGGCACTGTCCCAGGAAATTATTGACTTTTGCTTTCCAATCTGTGATCTCTGCTTCCCTGAAAACCAACAGTGCAAACAGTAATGGAGGAGGCAGTCTCTAGATTTCAAAATCCACAAGAAACCTCACAGTGCTAAGTGTTAAGGATTTCCTGAAAAATTCTTGCTCTTGGTTAAACAATAACTGTCATGATGGTAAGCCTTATCACACACTGATCAAAAACGAAGAATTTGGCTGGTTATTAGAACAGTAAGCTATTTTTTATTTAATAGAGTACAATAAGGGAATCTTTCCATAATAAAAGTAAAGGACCCTTTGGTATCACCAGACCAGAAACACCGAAACCTCCTCAGAGACACGCAGCCCTCATTCCCAATGACTCTCCACTCTGTACAGACTCAAACAGCTAGCAAACGTGCTGGGCAACAATCCCAGAAACAGCTAAGACACGGTGCCGAACCTCAAGATCTATCTAAACCAAAACCCTTAAGCCACAGTGAGTGGTACTGCAGACAAGGGCAGGTGAGAAGAGGCTCTCTAAGGGAACAGGAATGGGAGCCATTCTCAAAGCAGCAGGAGAAAATGCTCGTGGATGCGCGAAGCTGGGATACAGAATACCAGGGAAGCATGTCCGACAGACCACCTTGCACTAGACACCAAAGCTCAGCATTGGACGTCACGTGCATCTTACCTGCCAGGACACGGTTCCAGAACTCCTGCCTGATGGTTGGATCACAAATATTACCAAACTACTATACCGTGCTCACCCATACCCAATATATAGAATCTGACCTGACAAAATTTAATTTTAAATTTGACATTATGATATAACCAATAATAAACAGAACAGTTTAAGAAGTGTCATTTTCTCTCAAAATCTTACTGTACTATATTCACTATTCTTAGACACTAGATAGTATAACGTTCATGTGACGAGATGAAATGTGACAGGTGTAGTGTAAGGAAGGCACAAGACGTTGTGTTAGATGGCTCATGACCTTACAAGACATCAAGACCTTACAACACCTGCTTCACCTTGGACAGCGACTCATGTCCCAAGCAGAATGCAGCCATTACAGATTTGTAAACTATTACTTTACATAAAATTATTTACATCTAGAATTGCCCGTGTATTATTTGTGGGCAGCTGTAGACAGGAGAAGTATGCCAAAGGCCATGCTGAGGGAACAGCAATTGCTGCAGTTCTCTGTCAAGAAAGGACAAGCCCCTTGGCAGGAGGAGACTTGATCAGCACTCAAATGCTCCTGGAAGGCATTACTAGTTGATAATGAGATGTTCTCCCTTGACTGCTTTGAAAAGCAGTGGGAAGGGGGAAAAAGGAAAAAGGCGGTGGTGGCACACTCCTGTAATCCCAGCAACTGGGAGGCAGAGGCAGGGATTTCTGAGTTCAAGGTCAGCCTGTTGTACAGAGTGAGTTCCAGGACAGCCAGGGCTACACAGAGAAACCCTGGGGGGGGGGGGGGGAAGAAAAAAAAGAAAAAAGAAAAAGCACTGCAGTTCCTTCCATTTTTTTTTTTTTAATGAGATAAAGCAGAGTAGAGGAGGGATTTGGGGGAGGAACAACTAACACTGAAAATCTTGCAAAAACTCCTCTAAAAGCTTCCTAAGATGTATGCATCTATAGGAAGGCTATATAACAGTACCACCATATAGTTCTGGGTAGCTGTAAGACCCAAACCAGACATCATATACTACAAATAAAACCCAACACCAGCAATGGGTTACACATTTCTGAGCTGCTGGACAATAGACTTCCACAGATGCCTTCCCCCACCAGCAATATTACAGACTATTGCTAAGGCTGTCCTCCACAACTTGCCGTAGACCCTGTTACTAGAGACACCAACATGGAGAAATCCAGAAGCTTCACCTGACTGGCTAGTGTTCAATATGCTATTCACAATGCGAGGAGAAAAGTAGTAACTGATCTCACTCTGCTAAAACCCCTGTGAGCTACACCTTCCTGACTTACTGCACGTTAGGAGTGGCTTGAGTGTTGGGAAAGGAATCAGCCACCTTCTAACCTGGATTTGAGCTTTACCATCTCTTCTACCAGACGAAACCCATACTCGACACTGTCAATGAAGCCAAGAATTGCTTCATGGGCCCTAGGGGAAAACCTATAACTATTATTCTGCTAAAAGAACAGATCTCCTCAAGGTTTGGGGATCCATTTGGAAGAGGGGACAGAAAGACTTTAAGAGCCAGAGATGGTAACTAATGTCAAGAAACAACGCTTTCCAGATACGGCCAGGCAGATGCGCATATAAACACAGAAGCTCCGACAGCACACTTGAGGCCTTCATAAACACGCAGAGAAAACCTCAGCTCAGGAGAGAAGTGGGCACAACACCCCACTCCTAACCAACAAGCTATTTGCCACTGACAGCTGTTGGGAGAGGGTAAAATCAGTTTTCTTAATGGGGTGACACTGGGTACATCGACCACACTCTGGGACATGCCCCGTCCCCAGGAGCAGTCAGCCAACCCAAACTGAACTCCATGGTTGTTTGCTTTCTAAAGAGAGAGAAAAAATATGAAGTTAGGTGGAGAGATAGAGAGAGTCTGAGAAGGGTTGGGGGGGCAGAAGAACATGATCAAAATATACTGTATTTTCAAAGAATAACTAAAAAACGTTAAAACGAAACAAAAATAAAATAAATAAAATTCAATTAAATTTAGGAAAAGAGGCTAGAATTATGTTTCATCACCCCACCCCAACCCAAGCTCTTCCATTTTAAAACAAACCTAAAGTTCATGAGGTATTTTCAAAACCGTTGTGCAATATGACTCTATTTCCATTCTGAGATATATAATCTTTGTTTCATGATTTGGCATTGAGTACTTATTAAGAACAGTAGTACTTGGAAAAATGACAGCTGCCATTAGTGATGTCTACCTGTTATATTTATAATTTTGAAATTTAGTTTTAAAAGACTAAACATTTAATATTAAACTGATTCAGTAATTTTAAAAATATTTGTGTGCCAGGCAACAGGTATATTAATTAGTGAGTAAGAATAGAAAAAAATTTCCTCTCAGGCAGCTTGCAACTTTGAAGATAATCGGCAGGAGAGAATAAGAGCAAATTTTGACAACTTTACATTATCCGGTGTTAGCCATCATGCTGCCGGGACACTTAACTGACAGTCTGGCTGAGGACAGAGTCAAGAAGAGTAGTTGGGTAACTCCACAAGAAACATCCCGAATAATGCCAGTAGAGGAAAGGATACAGAAAACACATTTGAAATGTGGTGCTCACTTAGGCAGAGGTCAGAATACAAGAATATACAAAGCCAAGTAAATGGCTCAGACTCTGCTAAAAATACAACAGAAAGCCCCGTGTAGCTTTTAGAAGATAAGAAAGGGGACCTTGTTTATTTTCTCATGACCACTTGGATGTGTGACGTATGAATGGTAATGATGGAAGTTGGAACCAGTTCGAAGGCCCCAGGAGTCCAGTGGAAAGATGGCTGTGATCTGGACTAGAGCAGCAGTATCTCAAGCAGATGTTTTGGTTGTGCGAGTTGTATGTTTTTTGACAAATCAACACAAACCTAGATATATGTGTGAGGAGGAAATCGTAACCAAGAAAACGCCTTCTTAAGACTGACCTGCAGGCAGGTCTGGGAGGCATCTCACTAATGATGGAAGTGAGAGGGTCCAGCTCGCTGTGGGTGGTGTCACCCCAGCACATGTGGTTCTGGAGAGTATCAGAAAACAGGCTGGCCAAGCCAGTAAGTCGCATCCCTCCATAGCCTCTGCATCAGTTCCTGCCTCCAGGCTCCTGTTCTGACTTCTCTAGATGACATCAACTGTTTCCCCCCAAGCTTCTTTTAGTCATGGTGTTTTATCACAGCAATAGAAACCCAAGTCCTCAGATTTATTGATGGATAAAATGTGGGACCCCCTTGAGTTCAGGCTCAAGCAACTGGATGATTGCCAAGCTACTTACCAAAGCAACCAGTTAGCAGACAGAGAACCAGTTGTGTCACACTTGAGACGCCCATTAATGGCAGGCACTTGAATACAACAATTTGGCCTTCAGGGAGAACTAAGGGCTTGGTGAAATGCCAGGGAGCATTGAGAGGTTCAGAACTACCAAGGTAGCGAGGCCACAAAAGCAGAGCATGGGCTGAACCCAGACACCTGGCAGTACATGTAGAAAGGAAAGCAGGCTGAACCCAGAGCCAGCCAAGTGCTGTAAAGGACACTGGAAATTCATTTAGTTCACCCCGCCCCCCTTCAATACAGCTAGGGTGGGTAAGTCTCGGTCTTCCAGAGAGAATGGGATAGTTAGCACACAAAACAAGTTTTTAGTTCCTAAGCACATCCTTGTACACAGATGTACTGGATCCTACCTCAACTGTGGACATCATCTCTTCATGACATTTATCCAACTGACTCTGCAGTTCCGTCTGCCTCTCCAGGAGCTGTAGGCCATAGTGCGCGGCCTTCAGTCGCTCGTCTTCACACTCTTTGAGCTTGTTTCGAAGACTTGTGATATCTGCCTCCATGTTGTCTGTTTTCAACCTAAAGACAAATGTAACTCTTGAGCTGAATTTGGAACTAAATGTAGTGACATCGGAACAAGAGAAGAAACATATATAGTCAACAGCACTGCCATATAAAACCAAAAGGATTAGTATTTGATTTCTGAATTGAATGACAATCCCTCTTATCAGCGATAGCACAGGGAAGTGAGAAATGGCTGAACTCTAAAAAATCTTGTGAAGTTAAAGTCAATACAATTTTCTGAAAGGTGAATTCTGGGAGGTAAAAAGGAAAATGAATATAGTTGGGCGGTGGTGGCACACGCCTTTAATCCCAGCACTTGGGAGGCAGATTTCTGAGTTCAAGGCCAGCCTGGTCTACAGAGTGAGTTCCAGGACAGCCAGGGCTATTCAGAGAAGCCTTGTCTCAAAAAAGCCAAAAAAGAAAAAAAGAAAGAAAGAAAGAAAGAAAGAAAGAAAGAAAGAGAGAAAAAAAATGAAGATAGACTTCCGGTCTGAGCAATTACTAGAATGGGTCTACCCCCAGCTGAGGCACTGAGGTAAAGAATGCCATATTTTGAGTATGACACGGTTAAGCACTTGAATATATTGGGCTAAAAATACAAATTTGGCAGTGCCAACACTAAGTCCTTAAGATTCCTTATCACTAGAACATGAGCGTAATTGCTGACGAGTTTCAGAACTGAAGGATGCCATGAAGGAAGACCGGAAGTATCCTCAGGCAGGACTCATGAAGTATGCGGAAAGCATGTAATGTTCTGGGAGCCCAAAAGACAAAATTCCTCCAAGAGGTGGAAAGAAACCATCATGGCAAATGATTCTAAGGCAAATTAGGTGAGAAACTGGAAACTGCAGGTCACTGCCCAAGGTGCTCTGGTGGAGGAGTGAGCTGAAAGCCTGGCTGGGTTAGGTTTGAGAGGAAAGAGTAGGTGACACACAGATGTGGCTAAATGACATAAAAATCAAGGCGGGGCTCCGAAGCCTGGTGTGCTAACCACTTTTCAAGAACACATTAAAGTGACAGGAAGTTCTGTGGATGAGCTAGCTATCCGAGTTCAAAGCCCACTTCCACCACCAACTGGCTATATCAACGTGAAAAAGTTTTGTAAACATCTTGTCTCATATATCTTATAAATTCTATAAGAAGAGAAAAAGGGGGCTGGTGAGATGGCTCAGTGGTTAAGACCACTGACTGCTCTTCCAGAGGTCCTGAGTTCAAATTCCACCAACCACATGGTGGCTCACAACCATCCATAAAGAGAAAAAACAACAATAACAACAACAACAAACTATGGGCCAGAGCCAGGGCCCAGAGCGAGCTGGGGCCAGAGGGAGATGGGAAGGGAGGAAGGGAAAGTTAAAAATTCTTTAAGTCAAAACACAAATTCTGACTAGACATCAACAGAAATACCATGCCAGTCAAACATTTTAAACTTTCTGGGAGGGGTCATATTTCACTCACATGTTACCACTGTAATCTCTCATCATTGAATAAATAAATAAACTCATAAATAAACAAACCCACAGGCAAAACTTTCAACCCCACAGTTCTCCTGCCTGTAGGATGCACAGGGATAAAGACGGAGCAGAACCACTGACTGGCCCTACTTGAGACCCATCCCATGAGAGAGAGAGAGACAACCCCCAACACTATTAATGATACTGTGTTATGTTTGCAGACAGGAACCTAACATAACTGTTTCCCGAGAGGCTTCATCCAGCAGCACATGGAAGCTGATGCAGGGACCCACAGCCAAGCATCGGCTCTGGGAGTCTTGTGGGGATGAGTAGGGGATAGAAGTGAGCAAGCTGAAGGGGTCAGGGCCGCCACAGGAAGACCCAAGAGTCAACCAACCTGGACCCACAACCAAGGAGTATGCAGGGGCTGGACCTAGGCCCCCTACATACTTGTAGCAGATCTGCGGCTTGGTCTTCCTGTAGGTCCCCTAACAATTCAAGTGGGTTTGTCTCTGACTGTTGCCATCCTTTGGACCCCTTACCCTATCTGGTTCCAACCTGTCTGGTTGGAACACGCTTATTTACGTCTGCTGGGGCTTGCCCGCCCAGGGTGGGGTGGTACTGGGGGGTTGGGTAGGGAGCCTTCCCCTTCTCTGAGAAAAGAGGGAGTAGTGGAGACAGGGATTGGGGGGAAGGCGGAACTGGAAGGAGAGAAAAGAGGGGGGCTGTGATTGGGATGTAATGTAAATAACAAAAGATAAATAACAAAAAAATTAAGTAAAAAATAAGCGAGTGAGATGCTACAATGGGACTCCCCGTCGTGTATGTTTGTTACCTATTTGCAAGTTAATTCAGGCTGCACCACTGGCTAGGGGTTAAAGTACTAGTAAAAAAGTAAAGTACTAGTTAAAGAACTCTAGACTCGGAGGTCACAGGACTAGAGATCAACATCACCCAGCACCGTATTTATCTATCTGCAGTCAAACCCGCAGCGAAGCGGTCCGGCCGAAAACTGCACCGACCCGGGAGGCAGCTCCTGAGAATTCAGGTTCCGGGAGAACAGGCGTTCCGCCTGCAGCCGCCCGGTTCGCCCTTCCCGCTGCTCGCCCTTACCTCGCTCCTCACGCTTCCTGGCTGCTGCAACGTGAGGCCTGTCCGGAGAGTCCTGGACGCCCAGACTCGTGACACTAAATCCACCTCAGCACAGAAAGTTCACCCTCTTCCTTCGGCCGAAGCACTGCTAAGTAAGCGCCGGGATTTTTTGAATAGTGTTCCCGCGAGAACTCGCGTTTCTCACGAGATGTCTTGTCCAATCCGCGCCTCCGGGGCAAACCAGGGGAGCATCTTGCAGCGACTGCGCATGTGCGTACTGCGCGACTTGGGCTTTTCGGCGTTTCTGCTGGTCAGTTTTCCTCGGAGCTGTTTTTACTGGGCGTCTGCTTTTAGTGACGTGTGCGTCTCAGGTTTATTCATTTGTTGCCGTCTTTAGCATCGCCCGTGTCGCCGGGTCGGAAGGTAATGTCGACCCCCTATCGGCCCGCCTGCAGTCGCCTTTAGTAGCGTCGAGTCTCACCCGGGCCAGCCCAGGGCCACATTCCACTGGGATCCTCCCAGTTAGGACCTCGAACCACCCTGCCAGGTCCACGGCATCTTGCCCTTTCCGCGGAGGAAATGAAAGCCTCCTCCAAAGCAAACCTAAGTAACTCAAAGTCAAAGCAATAGGACTGCCATTCAGACGAACCCAGCTGGTTCTGCAGTAGCTCGAGGGCGTGCGTGTCTAAATAGAAATACCTTGCAAACTTACTTATCCTTTACACTTTTAAGCAATCGGAAATCTGGAGAGTTCTAGTAACTGGCACCTGGCGTCCTATCTTTTTTTATCGAAAGTCTTGGCTCTGTCTCTTTTATCGTGACTTACTTATCCTTTACACTTTTAAGCAATCGGAAATCTGGAGAGTTCTAGTAACTGGCACCTGGCGTCCTATCTTTTTTTATCGAAAGTCTTGGCTCTGTCTCTTTTATCGTGTTTTATTGTGTTAAATCTTTCCCATCAGTAGAAGAAGGTGCTGAAATGACTCATCGCGGAAAGTTAAGCCCTGCGGTGGTAGCGCACGCCTTTAATCCCAGCACTTGGGAGGCAGAGGCAGGCAGATTTCGGAGTTCGAGGCCAGCCTGGTCTACAGAGTGAGTTCCAGGAAAGCCAGGGCTACGCAGAAGATGACGACGAAGACAGAAGAAAACTTCTTTGACTCTTGTCAACCACATTCCCATTTTGTTTTTCTTTATATAACAAAACGGCTGAGAAGGCTTTCACTATTCAGTTTCATCATCATCATTATTATTTAGATTTTTGAGACAGGGTCTCTATGTAGCCCTGACTGTCCTGGAACTCTCCCAGCAGACCAGACAAGCGATGATGAACTCAACAGAGATCCTCCAGCCTCTGCCTCAGGAGTGCTGGGATCAGTTTGTTTTACTCTTTTGTATCCCACCAGTGGTCTAGTCTTAAACTAGTACAGTAAACTGTCTCTTGACAAGATCACCAGCGTTTGTTTTTGTTTGTTTTATCATGCAGGCCAAACCTGTACTGTACCCCAGTGATTTACCTTCAGTGTCCAGTAGTCAGTGTTTAATTTTTCCCCTTTCCTGCATTTGGTGGAGATGAGTACCTCCATTGAGGTTTAATATCTTGCTCCATACCCCTTGACTTCCTGCCTCAGTTTCCTTTGTAGACTGTTATTTCTGATGGAGCTAGACTAGACTTTGAAGGACTGAACTGGTTTTAAAGATAAACAACAATGATCCATCAAGCAGAAATAGTTATCACTGTGTTCTTCATTAAGTGGAGCAAATACTGTTTGTTCTGTCTGTTGTGGGAAATATTAAAAAAGATCCCGCCATCTTTCCTGCCCTGCCAGGCCACAACACCATGTCCCGGCAGGGTCCCTAGCCCCCCCAGCATCCCGACTGTGTTCCCTCTCCACCATAAACCCCTGTAATTGGCCGGCCCACATTCCAGTAACCAAGTAAATCAAAACTCTTAAAGCTTAATTAACCAATCAGATTTATGTATAAATAATAGTATGATACGAAATGTTAATGCAATAATTTCAGAGCCAATTGATAATGATAAAAGCTTTATCCCAATATTTCTAACCTTATAAAAACATAGCTATTTGTGACTAGTAAATGCCATGCAGGTCCACCTCTGGAAGCCCTCTCTGTTCTCCCTTCTGCAACCTGTCAGCCCAACTCCTAGCTCCACCTCCCTTCTCCTGTCCAATCAAAGGCCTTCCACTGCCCTAATGTGATTGGAGAACGAAAATCCTGCAACTTCTATCTTTCTCAAATTCTTCAAGTCAGGAGTCAGGAAGATAACCTCTAGCCTTGACCGGTCATGACTAGTTAGTACCTGTAACTAAAATCTTTATCAACTCCTTGTTTTGTTCTTTGATTCAAGAGAGGATAAATCACTCAGGACTGCAGTGATGTAGACCTTGGAAGGATGTGATTAAATGTACTATTGGGGAGTTGCTCACAACATAGTATATTATTTACATATATTTGATATTCTTGACGCCCCCCCCCAGCATAGCTGTATCCATTTTGTTCCACGCCTGCCAGCTCTTTCATATTGTTGCTGTAATACACCTGCCACTCACTGACACAGAAAAATGACTCAGAGCAAGGTCATATGGATCACATATCTTGTAATGTTCTGTATGACAACTGTTAAGAAGTTCCACAAAGCTATAGGACCCATCAAATTAAAAGTCAATATGAACTGATATGCCTAAAATAGCTTGAGTCAGAGCTGACCACTGAGCAGCACTTCCAGCACCTGCACACCAGCTCACTGTGGCCTTTTCCTTTTATAAGCCCACCCTCAGAAATGTTCAGAGTTGTAGCCTTAGCCACCGGACTCTGAGCTATGGCCCTGATCGATCAGTCGTAGGGTGTGTGTTCAGTCCCTGTCTGACTGAGCTTGGTGTTGGTGTAGTTTGTGGGCAACTCCTGAACTCCAACAAATATATATTTAAAATCATGGCTGTAAAAATTCACACACACAAACACATTCACATATACATATTAGAAATTCATATGACCCTACACAGAAGGAGCTGTGTAAAAGGAAAATTGTATTTTGTCTAGATATTTATTTAAAAAAATTACAAATGCACCGGCGCTAAGCAGGGTCGTGAAAGATGGCAGAACTAAGGAAAAATGGGCTTGAGGGAGAGGACCATGTTCACAAAGTCTTAAAAGGCCACTCTCCCTGTAGTTGTGAAAGGCAGTTTATAGGAGAACACTGATTTGGGCTTGTCTTTCTACACTGGCCCCACCACATGAAAGTAACATGGAATCACTTGCGCTAACTGGTACACGAATAATTGAGCTTCAAGACAATCTTCAGTGGCCAGATGACTCAAATCAACTGAATGCTGAGCTGGGACCAGAAGAGGTCTCTGTCTCCCTTGTTTTCTGTCCACAAATACTTCCTGATCTTGTTGAAAGGAGTTGTTAGAATGCCTTCTGATCCCGAGGACTGCTGTAACTTAGCATCGTAAATAAAAGTCAGTTACAATCTTTACATTACATTGTTGTGGTTTTTATCTTTCTCACATATTTAAGTCACTGTTTAGGGATGCTCTGGAAAGAGTACAGCCAATACTACCACCAGACACTAGGTGTCACAAGTGAGACGATTTTAGATAGCTTCCTAGATTGACTTACACTCTAGTAGTTCAAAGTAGGTCTCTCAAATGAGACTGGGGTCCACATGCATGCCTGACAGGCCAAAAGTTTAGGGCGTCCTTTCCATCCACGAACTCAGAGCTTCTGTGACTTCATTGCAAGACCAAGGCTTTGAAAGCAAGTGATCACAAGGCCCCACCCCCAGCCCTGCCCTGGCACAGGAGCAACTGGTGATCAGTGGCAGCTGGGAGAGTCCATTTTCTTTACAAATGCAATCACTGAGGGCTGCCCATGCTTCGAAAAATGGCCCTGTGCCCATGTACGCACACACTGGCAGCACTAAGCAGATTCAGTGCATTTAGAGAAAGAACATGTCACTTTGGAAAAGAAGGGGTGGTGGGGAGATGGGTAGGGACTGGAGGGGGGAAATGGGTGTGGGTCTGATCACAACACTTTACGTTTATATATGATATTATTAAAATAAGATAATAATGCCCCTGTCAGGGCTTGAGTAGACCCAGACTATTGACTTCCAAATTTACATAGGATTTCTGTTTACTTACAGACAAGATGGCTTCTTTGAGGGGAAAAGGGCTGGCCTGAAGGAAAGGAAGGCTTATCCTAGGTGAAGGGACCAGTGAATGGTAATCGAGAGAATCAGACATTTGAACTCATTAGTTCCATGTCAACTTGACACAAGCTAGAGTCATCAGAGAGGAGGGAGCCTTGGTTGAGCAAATGACTCCACGAGATCTGATTGTAGGCAAGCCTGTAGGGCATTTCCATAATTAGTGATTGATACGGGAAGGCCCAGCCTATCCTGGGTGCTGCCACCTTTGGGCTGGTGGTACTGAGTTCTGTCAGAAAGCAGACTGAGCTAGCCATGGGGAGCAAGCCAGTAAGCAGCATAGCACCCCTTGTGGCTTCTGCCCTGTTGGAGTTTCTGTCCTGACTTCCTTTAATGATGAACTGTGGTGTAGGCAGCGCATAGGCTGAGTAAACTCCTTCTGCGAGTTGCTTCGGTCACGGTCCCTCACCACAGCAATGGCCACCCTGACTAAGACAGACATCTTGTGAGTAATCCTTTTTCTTGTTCTTGCTTCAGATAGCCTCCAGGCTACATTTAAATGGACTCCCCCCCCACCCCCAGATAATCTTAGGATCTCTGCACACTAGAATTAAGATCAATCGATTGTCCCTTAGGTCTTTTACTTGCTGATAACAGAGCAGAACTTTTAGTGTGTTTATGTGTATAAAGAACAAAACGTCTCATTTTTATTTACAAGATTGATTCTATTTATTTCCACTTGCAAGGTTGTATTTATGTGTACACCCATTTTCTAGCATACGTTCCATATTCCTTGAGTTTTCACTGCAGCTCCTGGTCTAGTATGAGCCAGAATTCTCATTCGTAAAACACAGAATCCTCATTCATTAAAAAACAAACAAATAAACAAATCACCACGTTACCTAGTTATACCAATCCTCCTCTTAACTTCAATCTATTTGATCCAAGTCAAAGTGCAGTGTCTCGAGTCTTAAGGTCTCTCTGGTCTTCAATTTGTCACACTAAACTTTTCTGGGGGTGTGTTTGAGGTGAAATCTCAGGGTTGTTTTGATTTGCATTTCCCTGATGGCTAAGGATATTGAACATTTCTTTGATGGCCTAATTCTTACTGAGTGTGTGCATTTTACCTCCCTACCGCAGTTTCCCCTCCCTCCTCTCCTCTCATTCCCCTCTCTAAACCTCCCCTCTCCCTCCCATCCATTCCTCCTCTGTTTCTCTTCATAAAAGGGCAGGTCTTCCATGGACATCAGCCAGCCATGGCATATATCAAGTTGCAGTATCACTAGGCACCTTCTCTCCTATTAAGACTAGATAAGACAACCCTGTGTGCAGAGAGGGTATCAAAGGAAGGCAACAGAGTCAGAGACACCTTTCCTCTCACTGTTGGGAGCCCCATGTGAAGACCAAGCTAATCAACTGTAACACATGCAGAGGGCCTAGGTCAGGCCCATGCAGGCTTCCTGGTTGGCACTTCAGTCTCTGTGAGCCACCATGGGCCCAGGTTAGTTGATTCTGTGGAGTTTTGTGTGATGTCCTTGACCCCTCTGGCTCCTACAGTCTCCCCCACGCTTGCATCTTCCACAGGATTCCCCAAGCTAATGTTTGGCGGTAGGTCTCTGCCTCTGTTTCCATCAGCTCCTGGATGAAGCGTCTCTGATGACAATTGGACTAGGCATCAATGGGGTAGAGCAGCATATCACTAGGAATCATGTCACTGACCTTTTTTCTTTTACCAGTTATATCTGATTCTACCCTAAGCTCTCTGGCCTGTGGGTCCTGGCCCTCCCGGTAGCGTTAGGGCGGGCTCCCTCTCATGGCGTGGGTCTCAAGCTGGACCGGTCATTGGTTGGCCACTGCCACAGTTTATGAGCCACCTTTACCACAGCACATCTTCTAGGCCGCATAAATTGCAGGTCGAAGGTTTTGTGGTTGGGTTGGTGTCCCAGTCCTTCTAGTGGAAGTCTTGCCTGGTTACGGAAATAGCTGGTTTAGGTTTCCTATCCCCCACTGCTAGGGGTCCTAGCTAGGGTCACCCTTGTCAATTTCTGCGAGTCGCCATTGCATTGGGTTTCTAGCTCATCCCAGAGATGCACCCCCCATTCCAGTTGGCTCTCACAGTAATCTCTCCCTGTCGTCCCCCAACTTGGTCCCCCCTGCTTCTACTGTCCCACCCCCCATCCAGACCCCTTCCCCATCCACCCCCCATGTCTATTCTAGTTCCCCTTCCCAGTTAGATTCATGCATCCTTCCTTGAGCCCTCCTTGTTACCTAGCTTCTCTCGGTCTGTGGATTATAGCATAGTTTGGTTATCCTTTACTTTATGGCTAATATCCACTCACAAATGAGTATATGCCTTGTTTGTTTTTCCGGGTTTGGGTTACCTCACTGTCTTAGTTAGGGTTTCATTGCTGGGAAAAGACACCATGACCAAGGAAAATGTCTAATCGGGGCTGTCTTACAGTTTTCGAAGTTTAGTGCATTCATGTCCTGGCAGGAAGCACGGTGGCACGCAGGCAGCCGTGGCGCTGGAGGATCAGAGAGTTCTACATTTGGTCCACAGGCAGCAGAAGGAGACGGTGTGACTGCGCATAGCTTGAGCTTACATAAGCTCAAAATCTGCTTCCGCAATGACACACTTCTTTCAACAAGGCCACACCTACTCCAACAGGGCTGTGGACTGCGGCTCGGTGGCAGAGGGGCCGGGTTAGCTCTCCAGTTCTCATGCCTCTAGGGCCATGGTGCCCAGGTGAGGGGTGGGGCCAGTTCTGCACAGCCCTCAGACATCAGCATGGTGCCAGACTGCTGGTTCCCTGTCCCTGGTGCTGGACTGGTGGTGATATCAGGCTCCGCCCTCCCCCCTTCTTTTTCAAGGACCATCAGGCTACTAATCAGATATTCCTAGGACGGAACACTAAGCATAGGCATAGCCTCTCTCCTCTCCACCACCTTCCGAAACGCACCTGCAATGCCTCTAGGGGCAGGTCCCTTTGTTCTTCTGACAGGTCCCTTGCCTTACAGATGCTTTCTAGTTTCGTGAGGTCCCATTTATTAATTGTAGATCTTCATCCCTACATGATTTGGTGTTCTGTTCAGGAAGTTGTCTCCTGAATTCTGTGCCAATAAGTTCAAAACTACTTCCCACTTTCTCTTCAGTCAGATTTAGTGTGTCTAGTTTTATGTTGAGGTTTTTGGTCCACATGGACTAGAGTTTTGTTCAGGGTGATGGATATGGATCTATTTTCATTCTTCTACATGCAGACATCCAGTTAGATCAGCACCATTTGTTGAAGATGCTTTTTTCCCCATTGTATAATTTTGGCTTCTTTGTCAAAACTCAAGTATCCATAGGGGTGTGTGTTTATTTCTGGGTCTTTGTGATTCCATCAATCAACCTGTATGTTCTTACACAGTTTTATTACTATAGTTCTGCAGTACAGCTTGCAATCAGGGATGGTGATACCTCTGGAAGTTTTGGTTTTGTTTTTGTTTTTTTTTAAAATTAGGATTATTTTAGCAATACTGAGTTTTTTATTTCTCCAATATGAAGTTGAGTATTGTTCTTTCAAGTTATGTATAATGTATTTATTTATAGGGAAAACTACTAGGAAATATAAGCATTAGACAAGGAAATTAAAGTCAGCTCTGCCAGGCAAGCAGCTAGTACTATTTTGTAATTCCGTTCATAACCACTTCCTGCCTATTGGCACTAGGTGGCAGTGTTGGCAAATATTTTATGGGAAGAAAGCATCTGTCTAGAATCTAGCTAGATTCTGCTGTTGGAAGTATTCCTAGCAAGTGACACTTGTTGGTGTCCCTTAGATTAGTCAAGTGCCCGTACACACACACACACACACACACACACACACACACACACACACACACACAAATAACATCCAATGTTAAGCATCTGATGGTTCTACAATAGTCTTTCTCTCCTATTTAATTCATTTGCCTCATCCTTTTCACTGAAGAGGCCAGATGACCAATGGATAAGAATATAATATAGAAAGAGATGTTATAATATAGATGTTATCATATAGAAAGAAGTAATAAAGAGAGATGCTCTGGACCTAGCCTGGACGCTCAAGTGTGTGCTGCATGACAAGTGCTAGCCTTTGTAAGCTTCCGTTTCCCTGGGGATAATCAAAGCATCCAACCTAGCAGGCAGCTGTGAACTTAAATGGGCAAGCACTTCTAGCATAACTTCAATAAGTATTAGTTGTTCTTATTAAGACTGTCTTTCAGTTCAGGACCCTTTCCTGGGTCCTTAGCCTAGAGCTTACCTCCTATGTGCAGTTCATAGCGCCCTATACCTGCCCTTCAGAACATGAATTGTTTGTGGTGATTTGCATCTGCCTTCAGCACTAAACTGTAAACCTTTTGAGCCCAGAGAAGAGCTTTGTCTATTTTGCTCACTACAGTTCTTTCCCCCCAGAAATTGTCTTAGTGACTTAAAGTTAAGTTTGAAGAAAGAACTTTAAAAATATGCATCACTAATATTAAATGCAGCTTAATTTGTTTAAATGGAAATCTATAACCTCTTGGATCTCTGAGAGATCAAGATTCTTATAAAAGATATGTATGCTAAACATTTATGAATTAGCTTACACTCAGTAGCCTTTGGTCTATACCATAAGTAAGTATGTGGGGGTATTTGATACCCCAGAAGTTTAATTGCTTCTTTTACCAAAACAATATAGGTATCCCTTACCTAAACCAACATTTCTTCATTAAAACTTTATATTTTGATTTTATTTCTGCAATTCCAACAATACTTCTTCCTTCTTTTCCTTCCACCTTTCCTTCCTTCACCCTTTCCTCATTTCTTGGTGTATTGAAGATGAATCCCAGCGTCTCTCACATTCCAGACAAGAACTCTATCACTGTGCTGGACTTCCAGCTCCATCAAGAATTTTCAATATACTAGAGAATGCAGTATGTAAGCTAGCTCTGTCGGAGAGGCCCAGGAGGCACTGAAGCCTCAGCTAAGGTATATGCCGCTATGTAAATACCAATTCTGCGGATTGCGTTCTCTTTAAGGGAAGAGCTGTACTTAAAGTTCTCTAATATTTTATCAAGGTCATGGACAGGCTTATTTACATTCTTCAATCAAGTCCAATGTATGTCCTATTCATTTCCTCAGCTAGGAAATATTTGATTCTATCATTTCAGAACCCTTAAGGTCCCTGAGTATGATCAACACTGCAAGCAAGAAGGCACAGAAACAGCTATGGGAAATACTAGAGAAAGGTCGGTTTACTTCTAAAAGATAATGTTTTTTGTTTCCAAACCTTTCTCCCACTATGGAAACGAGGAAGCATTGTTTTGGGGTACGATGTACACTGCACAGAGCATCTAAACTCCCCCTTCCCCGCCCTGCTGATAAAGCTCTAAGCCATTCTGTCAGTAGATGCGTTCATTTCTTCGCTCCAGTCATTCTTTCCTGGGTGTACTTAACCCCACCACCTGGCAGGGCGCTGAGACCATTGCTTCATTGCAGACGAATCCCATCAACCACCCACGATAAACTGTGGGCTGCTGGCTGTATGCGACTGCTTTTGATAAATCGGTCAGTCTTGTGAAATAGTTCCCCGAAATGAAGTTCTGGAACTCATCAGGTATCTTCTCTGACAGTCGTATCTCCTTCCAGCGCTCAGATTTCCCAAGCAGCTGGGGAAGGGCCCACATCCTCCCACAGTGCGTGTGTCTTGGCAAATTCAGATCTGGGAGCTTTGGACACTGAAGTTGCGCTCTTTTTGCTCTGTGTTAGCTCAGGGCTAAGCAATCTCTTGAGGGTGAGTAAGCTTTTAAATGTTAGAGGACAAACAGTTCCAGGATCCGTGTGCATTTAGCAATTTGTAAGAAAGGCTGCTGTCCCTTATCACCGCATTTACATCTGCAACGCCCACAGTGTGCTTGGTCCTGGTGAGCAGGGCTGGAGGCTGACACTGTCGTCTTCTCGTGTCCGTGTGGTGGTGAGATGGCCCTGTTGGTGCCGTCTCCACCTAGGAATGAAGCATAGCTTCTGGTTAAGTCTGCGTGTAGCTTCCAAGTGTTCTTTATTCTATAAATAAAGTGTTCTTTATTCTATAGTCATGAACTGCTTGGGGATGTAAACACCCTCTGAGAACTGTGCCACTTGTGCCCCGTATGGACACCATGGAGTGCAGTTATGCAACTTAAACCACCCGGGTCAGCCGCGTGATGTGCTTTCCTAGTGTTGACAGGGAAAGCCAATGGTTTCAGAAGGTGCCTATGGTCTCAGCACTCAGGGAACCAAAGCAGGAGGTTTACAAGGTCTAGGCCCACCTGACCTATGTAACGATACCCTCTTTCAGGAAGGGCAGGGGAAGCAGGTGATGCACAGAGCTTCTGTCAGTCTAAAGCATGCTTTGTGTGTCAGTAACTACCAAACAGCTTAATTTTGAGTGCTGGTGATTGAAACAAGAGCTTTGCGCATGGTAGGTCAGTGCATCTGCCAAGCCACACCCAGTCCTAAACAACAGATGTTAAATCTTTTAAAACTTATTTATTTATGTTTTTATTTTAAATGTAGGAGTGCTCTGTCTGCATGTACACCTGCATGCCAGAAGCAGGCATCAGATGGTTTTATAGATGGTCATGAGCCACAATGAGGTTGCTGGGAATTGAACTCTGGACCTATGGAAGAACAGCCAGTGTTCTTAATTGCTGAACTACCTCCCTTCCCCCTCCCTCTCTCTGTATGTGTGTGTATGTAACCAGCTCTACAACATCTGTTGTTATTGTCGTCATCATTATTTACTAAGTACGAGCACACTCCAAAATGCTTATAGAAAGTGTGTGCCTTAGTTTGCTGTGAAGAGCCACCATGGCCAAGGCAACTCATATAAAGGACAACATTTCATTGGGGCTGGCTCACAGGCTCAGAGATTCGGTATATTGTCATCACGGCGGGAAGCATGGCAGCGTGCAGGCAGACATGGCGCTGGAGGACGCAAGAGCTTTGCAGGACAGCAGAAGGGGACTGTGTCCCCAAGGCAGCCAGGAGGAGTCTTTCTTCCACACTGGACGGAGCCCATCTACAGAGTGGCACACTTCTTCCAACAGAGTCACACACCTCCTATTAGTGGCACTCCGTATGTCAAACATTCAAACACGTGAATCCACAGGGACAGATCCTATTCAAGCCACCATAGTGTGGGATAGTAAATGCATAAACCAAAACATGGTCATTTCTTATTATCACGATTAAGCACTGTGTATAACTGAATGTGGGATACACTTATATGACAGACGGAATGGGTTTGTTTCCCCAGCGTCACTGCAGACACGTGAGTAATGTGTGACTGTGCCCCTTCACCTTGTCCACCGCCTTCCTAAATGCACGGCCCCTGTTGGGCATGTGTTCACTCACAGACACTGTTATGGCCACCGCGCCGTGTGACTCAGGGTGCTCTGCTGTGGGAAGATCCTGTGTGACCATCATTTGACTACAGAAGTCCTGGCAAAGGGGTTAACATGCACTCTACAATCAAAGCCAGGTTAGAATCCTCAAAAACGACACCCGTTCATAAAATTTGAGTTTTCCAGCCAATGTTGGGAAAATGGGCTTGCAAAGTCATATCTTACTTGTTTCATAATTTGAAGGTTAGGTTCACTTCTGCAAAAAAGTCATTAGTCAGCTCTCATCCTGAAAGAATGGTTTCCAAACCTTGCTGCACCTTAGAAATAACTTCATTGGAGACTTATATCCCAAAGCCTACAGACTGTACTAATTAAATCAGAATCTGCCAGACATCAGTAAGTTTTGCAAATTACCACACGAATTCAATGGGCGGCAGAGCTTGAGAGCTTTACACTGACGTGGCCATGCACGGTAGGGCTGCCATGCCATTAGCTCCGTTGCCTCTGCCTTCAGCGCCTCTCTGTCTAGCTGTTCACCCGCATTGCCATCACAGTAAGTCCCCCTCTGACTCATTACCTAAGGGATGCACCAAAAGGTCTAACTACTTTCCCAAGTGACTCTCCTGTCAGCTAGTGGTGGAGAATCACCTTGTCCACAGATCATTTAAAGATGGAGTGCAATGTTAGCATTTTTCTGGCAGTTAAGAGCTTTATACTGGGCAATGGTGGCGCCTGTTTTGAAAAACAAACAAACAAAAAACACCCCCCCCTCAAAAAGAGCTTTATACATTATTAAAATTCTTATTCATCACTAATTTTATAGAACCTATGGAATGTTCATTTTTCTTAAGCCTTCTCAGCTTTAATGTCCAATCATTTTGTTTAATCTCCACTGAAGGCTTGTCCAATAAAATACAGCCACACCAAGTTTCATTTTGTGTATCTATAAGTGCTTCCACACAATAGTTGGAATGGATAATACAAATTTACCACCTATCTAAAAATCATATTTTACCAGCATCCACTCTTTCCATGCATGAGCTCACAGTAATTAGCATGGGTTTTCCTTGGGAAGGTTGGCAGCTGGGCTGATGCTGGGGAGAGCTTTCTGTCATTCAGGGTTGGAGGCTGTGTTAGAATTCGTTCCCTTCCAACTAATGGTGGTATATAATAAGGCAGGGGTGGTATATAATAAGGCATGGGTTTAGCATCCACGAGGCCTAGGTTCATAGTCACCAGCTTCACCTCCCCCAAATGCGTCACCCCCGCCCTGCAAAAGACCAGCCCTTTGAAAATTAAAAATAAGTTTGAGCCAGGCGGTAGTGGTGCACGCCTTTAATCCCAGCACTTGGGAGGCAGAGGCAGGTGGATTTCTAAGTTCGAGGCCAGCCTGGTCTACAGAGTGAGTTCCAGGATAGCCAGGGCTACACAGATTAACCCTGTCTCAAAAAAAAAAAAAAAGAAGAAGAAGAAGAAGAAGAAGAAGAAGAAGAAGAAGAAGAAGAAGAAGAAAGAAAGAAAGAAAAAAGAAAGACAGAGAGAGAGAGAAAAAAAAGAAAGAAAAAAAAAGAAAAAAAAACAAAAAATAAGTTTGAAATCCCCCATGAATATGTCTACTTTTGTATTCTTCAGAAGTGTAGAAAAGGTGAGTTGTTTTTGTTGTTGTTGTTGTTTTTGAGACAGGGTTTCTCTGTATAGCCCTGGTTGGAGCTCACTTTGTAGACCAGGCTGGCCTCAAACTCAGAAATCTGCCTGCCTCTGCCTCCCAGAGTGCTGGGATTACAGGCATGTGCCACCACTGCCCGGCTGCAAGGTGAGGTCTTGCTATGCACGTAGGTGGAGTGTAAGAACTGGTGAAGACCTTCGTCCTGCATCTGAGCTATGGCCGTACCCACAGCTTCCAGCTCCAGTACCACAGCTCTGATCACAAGAGAAGTGCCACCTTATCATTCTGGACCTAGGACAATTGCTCAGCCTGAATTCAGGTTCAGGAGAGTTGCGTGCATTAATAAGACTTTTAGGATGCCAACTCTGAGAAGCAGAGAGGTACATGTCTGAGCACATGCAGAGAAGACAGTCCAATTATCTATCATTAAAGGGGCTTAATATTCATAAGCAAACCCTTCCCAGATTGGCTTGGTATTTTACTTCATGCTTCGATGTTTCACTAGTCATCTATGTAATTTGTCTTACAGGAAATGGAGTTTAGTATTTTATGTATATTGAGACATAATAGTAACCTCCCACCATTCCATTCCCCATTCACAATGCAAGGGAGAGAAGAATCTTTAAGCAAAATTAGAAAACTGGGAATGTGCACACAGAGTCTGCATTTCCTGTTTGTTTTCCAAAGCTCAGCAGGGTTTTTAATTCTACCCCAGTGCCCGTATCCATCATGACAGTGGCTCAGTAGCTCGTGCTATTGCCTTCCGTGTTCTTTTTCCAGTTCACTCACTGCGGCCTCCTCCGATATGCTTGGGCTTGCTCCTTCAGCGGAGTGAGTAAGATGTAAGGAGAAAATTAGATTACGTGCATGGCTTCCTATATGCATTCGAGTTGGCCGTCCCTGCTGTGAAGCAAGATTAGATTACAGTATTGCTCCATTGTCCCCCAAACTGAGTCTGAGATTCTTTTCTATACAAATGGAGTTCTTTGTATTGTTACAGGTTGGTTATCTGATAACCACTTGAGAAGAGAACTCAAGTCATTTCTGCCATATTTCAACTTAGACTGCTTAGAGCATGAATAAATTTGTCCCCAACAGAATAGTTGTCAGGTTGGTTTTCTTTTGCCATGTTTTCATTGATTGAATAAAAATAGCCGTTAGGACAAGATCATCAACACATAAGACAAAAGTTAATAATTTGAAAAATCTGAAGTGTTTGTCAGTGTATAAACAGTCTAGTAAGACGCACACCCATTGGATCTGGGCCACTTGGCATCAGATGTTAACACGGGAAGATTCTTCAGGATGAGAGCTAGGCTCTTTATTGTTCATATGAAGCAACCTAGCAGAGGCAAAACACTCATTCTTGGGCGTATTGTGGGTTCATGTCAGAATGTAGATCTGAAACCATCATTTGACTTTAAGCAAGACCAATGTTATTACTATTATCCTTAATGGTCTCCGGTACATAGTAGACACTATTTCAGGTTTATTTTCTGGTCCTCACTGAGGTTGAGTTCACTAACCACTATAAGAATTATAATATTGTCATAACCTTCATTTTTAAGTAACAAAATTTTGTCATGAGATTACAAGCCATTACATAGGTAGTTTTGTTTGTTTGTTTGTTTGTTTTTAATATGAGGATGACTCTGAGTGATGGAAGCCTCCTGGCTCATGTTTTTGGGAAAGTTGCATGGCTTTCGATGGTCCCTCCGCTTATTCCTTTCGCTCTCTGTGTGTCCAGCCCCCCCCACCCCCCAGGAATCCGCTTTTTAAATTGTTAGAATGTCTGAGTGTCTATGTAAAAGCAACAAAGGCAAATCAGCCTGATAAAGACGTGAAACATTTTTGGGAAATTCTCACACCTCATTCATTCCAGAGTAGGATGTGAAGTCCATTTCCTGTGACTCAAATATACACACAAAGAGAGAAAGGGCCTGACACTTTCCCACAGCGAAAGAAAAATGTCTGGTGGCCATGACTGCAAGGGGCATCGCCGAGAGCCGTGACCTAGAGTGCATTCCAGGCTGAGCAGCGCTGGCTTTAAAGTAGACAGCCCAGCAGCTTCCTTCCTCAGTGAGGACCCCTTCAAAGGATATGGCCGGTGGACTCAGCCTGAGTGCTAGGAGGGATTTGGATTTTCTGAGGGTCTGAAGACTGAGAAAAGTTGAAGAGCTGGCATCCCTTTGTCTCCTCCCAGAGGAGAGACTGGGAGAGGGGCACCCACTCCCCCTCCCCCCAGGGGCTGGTAACAGCTGCTGGGTTACCCAGGGAAGAGTTTACTTGGGTGGGGAGGAAATACTTCTTTATAAATAATGTCTTTATGACTCCTGTTTCTGGGAAACCTGATACAATGCAACTACAAGTATTTAGGGTCAAGTTGCAGTGGTTTTAATTAAATGTTTGACTGTTTTACGTGCTATTGTAATTGACTGAGTTTGAGACCTGGGTTATTAGGAAGTCAGAAATTTGCTGGTGTGTGTGTGTGTGTGTGTGTGTGTGTGTGTGTGTTCTGTTCTGTCTCTCTTCCTCCTCCTCTCTCTTCCCTTCTCCACCCCTGTTTGCCCTCTCCCTCCCCCTCCCCCCTCTAGTCTGCATCCACAGTCCACAGCTGCAGTTGTGACAGGCTGGGCTGATAGAGATGGGGAAGGGAGTCCTCGGGCCTGGGCTGTGATACTTCATAAGGCATGGAAGTGAAATCCCCTCTCTCTGATTTTCAGACTCTTCTAGGGAATCTTTGTCTTCAGAATAGGGATGGTGAGTAAAGGGTTCAGGCTAGACCATCTCTGCTCAGATACACAGGCAGGCACGCATCTAGAAGGGGCACACAACAGCTCCATTCGGAATCAAGAGGAACTGACAAAACCAGAGCGCATTTAGATCATTGCTAGAACCAGGCGGAGACGGCCAAAATCTCTCCTCTTCTGTTAGTCGTCTCGCTTCTGCAGCCCTGCAGTTCTTCACCTGATGTAAATGCACTCACTGTGCAGATGGTCTAAAAGAGAAGTTGAAGGGGAAACTTTACTACAAGATTTGGGTTCTTTGAGAAAGAAGTCTTGTAAAAATAGTTTTATAAATCGTTGCTCGCTTAAAGTATTATTGATGTTGGAAGACTAGTGAATCTTTCACAATGCTTGATGGCTGGACAAGCACAAGAGCACTGTGTTGTGTAGTGCAGGAAAAATAAGATTGTTCCTGATGTAGGAAATGGGTTAGGTGATCTCTCCAGATACCTGGTTTCCTTTGAGAGTTTAATGATCAGTTCAACCTGCAGCTCAGGGAATGGAAACCCAGACAGGCTTGGCATCGTCACGAGAGGAGAGGCGAGCTCTGAAAGTCCCGAGCTGGCACTGAGAACTACGAGCTCCTGCGGCTAACAGCCTTCCCATTCCTGGTTCTGCTCCGTACAGAGCGGGCCCTTGGCACCCCACTTCTCGGATCCAGCCGGGCTTTCATTACGCATTCTGTGATGCTGTGCAGCTCCCTAGTGTTTCTTATCTGAGGCATAAAAAATAATAGCTCCTGACTCTCAGCACTGCGAGGACCCAATGAGACAGCAGTGTGGGGGGAAAGGCTCTGGCATATGGTAAATAATACAGTTATATTACACTGCAAAGCTACACTGGAATATTCATAAAGCCTTTGTAAATAATGGCTCCTCGTCTCATTCTATCATATGTAAAACCAGAGAAAAATAGCATTGTAAGGACTGGAGCCATGTAGTATCCTAATTTAAGCTTTATTTTTAAAGTTACACATGCCCACAATCACAGGGAGGCTAATGTGGTGACCTTCAATAATGGTCACTTTTATAGTTTTCTTCCACCTATTTCCCCACCAATATTTTTCTGGCATGTTCTGCAGCAAATCACAGATAATTT
Organism: Apodemus agrarius; assembly: GCA_964023405.1. Taxonomy (NCBI): domain Eukaryota; kingdom Metazoa; phylum Chordata; class Mammalia; order Rodentia; family Muridae; genus Apodemus; species Apodemus agrarius. Next base: position 18,987,042 of record OZ030015.1, read on the forward strand.
TTTTTTAGTCATAAATTCTTGAGTATGCAGCTGCAGTAGAGCGGCTGCAAGGTGGACAATGTGACTTTTCTGTATGTGGCTCTTTGCAACGTGACTCGGTCACTCATCCTAGAAGGAGGCGGGATCTCTTTCTCAAGCTCTGTCCTGTAGCTGCTGGTCTCGGGAGCCTGTAAATCTAGTCACTCTTGAGGTTAAGGCAGGAGGATTCTGAGTCTGAGATCAGCTTGGGCTACATAGTGAGGCATTGTCTCAACAGCCATCGTAAAAAGTGCTGTGTAATTGCTAGGCAAAAGAATGCTTCAGATGAACGTGATCTATGATACCGACCTTAGCGGATTTTAAGCAAGAATCAGTCATCAGGCTTTGTTTGGTTTTGGACCCAGGACAAGGGTTTGAGGCACATATTTTACATCACCAAAGTAAAACTGGCCTCCAGGTTCTCCCAGCATCCCTCACTCCCTACCTGGCATACCCTGTCTACAACCCTGGACTTTCCAGCCCAGGCGCTGGGCCGCCCTCCCCACAGAGGCTCTTCCCTATATAATCCAGATATTTTGGACTCACTCTCTTCTTCTCCTCTTCTCTCTCTACACATGCTCCCCCTTTTCTCTTTCTCTCTCCCCCACCCCACCCTCTTTCCCCATGGGGACTTCCCTGGCCTTGGTCCTTGGGGCCAGTGAACTCAACCACTTGAGAGCAGCTTCCCAATAAACCTGCCTTTAATATCATCTAATCTGGCTTAAATTGGCTCATTTCACCATCAGCAGAGAAATAACCTATCGGGTTTGGGTGAGTTTTTAATGAACGAATAGACAGCACCGTCATTACAGTAGTTTTTTAAATGCTTAAGCCAGATCTTCATGTAGTGAACGTGAGGCTTTTACCGTTCCTTAGGCACATCAACTTCACGACTGTGAAGGAACATGACAGTGGGGCTGGGGTCTGTTGGGACATCCTGTTCTGTGGCGTTCATACTAAGTGCCTCTGTGGCTGAAGTTGCTGATCTACCTAACGGTCTAAAGCAGGTTGATATTTGATGCAAGATGGTCATTCTTGAGCTTTATTGGCTCACAGCCTTCTTTGAAAATCCAATGAAACGTGTAGGCTTCCTAGAAAAAGACGCATGAGAGAGAGGGTGGCTCCAGTTTTCTAAACATGGAGTAGTGTGCTTTGAGCTGGTGCACAGAGGCTAGTCAGTGTGGACATACAGGAGGAAAGGATGATCTCGATGGAGCATACTTGAATCCCTAGGAGTACATGGTTGTCTTTTAACTGCCAAAGACTGTTTATGTTTGCCAGGTGTGTGCTTTCACTGTTGTTACTGTTACAGCTACTTTTTTTTGGGGGGGGGGCGGGGAGGAGCTGTTGGCACAAGCTTCTGGCTGGATCTCAGCTTTCTTGACCAGATATATTTCTGTGTCTTTCAAAGTGTCAGTGCATTCCTGCAACTCCCACTCCTAGACCTTCCTTTGGCCCACAGCCCTGAGTGACGGAATGAACAGGAAGTAGGGGGGCCCTGAGACGAGCCTTCATCCCTGCACCTGACCACTGCTGATGCTGTCTGATGGACTGGATGCGATGTGGAACTAGGGCTGAGCGTCTTCAAGGCTCTAGGTGATAACGTATTTGGCTTAAGTCAACTGTGAATACCACCTTGATTCAAATTTCACCCCACGGCTTGAGTGTTGTCTGCCTTGTACAGTACACGTAATGAAGGACAATCTTTTCCCTGTTGCTACTTCTTCTCTTGCTGGTACTCCACACGACCAGTTGTCTATGAAACTGGGACAAAAAGAAGCAAGGAGTGAGGGCTGGAGATCCAGCACCAAGCTCAGGTAAACTGGAAGATTACAGTGCCTCTAGGGCAGTTACTTTATTGTTTTTTTTTTTTCTATATTCTTTGTTTACATTCCAAAGGCTTTCCCATAGAGAAATGGTGGGGGGGGAGTTGATTGGGGAATGGGCAGAGGGAAGAGGACTTCATTGTTTATAAGAGTGATGGAATAGGATTGAAGACCCAGAATTGAACCCACACATCTATGGCCAATTGATCTTTGACAAAGGAGCTGAAAACATCCAGTGGAAAAAAGATAGCCTTTTCAACAAATGGTGCTGGCACAACTGGAGGTCAGCATGCAGAAGAATGAGAATTGATTCACTCTTATCTCCTTGTACTAAGCTCAACTCCAAGTGGATCAAGGACCTCCACATAAAACCAGACACACTGAAACTAATAGAAAAGAAACTGGGGAAGACCCTTGAGGGCATTGGCTCAGTGGGAAAGTTCCTGAACAGAACACCAATAGCTTATGCTCTAAGATCAAGAATAGACAAATGGGACCTCATAAAATTACAAAGTGTCTGTAAGGCAAAAGACACTGTCAAAAGGACAAATCAGCAACTAACAAATTGGGAAAAGATCTTCACCAACCCTACATCTGACAGAGGGCTAATATCCAATGTATACAAAGAACTCAAGAAGTTAGACCCCAGAAAACCAAATAACCATATCAAAAATGGGGTACAGAGGTAAACAAAGACTTTTCACCTGAAGAACTTCGGATGGCTGAGAAGCCTCTTAAGAAATGTTCAACATCATTAGTCATTAGAGAAATGCAAATCAAAACAACCCTGAGATTTCACCTTACACCAGTCAGAATGGCTAAGATTAAAAACTCAGGAAACAATAGGTGTTGGCAAGGATGTGGAGAAAGAGAAACACTCCTCCACTGCTGGTAGGATTGCAAGCTGGTACAACCACTCTGGAAATCAGTCTGGCAGTTCCTCAGAAAACTGGACATGATACTTCCGGAGGACCCTGCCATACCACTCCTGGGCATATACCCAGAAGATTTCCCAGCATGCAATAAGGATACATGCTCCACTATGTTCATAGCAGCCTTATTTATAATAGCCAGAAGCTGGAAAGAACCCAGATGTCCCTCAACGGAGGAATGGATACCAAAAATGTGGTGTATATATACACAATGGAGTACTATTCAGCCATTAGAAACAATGAATTCATGAAATTCTTAGAGAAATGGATGGAGCTGGAGAAGGTCATACTAAGTGAGGTAACCCAGTCTCAAAAGAATACCCATGGTATGCACTCACTGATAAGTGGATATTAGCCTAGAATCTTGGAACACCAAAGACACAATCCACATACCAAATGATGTCTGACAAGAAGGAAGGAGTGGACCCTGGTTCTGGAAAGCCTCAATGCATCAGTGTAGGGGAATACCAGAACAGGGAAGTGGGAAGGGGTGGATGGGGGAACAGGGGGAGGGAAAAGGGCATGTGGGACTTTTGGGGGGACCCAGGAAAAGGGAAATGAAATGTAAATAAAGAATATATCCAATAATAAATAAATAAATAAGTAAATAAGTAAATAAATAAATAAATAAATATCTGAGCCTAAAAAAAAAAAAAAGAGTGATAGATAAAAGTTATTGTAAATCATCATGTAAAGAGGTACCCATTCACATACTCTCTTTCCTTATACATTGTTTTGTTTTTAATAATAGCACGTACGACCCTGCACTGTGTTAACTTATGTACTTACCGGTATCCTCCACCATAACAGACTTCGCTACAGCATAGACTCTGCTGAGTTTGGTGTTATATCTCTGTCACCGTAGCTGGCATGATAGGTGCTCACACGATTCAATTATGTGTTTGACGGACAGGTGAACAGTTAGATAAAGTGATACTGACTGACTGGCATTTCCGGAAGCTCCGTGGCTGGCCTGGGTAAGAATACCCGGAAGGGCATTTCAAAGATGCAGCTGTTCCCTCTGAGGCAGTTAGTAACCCCCAGGCTTAGTGTGAGAACTGGGCTTCAGGAGAAGGTGCCAGTTACATCCTGATGCTGAGGAAATGAGCCTGCAAAGCCTTGTGAAAAGACTATTGTTATGCGACTTCTGTGGCCTCCAAATGTGTAAAGCAGGAGAGGTTCACTCTTTGTCCCTAAATGACTTGGGACAAGTCAAAAATAATAATGAGCCACATAAAACTCTGCTGAAAATAACAATGATCAAATAGGTGGCTCCCTAATGCAGTCCTCTTAAATGGGACATTCTTCAGTACCCACCCCCACCCCCCAATGCTTTCAAATAAGCATGTCTTAGGAGATGCATATTTTACAAATATTCTTCTTAGCTATGTATTTCTTTCAGGCTGTAAAATGTTCAGTAGCAATGAGGATAATAAAAAATTAAGTAAAACAAATTTTCACTCGAGTCTTCAATTTAAAAGGCATGTAGGCCAAGTAATACCTCCAATAGAAAAAAATTTAGTTAAGTCCTAAAGTGTATCATTAAATAATTAAAAATAGGCATGGTTAAAACCATGTTAAAAGTTATAATTCCTTTTTTATAGACATGTAAATTAAGGGAGTAATAACTTGTTTTTTGTTACTGACCAACTTGGCAAAGTTATTACCTAGTACAGTGGAAGAACAGTTATGCCAAGACACAAAACATGTGCAGCTGAAAACACGGAAGCGAGTTCTACAGAGGCAGCGTGGAGATGGGTGGCTGAACCTTAAATGTGGACATCCTTTGTCCCAGAAATTATACTAGGATATAGTCAATGATATATTTTCAAGGATATTAATGGATGGGTCATTTATAAAATCAAATATTTAAAAGATGTTAATACCTACCCACACATTCAGGATTAATAAAACTGCTTGACATATTTCCACACACTAAAAATAGCTGACCTTTATATAGTCCTGCTGCTTGGCTGGTGCCCTACTGAACGCATCGTTAAGAATTAGCTCAGTTTTCACAACAATCATCTGCATAAATGGCAATATTGCCTCCTATGATAAACAAAGAGGCCAGGTTGTCTGCTCAGGGTTCTGTGAGTGCCGAGGGATGTGATTGCAGATGAGCATCTGGCTTGAGTCTGTGCTCATTACACCATCCGTGGATATAACAGCAAGCATGCAGGAAGGGAATAGAGATATGTTCAGTAGAGGAAAACAGATTTCAGAAGGAGTTACAGAAGGAGCAGAAGAAGAACGAGAATACATAGACTGCCTAGACAAAATGGGTCAGAAGACCTTACAGTAGATACCCCACACCGAGAGTTATTTGGAGCTATTTACTTTCTTCTTTTAAACTTACCGCAGTCTAAGATTATTATTCAATAGGTTATATTTCTGTGAGGATCATAAAACATATCTTTTAAAATTCAGCCAACTATTAGCCTTATTTATTTACAGCAAATGCTGAGTCCCAGGATGGACTCAGTTGGCCTTGGCTTTCCTTGCTCATCTTTCCTACAGCCGTCTCTTCACAAATTTCAATCATTTTACCATTTGATTTTGGTTCTGTGTCTTTATTATCTAAGAGCCTGAGTAAATCTGCTAGAATTAATCACTGAAATACGAATGAGTATGAACATAGAGAACTGAATTGATTGTAATGGACATATTGCTTGGCTGACCAAGGAGCATTGAAGAAACCGAGATCTCCACTCTTTTCGCTGCAGAGTAAAGATTCTCACAAATCCACAGTTGCCTTTGGATGTAGACTTGGCCAGGTGATAGATATATGAGGAATTGGCTGCTAGAGGATTTTCTATAAAATGCCATTCCGGGGTTTGAGGATGGCTCAGGGTTCCCCTTAGAAGTTCTAAGTTTGCACCCACATGGGCACTCACAACCATAGGCAACTCCACTTCCAGGGCATCCAAAACCCTCTCTGGCTTCGGAGGATACTGTGTGTATGTGGTACGCAGACACACACACATGTAGGCAAGGCATCTGTACACATAAAATAAATTTTTAAAAGATTTAAAACGCTCTGCTTTCCGGATAGATCAAACTGGGCCGGGACTGCTGCCCTCTCCCCGAGCCTGTCCCCCACCTATGAAAACGTGAGGGGATCTTCATACTGGTACTGCTGAGCCAAAGCCAGCTGAAGCCGACCCTCAGCTTCTTGTTATGTAAGAGGCAAATGCTGACTCGGTCTTGCAGCCAAGAAGATTTCCAATGGACACAGAGCTCAGCATCCCCAGAGGTGGTTCCCCCTCACGTTTAAACACATGTTTAATAGCCTACCGTGCAAAAACCATATTGTCTGAATCATTCCGATGGGATGTTAGAAGGCTAGTATTAGAATTTATAGTTCTGTGCTTACAATTTCTTCTTTTCATATATAAAAATGGGCATTTAAAGAGAATAAGTGACTATCATGAGATTGCACAACTAGTGATTATTTTACACACTGCAGACCTTTGCACAGAGTCACCTGCAGGCAGTCATCTCTGCGGACTCCAATCATAAATCACAGGGGTTATGCACTGCGAGGTATATCTAAGAAAACAGATTCTTATAGACAAACCTGGTAAGAAGTATGTCTGCCCCTAACCCTGAGCAGGGGAACTGCGGGCTGATGAATCCACAGCAGATTTGAGTGTAAGAGTGCCCGCAACTCAGCCGTCGTCTTGTTGGAGGACGTGGGTTGATGATAGCAGCTGAGATGTGTGAGCCCGTGGCAGCTGGCACAGCAATGAACTCATTATTTGTGTCGAAAAGACCAGCTCAGTCCTTGCAGAAACATCTTTTGGGTATTTTTATATCACTTATAACTAATGGGTCTAGATTTGCCACTTAACTCCAAAAATGAATTTGAGTAATATAAGGGCATTTTAAAATGAAACTTAAGATTGAGGTAGGTAGAAGCCGAGGATGTAATATTGAGTCACACTTGCAAGAGCTATATTATGAACACTTGACTTAAATGAAGATTTTTTTTTCTTATGGCCAACAGGAAAAAAGAAACCTAAAACTCAAACATGCTGCTGTAACCTAAACCTTTGTGAGTCAGCCCCAGCTCAAAGGCCATTACTGCTGGAAAGTTCTTTGAGCCTTTGATCCAGTGCATTCCCTATAACTGTATGAAAGCACACTCTTGGTTCCTTCCTGACTCATTCACCCTCTAATCATTATTTCATTAATTACACTCGTTGTCCTCTCCGTGCCCTCACTGGCCTGTTGGGGGCTGTGGGATCCATTCTCTCTTGTCTACTATGTCGCCTCATACTATGGGCCTCAGAAACTTCAAGAACGATTTGTTGAGCCCTTGAAGGATGTTTACGACACTGCTACTTAGTCAAGTCAACAAATGATCCTTCTCAGGGGAGACGGAGAGGAATTCTCTTTTCATTTGGGTGATGGTATGGATTGGCACACTACAGGCATGCGTGCATTCCTGGTCACAGTTGTAAGTGTGTGGGAGAGCATCGCAGTGACAAGAATGTGTCTTAGTCACAAAAAAGTTCCTGTTGAGTTCTGTTTTTTTTTTTTTTTAAACTTACTTTTGCCCAAGAGAACAACAAGGAGGAGACAACTCTTGACTGTGCTCTGTAGGATACTGAGATGTTTTTACACATCGCAGATCAGTGTTTCTCCAGTTGATCCTGCACTCTTGATGTATGTATGCGCCGATCTGCTATCCTGATATAAAAAGCATCAGCAGCCTAGCAAACTTTAGCTTAGCTTACAAAGCCTGCAGGGAGAGTGAGTGAATGGAAACTTGGGTGTTCGTAAACATTGCATAACAGAAACGAGAGCGTGCCGCATCGCCCGAGAAGGAAGGCCCAGAGAGAGCACCACCCACTCCACCCACACTCGGGATGGAGACTCGTGAGGGGATCTGCTGTGGGAAGATCACTATTCAGCTCCAAATAGCAGCTGAGTTCCAACAAACGGCATTTTCAGAATAAGATAAAATGTTAATTACAAATGTCAAGATTAGAGTCGCGTTTTCTCCAAATTCCGCGGGGTCTCCAAGCAACTTGATCTTTGAATCCCCGAGGGAACTAAAAATCTACACAGAAGAGATTCTTATCTTGATGTTATAAGAATCCCTACGACTGCTGCCAAGCAAAGATCTTGCCTTATGACACAAACTACACAGACTATGTCAGAATATGTGCTCTTTCAGAGGGGTGACATTTAAAACACAATTTAAGTTTCATCTAAAATATTCAGAGTGTATGTACAAGGTGCTGTGCTAGCGCTCAAGGAAACACTGCAGTCAGCAAGCCTGAAGTCTTGTGTTGGAAAGCCTTGCAACATGCTAAGTTAAAAAATATTTGTCAGTTTAAAAATCGTTTGCCATTTTGCCAGAGAGGCGCATCCCAGAGGAGGAATGTGGCTGCTGGAAGACGAAAGGCCAGGCCTTGCATTTGGAACTCAGGAATGTGAGTGGCCACCTCCTTTCTTCCCCCAGTCCATTAGTCTTGATCCTAAGGGTTTCCTGAGAACAAAATACGGTTTAAATCACCAGTGCCCAAAGTCCTGAATCATCCCTAAGACCCAGCAGAATCTGTTTGTTGGAAAGAAGTGTTGGTTCTGCGAGTAGAATTGTGTGTTACAGAAATGCAGATGTACAAGAACTTGATCACTGTTATGTTTGGTTTTCATAAAAACCTAACTTCACACCAATACCTAGGATCAATTCTTTTGGGTGGAAATAAAAATACAACATCATAAAATCAGAACTTTGTGACTAAACAGAGTCTTTTCCTGATTTAAACTCGGTAGGGTGAGCATTTCTTTCCCTCATTTTCTGGAGGGGCAGGTCAAACCCTGTCTTAAGGGGATGAGCCTGGAACTCACAGAGATCTGCCTGCTTCTCTGACTTCAGGGCACTGTAATAAAGCTGCCACCACCTGCCTTTCTCTTCTTTTGATTCTACCTAAAAATGTATGTTTGAGAAACTCCACCATTATTTAGGTTCAGAAATAGTTTACATTTGGCCCTGGTTACTTCATTTGTCTTTCTGCGTGTACACACACACACACACACACACACACACACACACACACACAGGTATACACAGGTTTATATTTTTTCTGAATCAAAAGACTTGCTTATCTGCGGCATGCCATTTTCCCTTGAAATACATAACAATTTATCTCCATGTAAAGGAAAGAGAGAACTGACACCACAAATGTCTTCTGACCTCACATACACACCAGGGCATACATGCCACTCCACATGTGATGCTAATGATTCAAGTTAAAAATTAAGTGTTATTTGTCCTCACTAAAACTCATGTGGAGGCTTGGTCCCAAATGTGTGACAATGTTAAATCATACATCCTTTAAAAGTGTTTGTGGTTACGAGGTCATCACCCCAGGAGGGAGTTATTGCTTGGTGCTAAGCAGTGGCTTAAGCATCCTGAGACCGTCTTATTTATCACCAGCTGGATCTGTTAAAGTGAGATCTCACTGTGTGTGTGAGAGATTTTAGTCTCTTCTGCACACACCTGCTTCTCTGCATACATAACTCAGTCAGGCGTTCTCAGCAGTCTCCAGCCTTGCTGGTTGGGGCTTCTAGACCCCAGAACTCTGAATCGGGTGAGCTCTTTCTTTTTAAACATGCAGTTTTGCTAGTTTGCCTAGGTTGACCCGGATTTGCTGGGTTCAAATTATCCTCCTGTGTCAGACCCCCAAGCATCTGTCCCTGGGATTAAGGCTGTGCACAGCTGTGCTTACTTATCTCTTTTCTTTATGCCCGGAATTCTATTACAGCGACACAAAATTGTGTCAGGAAGTAATACTACATACATGGACATAAAGCAAGACAAAACCCTAAGTTGTTTGTTCCCACAACGTCCTTTTCAGAATCTCATCTGGTATCATGTACTATAGTTAGTCATCATGGATTTGAACGGCTCTTTAATTGAGAATATCACCGAAGAACATTGTTTCCTGTGAGTACAGGGAGGAGAGGAGGGAAATCTTGTTCTATTCTCCAGGTCAAATGTTCAGCTTTTAAAGTCCAGAAGCTCAGAGATCAATTCCTTCACCACTGTTTACACTTCTGCTCATAGATGCCTGTGCTGTGAGCAGTAGGTGCCTGCAAAAGAAAACATGGTGCAGGTGATGTGGTATTTGCCATAATATCCCATCCCATGGTGTTATATAAAAATGGGCTTGTAACTGTAATTCCAAGGGCTTTTCTATGCCCCCTTGTTCCCAAATAAATTACACAGATACTATATATATATATATATATATATATATATATATATATATATATATATATATATAAATTGATATATATCAATTTACACACACACACACACACACACACACACATATATGAAAATCAGTGATAACTGCAGATGAGATTTTTCAGGACCCTGGTATTGCTATGAAATTCTCTCTCGTGGACCTTGTGTGGCTGAAATCATCAGTGGCAGCCTTGAATTTAGAGTGCTTTCACTTGGTGATGTCCTTCTGAAAGTGATATTTTGACGATGAACTCACTTTACTAATTAGAGCCAATAACTTCTTAACTTTAAATCAGTTGCAGATTTTGTGTAAGGCAACTCTGTATTTTCTGAGAGGCTTCTATTATAAAGCCAGCAGTTTTTTTTTAAATAACAATGATCTAAGGGGCCTTGCGATGTTCTTAACAGTTTTTTTTTATTTGACATAGGGGAGATATTTTGTGCATCTTTCGCTAGTGAAAACACAGAAGACTAATTATCCTAGTTCATATAACAGCATAAACAACTCAGAGTCTGAGACACACTGAGCTAACTCTCAGAGTGTGAGTTGTTGCTGAGATGTACAGAAAATGGAAAAAATAACTTTTATTTTGTGTTTTAAGATTTTTCCCTCATTGTGTGTATGTGTCTCATATATACACACATACACATGAGTACAGGTAGGTGTCTGTGGGGGTCAGAAGAGGGAGGCAGATCTCCTAGATCTGGAGTTACAGGCAGTTGTGAATCGCCATGTACATGCCGGAAAATAAATTCAGATCCTCTGAAAGAGCTGCAAGCTCTCTTAACCACTGAGCCATCCCTATAACCCCCACAAAATCTTGTTCTTTGAAAGAAATATCAGGACATGAAAAATATCCTCCAAGCATCTCCATGACCAAGGACGTATACCAAGAATAAACAAAGAACTCTTGTGGTTCATAATAGGAATGCAAACAACCCAATCTAAAATGAGCAGGAGATGCAGACAGATTCACTAAGTACACAACAAGCAGAGAAGAAAACCACGCTGTGGTGCCACTTCCCAGCCACTAGCGTGGCTAAAGTTAAAAAGGCTGTTGATACCAAATGCTAGCCGTCAGCATGCCCATCAACACATGGACGGATGAGCCAAGTTTACTGTGTGTATGCAATAGAATTCTAGTTAGGAGAACAATAAAAAGGGAGGAAGCCAGAGCGTGGCTGAATCTCAAAATAACTTTGCCAAGTAAAACAGCCAGGCCAAAAATGAGTACATATTGTACTTTCCCTCCACACAGTGCTCCAGAAGAACAGAATCATCTACAGTGATTGAAAGCATACCAGCGGGCGCCTGAGATCGGGGCTGCGAAGCTAAGAGGGCGAGGCAGGATGGGAACACAGAGACATTTCCCCACGTGTTGGGTATCTGTGCCGATGGTTTCATGTTACCTGGACCTGTCAAAACTCATCGAACTGTCCTTAGGAAGTGTGTGACCATATGTCACAGACGCCCCAATAAAGCTGTTCTTAAGAGAGAAGCATGGGTTGGGTGGACATGTTTCTAATACATCACCAATAAAGAGTAGAATAAGAAGAAAATGTAAAAAGCTAGAACGAAATCAGAAGGAGAAAGGGCAACCCAGCAGGAGAAGGGGCAGATATGTCCAGTGGAATGTAGATCTGACCACAAGACAGATACATGTGGCAAGAGAGAGAGCCCCACAATAACAAGGCAAGAGAGAGAGGTAAGTCGCGCCAAGCATTCTCACAAGCATTCTCCAGCACTGAATTGATTTGGGATACAACAAACTACACATTCGTATTAGATTTAAACACATTAAAATATTGTAATTTCCAGGAAAATCATTTTAGCTTAGAAATGTATGATAACAAGATAGAGAAGAGAAATATTATAATAAAGATACTTCATCTAAAAGAAAAAAAAAACAAGAGAGAAGAAAGTTACTAGACCAGGTGAGAGATTCTAAAGTTTACATAATTTAAAACCACAGCAAATTTCTGTTATTTTAGACACATTCACACACAAACACACACAGTACACACAGACACACACACATTTGTATATTTTCATGTTTGCCATCGCTTTGTCTTATATCTTGGATTTCATAGCTACATTTGATCTGGTATCAATTTCCTTCCACTTAAGAAACTTGCTGTATTGTTCTCTACTGATGATAAATTCTTTCAGTGCCAATTGCATAAGCATATCTTCGCTTTGCTGCAACTCAGTTTTTTCTTGGCCAGTGGTGTGCTAAGATTTAATTTTCAAGCCCTGTTTGTCTAATGTAGTTCCCTTGGTTTATGCCGAGAAGACACTATTATTTTGGCTTCTTTGTTAATAATATAGTTATCCCTTTGTCAACTTTTCTGCTTTTGCTTTAAAAAAGAGAAAGAGAAACTGGAAAAATAAGATACGACAGTGGAAACCTATTTATACTTTACCAATATATGCCAATCATTAACATATTTATTTTTGTGCTCTCACTCTGTCACGTATGTATGTTTCTATTGACACATTACACACTGTATTTCTAAGCAAAGTTAACTTTACAAATGATTATATTAAAATCATACTTGTTAACAGGAAAGGATAAATCCTCTATAAGATCCTTTGATACTTCAAAGCTTATCATTCAGGCATTTGAAAAGACCCACAAAAGTCTCCTCAACTCTGAATCTTTTGTTTGTTTGTTTGTTTGCTTGCTTGCTTGCTTGCTTGCTTGAATTTTCTCAGGAGACATTCGCAAAGGGTAGAGTGAACAACTAAGAGGGATAAGACTTTTCTGTAGTTTATACTCTTAAGAGACAGTACATGGGACATTATAGAGATCAAAAGATTTAATTATTGCTCATTTTGTGATTTAAGAAGCATATGAGGAGAAAGAAGGCTATATTAGGCATGTCAGAACTCTGGATTTATTCTACTAATAAGCAGGCTCTTTGACTGTGGCCATATTAGATCAATGTCAGGTCTAAAGTTCATGCGCGGCATGGCCCTGAAAGTGAGGCCCTCTTAAGCCTCTCCAGTACACATAGCCTGATTCATCTCCTACCTGCACTTGTGTTTGACCCCTGAACACAGATTGAAGACTCCACCTTCCCTTTTTCTTGGGCAGTTGTCTAACTGCACCATTGTAAACATTGGCTTGTCCAGAATAATTTTAGTTATTCTTTTTTCTTTACTTGTCTGTGTTATATTTACAAATTATTATATTTAAATCACATCAACAACATACCATTATTTTGGCTTACATTTTTCAAAACTTTCCATAAGAGTTCTTAAAAGCTTTAACTTTCCTGCTAGCCCACCAGCCACCAGAGGTAGTGGAAAAGAAAAGCTATTAGGGCTGGGCAGTGGTGGCGCATGCCTTTAATTCCAGCACTTGGGAGGCAGAGGCAGGCGGATTTCTGAGTTCGAGGCCAGCCTGGTATACAGAGTGAGTTCCAGGACAGCCAGGGCTATACAGAGAAACCCTGTCTTGAAAACAAAACAAAACAACAAAAAAACAAAACAAAACAAAAAAGAAAGAAAGGAAAAACTATTAGGATACGAGGGGAAGTGGACTTGTTTAGAAATAGTAAATAGTTCTTTGGAGCAAATTGAATCTGCGTTGTCAAGATATCAACAGTTCAGTTCACATAAATCAGCAGCAGCAGCTGGATCTGCTGGCAAACACCAGTTACATATCAGCAACCACAGGTCAATCCAGAAGAAGCGGTGAGGCTCCGCTGTGTGTTTAGAAGTAGTTCCTTGGGGGAGATGTCAATCTCAAATTGTCAGAATACCTGCAGTCCAGTTCAGTAGTTTCAGGATAGCAAACACAAATCAGCATTGGTGGCGTGACCCAACAGAAATAGCCAGGCCTCTGCTGAGTTGTCAGGAGTCAGCAGAAGCAACAAGGGCCACCAGGGAACACCAGGAGAAGTTCTCTACTATGCCTCTCTCAACAAAGGGAAGATCAGTGGAAACAAAGCCTCAAGACCAAAGAAGCATTGCAAAGCTAACTATGCAAGCCTGCAGTCAGTGTTCATTGAGTCCTATTTATACTCTCTCCAAACGTCACATCTCCCACAGGCCTTGCCTTAGCAAAACTCCATGTGCATCTGCATCAGCTGACATATCCAGAAACTTCCACTTCACTTTGCCAATCTGCCCGAATCCTTGGAAGCATCAAGAAGCCACCAGAACACCAACAGATGTTTTTTTGGTGCATCTCTTTCTATGACGTCATGACAAATGACGTCCAGTAAGGAATGCAAGGCATACTAATACCATGTTGTGTCTCGTTCAGGAGTTCTAAGAGACCACCCAGTGCTGGCTCTGATGCAATTGCACTAGGGCCTCTTTATTACAGACTTGGGCTTGGGCTTACTCACTCACTGACCATAACACAGCAGGACAGTTTCCTGAAGCATTCCCAAACCATCCGTGGAACAAGGTTTGGGAGGGGGTGTCCAGTCTGGCAAGCATCTAATTGAATGACTATTGTAACCAACTGGTGGGTGCTCTGGAGCCACACTGTAAACAACCACAAACGACCAGAAAGTAGATATGAAACAATCAGGCTTGTTTTGCTTGATTGTTGCTAGGAAGCAGCTAGGGAGAAACTCTGGGGTATGGGCCAAGGACAAGCTGTAGGGTCCTTCTTGTTACTTGGGCACAGCTTGGTTTCGGCTGCGGGTCAAGTTCTCGGGCTTTCTTTTCTTTTCTTTTCTTTTCTTTTCTTTTCTTTTCTTTTCTTTTCTTTTCTTTTCTTTTCTTTCCTTTCCTTTCCTTTCCTTTCCTTTCCTCTTCTCTTCTCTTCTCTTCTCTTCTCTTCTCTTCTCTTCTCTTCTCTTCTCTTCTCTTCTCTTCTTTCCTTTTCTTTTCTTTTCTTTTCTTTTCTTTTCTTTTCTTTTCTTTTCTTTTCTTTTTTGCTAAGATGGAGTCCAGTCCCAAGATGGAGTAGGTTTGGCCTCTCATTATCTAGCATCATTGACCATCTGTTGGGTTATTTTTATATTCCTTCTTAACATCATGAGTCCTTTCACGTGTCTGCTTTAGCAAAATTTTCTTTCACCTGTGTGCCCCAGTAAAACACCATTTGACATAACCGACCTACCAAGGAAACCACAAGTTTCCACTTCACTATTACTCCTAGAACAAATCCCCAAGTGACAAAGCAGATGCAAGAAGACAGGGAGGATCTCTTTCTGGGTCTTCCTCTCATCGTTTCCACTTCCTTCTCTGGGGATAACTCTTGATCCCGACTATTCTTTCTACTTATCTTCTATGCATTTATTCAGATGCAAATTTGCTTGCCCCAGATTCAAATTAATGCCATCCTGTGGTGGCTTTACTAGGAATGGTCCCATAGGCTCATATTTGACTTCTCGATCATTTAGAGAGTGATGATACTTGACAGGAATTAAGACACGTGTCCTTGTTGGAGGATGTGTGGAATTGTTGAAAGAAGTGTCACTCCAAGTGGGCTTTGGGGTTTCGGAAGCCCAAGCCAGGCCCACTGGCTTTCTCTCTTCCTACATTATGCGGATTAGAATGTAGAACTCTCAGCTACCTTTCCAGCACCATGTCTCCCTGGATGCTGCTATCCTCCCCGCCGTGATGATAGTGGACTAAACACCTGAAACTTGAAGCAAGCCGCAATTGAATGCTTTCTTGTACAGGTGTTGCCATGTCATGGTGTCTCTTCACAGCAATAGGACACGGTCTAAGCATCAAGGGGCATGGTATTGCGGTGGCAGGCTTGACCGGGCAACTTGTTGTCAGAATGTTGACTTTGAGATGTTAATTCGGATAACCATTGAACAACTTAAGTGGGACCTAATGGGCCACACTAGTAGGAACATGGAAGACAGTGGTGCAGAGATCAGTGTAGGTTATGATGGCCCTGCTCAAGAGGTTTCAGAGGAGAATATTATAAACATAAATATTATAAATGGCCTAGAGACTGTTCTTGTGAAATTCTGGTGAAGAATGTGGCTTTTCTGCGTAATTCCAAAAAATCTGACAGAAGCTAAATGGAAGTTGTGGATTAACAGCATTGGCAAAGATTTCCAGACAGCCTAGTATCACCGTGTTGCTTGGTTACTAGTAGCCATGCTTATGCAAATCTATAATGAACAGGAGTATATAAAGAGTGAGGAGCAATAGTTACCAAAAGTACAGTTTGAGGAGAAAGGAAGCACCGGAAGTGTAAGGGGTCTAAATCCATTGTTTAAGGAGATCAAAAGTTTAAAGAAAAGCTTGATTCCCTGAGGGGGGGAAATAAAGGGAGGGAGTGGTGCCCTCAGGGCTAGACTTCACCCCCCCCCCTGTAAGTTTCCAACTTGTGTAAAGGAAATAAAGAAAAGCTTAGGGTTGGGTGTGGTGGTGCACACCTTTAAGGCCAGGAGTTGGAAGGCAGAACAGGCAGATCCCTGAGTTCAAGGCCAGCCTGGTCTACAGAATGGGTTCCAGGACAGCCAAGTTTAGTCAGGGAAGCAAACCATTGAAGACAGAAAGCTAGCGAAAATGTATTTCGCCATGAGCTTCTGGCTTTAGAGTCCAGGATACAAGAGAGGGATTGTGGAATCTCCCTCTGTGGCTAAGGAATGCTGCTGAGGCCAGGTGTGTGTCAGGGCTGTCACTCCCTGGAGACCCAGAGAGACCATTGCATGAAGCTGTCAATATGACAGCTGGATTGCCTTGCAGAGCCCATGATGTTAGAGATGCCAGAGTTTTGGTATACCTGCCAAGGAAAACTGCTAACAGGGTGTGGCACCAGCCCAAGAGAAAGAAGTATGTTGCAATCAACAAAGCTGAAGGGAGTTGGAGATCTAAGGAGCACTTTGACATCAGCCGTGGAGATATACAGTTTGGAGTTTGCCCAGCTGGTTTTGGGTGTTGCTTTTGTCCAGTATTTCATCACTATGCTCCCATTACACTGCTTTGGAATGATAATGCGTATCCTGTGCCATTGTATGTTGGAAGTACTTGGTCTGCCTTTTTAATCTTGATTTTACCTGGGGTTACAATTATGATATTGCCTTGAATCTCAGAAAAGACTTTGAACTTTAGACTTTTAAGTAGTGTTGAGGCTTTTACAGACTATAGAGGCTTTAAGTTGGACTGAATACATTTTTGTATTATAGTATGGCTACAAAGCTATGGGGGGGGGCACAGAGTAGAATGTATGGTGTGAATAGGAATGGCCTCCATAGACTAATATTTGAATGTCTGATCATTAGAGAGTTGTGCTACTTGACAGAGATTAGAAGGTGTGGCCTTGCTAGAGTAGGCGCAGCACTGGTGGAACAAGTCACTGGGAGTCGGCTTTGGGCTTTCAGAAGTCCAAGCCAGGCCCACTAGATCCCTCTTTCTGCTGTGGATCTGGACGTAGAACTCCCAGCTACCTGTCCAGTACCGTTTCTGCTTGTATGTTGTCATGCTCCCAAACATGATGATAATGAATATCCCAAACGGTAAGCAAGCCCCAGTTAAATGCTTTCTCTTACTAGAGTTGCTGTGGTTATGGGATCTCTTTCTAGCAGTCGAACAATCACTAAGACACATCCTTATATACTGTTGCCCAGTCATTTTTTTGTCTCAGTATGTTTTGTTTTGTTTTTGTTTGTTTGTTTGTTTGTTTCCAGACAGGGTTTCTCTGTATAGCCCTGGCTGTCCTGGAACTCACTCTGTAGACCAGGCTGGCCTCGAACTCAGAAATCCGCCTGCATCTGCCTCCCAAGTGCTGGGATTAAAGGCGTGCACTACCACTGCCAGGCATCTCAGTATATTTTGGAGAGCTCTTTTGCGTGAAGAATTACAACTGAATTCTAGTCTTTTAGAATACTACACAGCAGGGAGTTCAAAATAGCAATCATGCTAACACAAATTAAGTGTCTAGCATGTGTCAAATGTTCTGGCCCTTAATGGAGAGTGACTTGTCTAAACTTTGTAATAACTCTACAAAAAATGGCATTTCACTATCATTTCACATTTAAGCAAAGCTGAATCACGATATAGGTAGATAATTTTGGCAAGTTTAAATTGGTAGTAAGCAGTGGACTGTAGTTCTGATGGCTTTGTTTCAAACATTGTAGTTTGTTCCCAGTATAAGCATACCACACTCTTTTGTTTTTATTTTATTTTGGTGTGTGTGTGTGTGTGTGTGTGTGTGTGTGTGTGATACATACATGTGTATGGGGCACACACCTATGTCTTGTTTTGTTGCTTTCTTTGTTTCTTTAAGAAAGGGTTTCTCTCTGCACCGGAAGTGAGGCTGCCTATCAAGTAAGCTTCTGGGATCTGCTCATCTCCACCACCCTTGAGTGCTAGGGTGGAGACGCTCACAGAGCCGCCGGAGCTTCACACGGGTGCTGAGGACTTCAGCTCGGGTTCCAGGCTTATGCTACCAGTGTTCTTGCCCACTGAGTTACCTTCCTCCCCCCCAACGAGACACACTTTAACATTCTTATATAATAGTTAAGTTGCTCCAGTATCTTCATCCAAAACAATACTACGTTGGAAAGCTTTATTTACTTGCCTTTGTTTCTATGTGCAAATACTTAATATAGAGCAGAGGCGTAAGAGGGATTCTCTGGGTCAAAGGTTCAACGCACATCAAATGGTGACAATTTAAATAGGAGGATGCTCGTTGCATTGGTCAGTTATTTGATGTCCTCAGTTCAGAACACTCTATGACTGGTTGAACTGTAGAACCCAAAGCTGTCCAAGCCCTCAGCCTGGGTGCTCCTCTCAGACCATGATCTCAGCTTCTGTTTCACACCATCCTTAGCCTTCCTTGAACAAGGATCACTTGGTTAGGCCACAAGTAGTTCTGGCCCTAATTGCTATTTATCACACTTGCATGTTACCTATCATATAGGGATGCACCCTGCATATGCACGAGCTTCAGTGGATTATGAGTGGGGAACAGGAGTGGCATCTCCTGATACACCTAGGTCCTCCGGATCATTCAGACTCTCAGCAGACCTCTTTGTTGTGCTTGTCCTTGTGATCAGAGGAATCCAGTTTGATCTCTGCGTTGTTATAGTACTGTGAAGCCATCATCAGCCTAAATCTCTCTTTTTCATAAAAAAACATTACCTCATTTTTACTTTGATAAACCCTGCCGCCTTTCTTCCCCTCTGCTATACACAGTCACTTTGAACCGATGCTCAATACAAATACCATTTGTTCAAGGTCATATGTGCCTGTGTTAAGCGTTTCATTTAGATGGGCGACATAATTGAAGACAGAAATTGAAAGTTTCTGAGCAGTCAAATACTTCTGGCTTGATTTTCTGAAAATACAAGCAGGGATTCATCCTGGAGTGCCCGAGGCATGGAGTGAACAGGGACTATGTTACAAGAATATGAAATCATACTTAATATGAACCCTTCTCTTCCTTGGGAGTTACACGAGAGATCTTCATTTGGATATGCAAATGAAAGAATTTTTGTGAGGATCCGATCCTATAATAATTTTCAGAAAAGACAGAATTCAAGCTTCTAGCCTGTGCTTGTCGGAGAATTAAATTCTTCTTTCCTGGAAAATATACTTCAATATAATCTACTCTCTGCTGAGTCATTAATTCATATTTTGTATTTTATTTTGTTCCTTGTCCCTTAGGTAAATTGGGTGTATTAGGGAGAGGGTGTTAGAAATCTCACAGCCTGCTTTGTATCTATTCACATACAGTTATATATCTTTACACATAAATACATACTCACGCACCATTCAACTTCCTCAGTTAAATACATTTTTTCTTCATTTTAATTCTCTATTACATGTTTACATAATGATCTCTCTCACCTTACATGAAGAGAGAAATTAATTCAAACTTCTCATCACTGGGTTGAAGTCAGTTCCTGAACGCTAATGTTGACCTCCTTGCAGATGTGTCAGTTCTCCCTCAAACTTCCTCCTGCGGGCGTGAGACAGAGCAGCCCCGAGGACAGGCCCTCCCGACTGGAGAGAGGAAGGGAGTTGTAATGGACATGGGTGAGAAAGAGCCAATGGAACAGAGGCTTTCCTGAAAACATCCTCTTCTGTCTGTTGTCACCAAGTCTGCCCTGGCACAGGATAAGCCACGAAGGCCTGTCAAGTGCTGGAAGATTCCCTGGGTTTATTTCCTTTTTGGTGGTCTCCTTTTTGGTAGAAAAATGCTCAAAGTTAAGTAAACAAAACACACAGGCAGGCTGTGCGGATGGTAAATTAGGGAGAAGTGAGAGTGCATGCGCAGACAGATTAGACGGAGCCTTAATCTGTTCCCTATTCAAGCATGTCTTAGAAACAAGAGCGTGTATGGGGAAAACAACTCAAGACAAAGTGCAATTGGATAACTTCCCCCCTTGAGCTTAGATACCCACCTTACCCTGAACTGGCCAGGCAGGCACTGCTCAGTCCTATTCATAAAAACAAAGTTGTATGTCATGACACTTCTATTTCTATTGCTTACTTTATCCTGTTCATCGAATTTAAAATCTGGCCACACCTTTAATCCCAGCACTTGGGAGGCAGAGGCAGGGGGGAATCTCTGAGTTCAAAGCCCATCCTGGTCTACAAAACAAGTTGCAGGACAACCAGGGCTGTTATCCAGAGAGACCCTGTCTCAAAAACAAACGAACAAACAAACAAACAAACAAACAAAACAGAGTTTGAACGTTGAAAATTATTCCCTTGATTTCTCAAAGCTCCCAATTATGCCTAGAAATAAGCTAGTGCCTTGCTAGAAGTTGAGTTCACCACCTCCATTCCACATCCTCATTGAGAAGAACATTTTAATGTAAGAATGCATGGATTTTATAGCTCTCTCTCATGCAATTTCCACATGTTCTAAAACATACATGGAAATTTCCACAGGGGAGGCTAATCCCGCCTATCACTTTGATGTACCAGGCAAGCAGACTTTGTGGAAACTGTTTTGTTGCAGATGCCACAGAAGATCAATTCCCACTGCCTTGTGTGATTTGCTTATATAGAAGGAAGCAGGAACAAGTCTTTTACCACATCTTGACAATGGGGGCGACATTAGCCGCACTACTCCTCACTATTATTATCTGCTCCCTACTCACACGCTGAGTCAAAGAGATGTCTCAACAGTTCCAACTGTAGCTACCTCAAGATTTCCTTTACAGACATTGCTCTGTATTTATGAATAAATGCACTTTTGCTGACTTGCTTCTGGAAAACATTATTAAACGGGAAAGGGGCTTCCTCATTGCTGGGAAGTCCTTCATGCCAGCAAACATACTCAAGTCACAGAATTCTGAATTAGTGTTTTTCAGTCTAAGATCTAGCTAAACAAAGTTGCGAAGATGTCCCTGTATGAGACATTCGAGAATTATTGGTTTGATTCCTGTAGTTGAGAGAAGGGAATGGGGAGATCTGAAACACACACAGAATTGGTTATTTAGTTATTTTGTTTTGAGACTGTGTCTATAATAGAATGGAACTGTCTCCCCAGTCTTACCTGGGATAATCACCTTGAGCTTCTGAATGGTTGAATGCAGGACCATCCTAAAGCTGAGGTAGTTTGGTACCGGCTGACATGCCTCTGCTCTCAAGCTCCCTCTCCTTAGCTGCTGTCTGGGAATCTTTGTAGAGTAGCTAGCTGCCTCTCTGGGGTCCATACGCAAAGACTCACTCATCTACGTGTTGTTCCACACGGGACCCTACACAGACGGACTCTCTTCTCAGATGAGCACTCATATATTAATTCAAACCTGTGTCTAGGCAGATTTTTCCACACTCTCTTGAGCCATAAGTAACTGAGCTTCTGGTGACGAGAGCCAGGTCTAGGGCTGGCTACTTCTCCTAGACTAGCCCTGTGGATCTCACGTCCCTTCTGCATCTGCACCGGGGTGTAGTCGTGAGCATACTTACCCTCCACTTTTTCTCTGTGCCCACGAGCTCATGCTTTTAGCAGACATCACCAGAATGAGGAGAGGCTTTTGTTTAAAAGAGGAAACCAGACCCATGAACTGGAATACGAGGTCTCCCACAACCAGGCAGCATGGCTTTGATAATTTCCTAAAGTAAGCCTAATGATTTAATGTTCAGGGTTTCCTATATTATGTTCCTCTCTATTTATGTTAACAAGTGAGAGGGGATTAGATTTCTATATGTATTACAGATGTGACTGAGTTATGTTTTGTTGCTGGGGGTTGTGGTCAGGGTCAGGTGTTTGGAAGTTTGGGGCTTCTTATTCAAGGAGTTCAAATAAAAAGCCCACACACATTGCAAATGTATCTAGAAAACTCGATTCGAAGCAAAGCTAAGGAATAGGTCTGAATATCCTGCGAGAGGGCAATGGACCATGAGAGTGAAGCCACTCAGGGACTCCCGTTAGTATTTGAAGCTTTATTTTAAGGACTTGACAAATGGGAGGAGGAGCTTGGGTACTAAGGGACAAGGAGAAGGTACTTCTCTGCCTTTATTGACAGGTTAGGCATAAAATCTTTTTCTGCCATACACCTCCCTACCCAGCATGCATCTGGTTTTAATCTTCAGAGGCATAAGATGGTAACTAGGAGATTCTGCCTTAAAAAATATAAAACTCACATTAGGGCAGTTTTGCCTTGTTGTGCATATACCACAACCCAGTGTAGACTGGGTTTCACCCCAGATTCTTGTACCTGGACATAACTGGGAATATGTTTAAGTAGGATTTATCCAAGTTTGATGATAGTAGGGTAGGCAAAACTTAATTCCATTGTTCGCAGTAGAATGTACAGGTGAGGACCAGAGGTCGCTAGGTGCGTGGATCAAGGAGGGGTCTTGTTGTGTAGTATGTGCAGGCAAAGAAGCTAGACTGTCCGCTGCACTATTAGAATAAAGCTAAGAAGTTTAAGGGATTTGTCTATAACCCAAATAAAGTAGAGTCTGAGGGTGCTAAACTGTTCTTTATGCTGGCTTGCTTCAACAGACCACTGGATGTCACTCTTAAGCTATGCAAGCATAGCCCTAGCTTCACGAACAGGTTCCGAGAGTACATTCTGGTAGTACATCAGGAGACACAGCCAGGGAGGGAAATCCCTAAAATTGCTTGACTTTGCAGTCTCTACGAACTACAGCAAAGTTTACTCTAGATTCCTGTACATTTCCCCAACCTTGTTCTCAGCAGCCATTAAGAGGGCCAATAGTCAGAGCACATCCCACCAGTATCAAAAGATGCGTCTGTCCTTCGACATCTTCTAGCTGCATGCTACAAGCAGGGCAGTAGGAAGATGAGCAGTGGAAGTGATGGACAAGAGGAGGTGAGGTCACGCCACGTGCCCATTTAACCTAACTACAATCTAACTGTGGCAAGAGTGTGAAAGGAAAATCATCTAAATCGGGTAGTACTATGGCTTGAATTCACCTTCCAGACTGGTGTTGAAACTGAGTTGTTGTCACAGTGTTAGAGGTGATTCGGCCACAAGGGCTGTATTCTCCTGGATGCCTTAAAGCCATTATTTGGGTGGATCCGTTCTTGCAGATTAGCTTTGTTATAAAGTAAGTTCGTTTTTGTGTGTTCTCTTCCCATTTGATGTTCTCTACCACGTTACAGTCTCACACGTAGGTGCTTCAAACATCAGTGCCAAGGTCTTCGCCTTCTCAGCATCTACAACAGTACGAAGGTTCTTCACTGTACAAATTGCCTGGTCTGGGACTGTTCAATACAGCAGCAGATGAGTCAGAAACTTCATCTGTTTGTTTGGCTCAGTGACTTTGTGTCTCAGAATGATCAAGCCAGAATGATCTGGGTCTGCAAACTCTGTTACAGGACTTCATTGCTGGGGGCCTTCTGGCTAGATTATACCAACATGAAGCTGTGGCAGGAAATTGGAAGGGGTAAGAGGCAGAAGGTGTTCTGCCTGTTCCAGCTCTACTCAGCCTCCTTCACACTGGACTCAGACAGGACTGAGACTTATCTCAGCATCTCTCGTCCTTTCTATAACGCAACCCTTTCTCTTAGATCCAGTGGCAACCATGTGGTTGGTGTTCTCCACAGAGACTCTGAACCATCTTACTGTTGACCTTGATGATCTGGGCATTAACTGTGTGAGAACCTACCTCTACCCCAAGTGTCTGGCTTTAGGATATATCAGGTCCTCTCTTTCAGACCTCCAGCTCTAGTATCTATGAACGTTTCCCAAGCTCCCTCCCAATGACAAGGCTACCTGAGCAGTTCTGTTGCTGATGGTGGAGTTAGAATCTGGTCTCACCAGTTTCTTGGAATTGAAACCAAAGACCACACAGGCTTGCAAAGTGGCAAGGAGATTGTGTAAAGACACAGCAGCAGAGAAGACCTGAATGCCCTGCAAGGCGGCAGCGGGCCACAGGAGCGAAGATAGCCAAAGCCCTGATTGTTGTTTAAGGCTTCAAGAGTTTTATGGGGTTCAAGGGTAAGACAATGAGTGAAGTGAGGGTGGCTCTCTCTCTGTTCTGATAAAGTCAGATAATTATTTTCTACTCCACATGTCATTTCTCATGATTTTAATGATAGGCACCTTCAATGATGCACAAGCCAGAGACAGGGAACAGGGTTTCATCCTTGAAATTTATTTGAGAACAGTTTCGCCTTACTGCCCATGTGCCCTAAACCAGTTCAAGCCTGATCAGCCATTCTACCTGCACACATTGGGCACATATTTGAGTAGAAACCATCCACATTTGACTCTGGTTACCAGAGGAGAAACGTATCCCATTGTTCTGAGAGTTTTGTACCTGTAGCTCAGCGCAGATGTGAGTCCACGGCTACTGTGGTATATGTCCATAACATATGCAGGTAGAGAAGACAGGCTGCCCGGCACATTTCTTGAAGATTATAGGTGTATATCGCCCACAACAAGTAGTGATCCAGGTTGCTAACTATTCCCTAGGCTCGCCTGCCCCCTGTCTTTTGTACTCCTTTGGCCTTCCAATAAATGTTTAACGTATTCTCTATGTTAAATCACCTCTCTTTCAAACTCCTAACCTGAATTCTGTTTCACATTAGGGCTCTAACTGTAGTAAGTATGCCACGAGAGAGATACATGTCTTTATTTCTCATTCAGTATCAGATTCTCACAACCGAGAAGCACACTGAATGAGAATCTAATATTTATACTATAGACCTAATGATAGGGCTAACTGATGGCCAGCTAAAAAGGATAGAGTGTAAATCTTTATAAAAATGAATGATCTGCTGAGAGATCCCTTCAGACATTAGAGGAGACCCATGTTGAATTGAGTGAGTGATGGTCTCCACGTTGTCCCTCTCTTAGAGATTGCCATTAATTTAGCCATAGGAGATTTTAGCCTTCAGTTTTTGCTGGGCTTTTGGGATAGACTCTTTTTAGGTGTCCCTAACTGACCTGAAATTCATTCTGTAGACCAGGGTGGCATCCAACTTACAGGGGACCTCCCAAGGGCTGGAATTACAGCCATCCACCACCACACTTAGCTCCCTTTCCGTTTTGACTGTAGGCAGTAAATCTTCCCCAGCTCTGTCTCTATCGTATGACCTTGCTGCAGTAAGTCAACAGCGCTTGCATTCAGAAACTGTCAGGGCAGCAGAAGAAACATGGCATGCGCAAACACTAAGAGGAGACACAACCAGGCTTGCTGGGAGCAGTGCACACAAGGACATTTGTCACCTGCTGGCAGTCAGGCTTCATGAAATGCTTTGGAAGAGAGAGAGGGCAAAGGCAGGGGTGTGGTGCCACCTTCTACTACATCTCCCATCCCCTAGTTTACAGCAGGGGCGTTGTTAACGCAAGCTGAGTCTACCTCCTCCGGAATCCTTAGGAACAGAAAAATCTGAAAATCTGAAGTAGGAAGTGCCCCAACCATGCCTTGTTTATACTCAACAAGTTTCACATTTTGGGTGATTTCACACTTCAGCTTCTTCGGTAAGGGACATCTACCTGTATTTTAATTAATTTTTTAAAACCATGTTTTATTTATTTTGTGTGTGCATATGCATGCATATGGTGCATTGGGGGTGTGTGCTCATGTGTCACAGCATGCATGTAAAGGTCAGGGGACAACTTGCAAAAGTAGCTTCTCTTCTTCTACCACACAGGTACTGAGGATTAAACTCAGGTCTTCAGAATGGTAGCTAGGACCTTTACCCACTGAGCCGACGTGCCAGCCCTTGTAGTTAAACTTTAAAGACCCATTTGAGAAAAAGGGACACTTTCCTAGGGAGAGCTTTTACTTAGTGCAGAATCTTCCCCCCTCCAATATGTCAAGGCCATTTTATTTCATTTTTTTCAGTAACCATGGAGAGCACATAATAATTTCTGAAGGCCTCTCAATACTACAAGCTTGAAACTTTAATTCATTACATGTTATTAATTGAACAGAGTAAGTTTCTTCTCTATCATTCGCATGAATGTATTTATCCTGCTTTGTGAGAATCCACATTCCCTCATGCCCCCCCATTACATCATCTCGTTTCTATTGGTCGCTCATCTGCTTTCAGACTTGTAAAAAAATGGATTCTACAAATAAGAGGAGTGCGCCATTGATCCTTGTCTCTGTGTGCTTGCCTTATTTTGATTATTTTTAGTTTCATTGATTTCCCTGCAAATGATATGACTTTACTCCCCTTTATGACAAAATTGTACTCCATTGTATCCCTATATCTATCTATCTATCTATCTATCTATCTATCTATCTATCTATCTATCAATCAATCACATGCTTTGTTTGTCTGTTCCTCTGAGGACAAACATCTAGCTTGACTTCATAGCTTGGCTATTGTGGCTGTGTGTAGTAATACACTCTTTAATTTCTTAATAGAGCAAGGTTAGTTAATTCTTTGTTCTGTGCAGCGAGTTTCTTTTCCTGTGTTTGTTCATCTGTTTTATTTTCCCCTAAGAAACATGTGATTATATGTCCTGACTCTTCATTTCTCACCTCTGGAGTCAACGAAATAATCATTGTCCTTTCTGCACAGAGCACCAGGATTAGAAAGGAGAGCGATACCTCCCAGCTACAGTGATGAGCCATCAGTCCACAGGACTGTTTGAACCTCAATGTGTTTCATCCTCTTACCAGGTCATTCATCTTTGAAGGTGGTGACACACCAGGGTGAGAGATGACCTGGTGACGAGGGGCGTCTTCACAAGCTATCGTTTGAAGAAGTGGTTTTTGAAGAATAAGAGGGAGGTGAGGGAGGGGAATTTGCAATCAACTCTCCTCTTCAGCTATTAAACCTTTTGAGTGCTTTTTCAAAATATATTTGCCTAAAATTCTTCAGGGACTCACTTAAAAGAGAAGCCAGAGGCAAGAGGAAGAGGGTCTGAAACCGAAGATTTGCTGCCCGCTCTGACCGTGCACGCATGACTTGAACTTATATGAATAGTTTCTCTCCCACTCAATGACTTGGCTTAAGGAATTCTGTCCCCTAGTTTCGGACAACAGTGGAGGTCATGGAAAAAAAAAAAACTTCCCTGGACGTGCTTTCCCCATTACTTTGTTCTATATCAAAGCGTGTTCCATGCATAATTCTGTGCATTTAGTGTTTTTTTCCATAGCAACTCATTCCAGATGGATGTGACAACTTGATACATACTAATACAATAGGAGTAACACACTTATTTAATACCGGTTTTACTTTACCATAAAACAAAATAATCTCTGTAGCTATGGCTTGCTGGGTAAACTGCAAAGCTCTTTACAAATGAAAGGGCTAATGAGATACTGATATGTTTGGAATACGGGTCCAAGAGATGGCTGGAAGAAGTTGGCTGCTTGACAGCATTTCATTACAGATCAGCTTCAGTGCAGAGTAACACACAGTTCACATACACCTTAATGGGAACCTTGTGGCTCTGACTCACAACAAGAAGCAAAGCCAAGGACTGGAGTCTGAAGCCTTTCCTTAGGTTCCTTGATTGAAATCTGGACTTATATTTACTTGGTGTTTACCTTCTGAAGTCAATGATATCACAGTGGCCAGGATTCCAAGTACTGTTGGGGACAGTGGCAGAGGGGAGTGTCGTCAGAGATCTTCCAAAGGTCGGTCTAGAGAGGCTTCATTTTCCAAAAGACAGGATGGGAGCAAGATCAAGAGGGACACCAGCTCCAATGTCTGTTGGCCTTCACTTCAGAACTGGACAAGTTACTCTGTTAACAGTCCCATAGAGAGCTGCATCAGAGGGAAAGGCGAGACAGGAACTGAGCATTATGTAGGAGTCATCACACCAGGGTGTGTAAAGAAGGTTGATATTAGGTTCAACGTAAGCAAAGCCAAAGCCCCCTTAAAAAGGAGAAATAGTTAATAAGATTAGACTCTTAACCTATGACTCCTCTAGATCATAAGAGCAAAATATTTCTAAGCTCTCGATCAATTAAATGAAAACCCCAAAACTAGCTGTTACCATTGGGCCAAACAACTGCCTGATAGACCGGTCATTTTGCTACCCTAAAGAGTGGGAACCAGGGCTAGCTTTAATCTTAACCTTATCTCTGTAATGTGATTGATTTATTTGGAGATAATGAAATTAATGTCTTTTTCTTTCCCAACTATTGGTTGTAGTAAAGGTGATTTGAGCCGCAGTGATAAATTCTGTCTTTGAGAAGAGCCTGGTTGGTCCAGTGATGGCTACGTTGGTTGTGAAGACTGAGCCTAAGTCTCCGTGAGCCTGTGCCATGGAGTTGGGGCTGTTCTCAAAGGAAAGACTGACATTTCTGGAAATTGCCTGGGTTGTTTGACAAGTGCTTCGCTTGAAGCAGTTCAGTCACGTTTCCAATTTCAATCTTGCTCTTACCAGAGAGACACCACCTACAGGAGGATCTGGACACAAATACACGACAGATGTAAGGATATTTTTAAATGAGACTTAAGTAGGCTTTGTCTTATCTGGTAGATTCCATTTTACCTAAAAGTAGGGAAAATATTGTTGATCTAGGTGTTTGCTTTTGGAAATACCAAGGTTCCAGGGGGGTGGGGATAAAGAACAGTGGTTCAGGGCATCACTGAGACAGGAGCTATAATATCACAACACTGGCTTTGCAAGCTGACGTACAGATGCAGAATCTACCTTCCATTCTAATGGTTTTTCAAAAGTTTTGCTCATAATTCCATCCAATGTTCAGGATTGCATTAGCTTGTAGAAAACTCACTTTTCTAAAGTAGGACATTTATATGACTACAAAAGAACCTTTAAGCTTAAATGCCAGGAAAAGATGACTGAATTAAATGATTGGATGAGAGAGTAAGGAGCAGGGGTCGGCGGGAGATTGTGACAAATTGAATCTTTCATGACCCATCCAAAGATGACATTGTTTGTTCCTCTTTGACCAGTACTGCTTGTAGATGTTACTGAAGGATACTGCCAGGTCTTCCGTTTCCTGATAAAAGTCAGCAATATAGGTATTTTGAATAAAAATTTCCAGTGTTTAATTGTTGGCAACCTCTTGGAGTTTTCAGGAGCTAATTAATTACACCTCTCTCTTCTCCTCTTGCATTCATTACCAGTTGAGAAATGACAGGGGAGTGCGACAGATGGGAATGAGCATGCCGTCATTATTAGTGACAGAGCTGACTGGGGGAGAAGGCCGGAATCTGCAGCCAAGTGTGCGTTCTAATTCCCACTTCCAGAAGAAAGCATGGGTGTTCACAACTGCCTCTTAAGGGAAGGAAGGGTGCGAGAGAGAGAGGCGGCGTGGTGCTCTGAGACTATTAGCTGAATAACTTACCCAATTAAGAAGCGAGGGCCAACGGACACCAGAGCTAACCCCCCTTCCCGTTAGGGGCGAGCAGAGCAGCCTCAGAATGGGCATGATCTGCCCCATCAAGGGCATCCCTGAGAGCTCTGCCCCAATAGCAAGAACTTCTCTTTAAAGAACTCGGTGTATGACAAACACACTTACACTCAGCCCAGAGCTGCCACTTTGCACCCGCTGCTTTTATGGCTTTGGACGCTCTGTTTTTAAGGTGTTTTGCTTTCTTCTTTGAGTCAGTTACCCTTTTTAGTCTTGTACTTTTCAGAATGGAAAAAAAAATCACAGGACTATTGTTGCAAGCAGAAATGCTAGACGTGACTTTTTTTTTTTTAATAGGAATTTAGCCGATCTCTTTGAGTGTTCCTTGATGGCCTGGTAGTAGCTAAATAACTGCATTTTATATCGCAGAACCCTGTCAGCTGTCCTGACAGTGTTGGGAAGTCCATTAAAATTGCTACTAGCTCACTATGTTTAATTTACCTGCTCAGGTAAATACATCTGAGAGGCACCATTTCTAGCTCCGGTTCTTACACGTGCAGGGTTTTGTTCGTATCTGTTGTCTTTCCATTTCTTTCCTGGTCTTACCTTTCTATTTAAACATCTGTAGTCATTTTCCTGGTTCTTCCATGTTTCTGCTCCGTCCTCCCTTGCGCCTTCCCTCCTCTGTCAGCTCCCTCTTTCCTCACCTCCCTCTGGCCATCCTCCCTTGAGATGCCCGGAGTAAACACTTGACCAAGTACAATAGCAGACATGGTCTAACATCGTGATTCTCCCATCTGGCTTACTCCAGACACTTAAACAGGAAACGACATTCATAGTTCTTCTATCCTCTGTGGTTTTAGAAATGCTTGTGACTAAGTATAGTTTGCCTCGAAGGTTCCAGGGCCTGAAACAACATTTGTCATAACAAGGTAGGTTGTTCTCAAGGCTTGGCCATGTAAATGAGTGTCGCATTTAGCACAGGCAGTATATGAAGCCACTTTAAGATTTCATTGACATAACTGAATCCCAAGAAGTATGAAGTCTAGTGTACCTTAAACAAATCCACTCCTAAGATCTATTTATAAAAGGTTTATTTTATTCTATTTTATTTTCTTTGTGTGACCTTTTATGTGTATATATGAAAGTATGTATGTGCATCATACCGTGCCTAGTGCCTGCAGCGGCCAGAAGGAGCATCAGAGTCTCTGGAACTGGACCTATATAGGTGGTTGTGAACCTCCCACAATGGATGCTGGGAGCTGAACTCTGGTCCCCTGCAAAATCAACAAATTCTCTTGACTACTGAGCCATCTTTCTAGCCCCTACCCCTGGAATCTTGGTTGACTAAAAACATCCTTTGAGTTTCACTGTAGTCATGGTCTGGGTTGTTTCTGATGTATTGCCTAAATTTATTGTTCTTTGGTCTGCTTTTCATCACTAAAAATCTATTTTTGTTTTGTTTGTTTGTTTGTTTGGTTGGTTTGGTTTGATTTGATTGGGTTTTGTTTTGTTTTGTTTTTTGTTGTAAACAATGCTTAATATCAATATGATAACATTTTCTTTCCATGCCATCTCTAATATTTCCTCATCTGGGCTTTCTCCCACCAATTAACAAGGAAGCCTTAAGGGATCAGGGTGCTTTGAAACAGGCACTAAACGGGATGCTGGAATTTGTGGCTCTCAATGTCCCTTTTTGTTCTAAATGACCCCATGAGTAGATTTTGCATGTTGGGGGGGGGCAATGGAGTAGACCGTCTCAGCACAGACTACCTCAGCTCTGTGCTGTGGATGGCTGCCCAGCCAGCGCAGCACGGGATGGAAGTTCATATCCAGCGAGGCAGGTGGAAGGCCAGCCCTAGGGCCTAGCACCCAGGGGTATGCGGTGATCAAGGCACAGAGCTTTAGGTTGTAACTCCCAGGCATGCTCCACCCCTCTAAGCTTCCATTTATCAGATCCTTCCCACATTCTCAGAAGTGCTAAATATACCTCCTATATTAGCACTTTTAATTTAATAATTGTTATATCCATGACAAAGGAAGCCTCATAGTGAGGACACTCACGCAGGATCATTAAAGCCAGTCAGTCACACAGTTAGAGAGTGGCAAAGTCAAGTTTTACCCTAGCAATCTGACACCCACACCCATCAACTCTGCCCATTGGCCTGTTCCTGCAACTTTACATTCACCCGGACTTGAGTTTACTATTCTAAATTCATATCTGGCTGGGCATGATAGCACCCTGCCCGGATTTTAAGAAGCACTGTCCAAGTGCATTCGTAGCTTCTACCTCTGAAGTAGGCTGTGTCTTTGTCATTGTTGTTGTTGTTGCTGTTGTCTATCTACACTCTTCCCTAAATCCTAGACAGTCTTAATTTGCTAGGGTTATCAACGCAATAGCAGATGGGATGGCTTTCACAACAAAAATCTATTGTTTTTAACACCAGAAGGCTGGAAGTCCTTGATCAAGGTTTGGTTTCCTTAGATGCTTTCTCCTTGCCTTACAGACTGTCATGCTCCCCACTGGGCCCACATATGGTTTCTTTAGATGCACACATACCTCACATACCTGCCTTCTCCCCAGACACCCTGAGTGCCTTTTCTTATAAATAAGCCATCCGTAGGGGATTTCACTCAACGACAGTGTGCTTGTGTAGCAAGTGCAAGGTCCTGGGTTCAGTCCTCAGTGTCAGGGTATGTGGGAGGTCACACCAGTCAAATTGGATTAGGATAGATCCCAGTGGCTTCATTTTCACTCAGTTTGCCTCTTTGAAGTCTCTATATCCAAACAGATTAATGTGATGCTCTAATGTAATGATTCAGTCTGTAAAAGGGGGCTGAGAACTTGCTCCAAATAAATTGATTAGTCAGGGTTCCAGAAATATATCTATTTTTGGTTATCACTCTTGACTAGAATGTACTACTGTTCTAATTGCTATATAGAAGGGATTCCTTAGGAAGTAATCTAGCTCTAAACCCAAGTTTCCCATAGCCCTATATACTGGCTTCAACCTAGGCACAGTGTGAATACCTTGGTTTGCCCAGCATTTGCATTTGGGATCTAATGACCAGTGAGATAACATTAGGAGGTGAGGCCATTAGACTACAGTTAAATCAAGATGACTTCATCCTCATGAATGGGATCAGCCTCTTATAAAAAGCCTGCTACAAAAGAGGCTTGAGCAATCTCACTTGCTCCTTCTATCCTGTGATTATATATAAAATATAGCATCCATTAGGATGGGTCCTCTCTAAACGCCAAATCTCTTAGTGTTTGGATTTCCCAGCTTCCAGAACTGAGAGCAATAAGTCTCTACTGTCTATAAATTAACCACTCTAAGGTGTTTTGCTATAGAAGTTTGAAATCGCAAAGACACATCCTTCCCCACTGACATCACACAGAAAAGGAACTTCAAAGTGTATAGCTGAACTCATGTCTGATGTTAAAACCATGAAAAACTTTTTCTGGAAAAGTGAATTATTCTCTCGTATTGTGGATTAAAAGATGCACAGTTATTTTGAGACTCTTCATGTTCACACCATATCCTCTGTCTTTTACAGCATTAATGTGATCTCTAAGGTAGGCACTGTTAGGTTAACTTTTGAAAAGCACGCTGGGATGGAGAGTGAGATCCTAGTGGTAGAATTTTGCAGCTAGGCTTAAAGTTCTGTCATCAGATTGATTGGGTTAGCATCCCCACAACACCTTACTCCTAAAGGATCTTGCGTAACCCACTTGACCTTTTAATCAGGGCACACTTTCTTCATCTGTAAAATATAGAATGATAATGCATGCCTGATGGATTTGTTGCTATGTGTAAATTAGCTAAGACATGTAATTGAGTTAAAATGTTGCCTGGCCCAGAGTTAGTACTCAGTAAAGTTTAGCTCTGAATTTTATTACTAGTGCTGGAATTTATAGACTTGTCTTCATTGGTTTGCCCTGAATAGGCTCTTTTTTTTTAATGAAATGTGTATTTATACCATTTATTTTTCTACAAAAGGCAAAAACTCAACTCAGACTGGTTAAATATGGAAGATGTCTATTGGATTTTATACATCAAGCAATCCAAAGACATAACAAATTTAGATAGAGCAAGATACAGAGCCCAAATGGTGTCATTAGAACTGAGTTGTTCACTATACCTTTTAAAGCTCTCCTTTCTTGGCAGCTCCCCCTCATGGTTGAAAGGTAATTGCTGTCAATGCACGGGCTGGACAAGTCTAGGCTGAAATCCAAAGAAAAAGAGAATGTCTTTATTCTAGAATTTATAGGAAAAATAGGATGTCTTCTGATTGGCTAGGTTAGTCCATGTACTACTCTCAATTAAATTGCAAGATAGCATTAGATTTGGGACTTTTATAGACTAGGCCTGTATCAGTGCCCCTCCCCCAACATGCATACCCTAAGTTAGGCCTGGAGATAACACCACTGGAAGCATGTGGTGTTAAAATGGGGAAAACTGGGGTGTAAGAGCTGGTACAAAGGTTAAAGGATTCCAGACAGCAAAACAATAGATGCTCTCAGCTTACATGCAGCTCAACAGTACTATGAACTCAAACTCATCAGTTGGTCATGAGTTATATCTTGCATAAAAGAAAATATCAAGAAAGCAAGTCAGTCTCCTATACAAGCCAAAGAAACATACATTAATGTCTGCAATGCTTGGGTATGAAAATGTTTGCACTTTCAGTTCCTAACAATGAAGACACATTATTGGTTCTTTTTTGTTTCATCCCATGTCTTCCCTCTACCAGCAACAAGGGAAGGATGAGGATACCTGGCTTCCATGAACAGTTTCTCCATGGGGTTAGGAAGTGTAATCAAAATACCCCCCAAATATTCATTTCTTTCCCATCTAGTTGGTACACTAGCCTGAACCTATTGTACTGGAAGAACTACTAGCTTTATTTGGATGCTTCTTCTCCCTTAGATCCTGAGAATGTCTAGTTTGGGTTTTGGACCCTGAGGCCATTGCAGAGATAAAGTAGGCCCAGGCGTGGGACTTGGGAGAGGCAGGTCAGCCTCGTCCTTTGTTTCTTATCCACTCAAACCTGCCTCCCTTGGCTGCAGGATCCGTTTATGGATTCCAGATGAGCTTGCATGAGATCTACCTGAGTATTTGGGGTCAGATCCCTTGTACTTTTTGTACAAAATTTCCTTAGGGATGTCATGGAAGTAGCTGTGTCACAAGGCAAGAATTCAGGGGCGTCAAGACCCCAACTAAAGCCCCACCGTCACATTACACACTCGCTTGTATCTGATTATAAATTCCAGATGCAGCCTTTGAGAGCATTACTTGTTAGAGTTCTGTCTGTACGTTCCATAGTTGAAGATTTAAAGTATGACTAAGAAGGAAATCAAAGACGCATTCTGTTGCTTATGTTCTTGGGGGAATATAGGTCAGTAGTCTGAGCAACGCTGTCAAAATCCTTGTTAAGAATAAAGTAATGTGGCTTGGAGGACTAAACTCGAGTAAAGTATCTTAATGGACTGTTTACTAATATGATTTCCATGGGAGGAAGCTGGCCCTCGCTCACAAAATATTTCCAACTCATGCTAATAACCTAGGGGAATTTACTTTTTAACCCAAAGTCTGTAAAGCACTTTTATAAGGTACGCCTCTATACATTGTATGCTGTGCATCCTCCTCATTAAGAGAAAGAGTGAAGAATATCAGATTTTGTCAAATGAAGCAAAGGAAAATAATTTGTCTTTCATTTGTGGAAGAGAAAATGATGCCCCAGGGACTTGAATGCCTGCTCTGTATTACGAGGCCTTCTCTAATTGAACCTGCTTTGAAAAATGAGACTTTGTGAGTTATATCTTAGAAATTACCTCTAATTTAAAACACTCAGTAGTTTAGCATATGAGATTGTCACCTTCTGAGAGGAAAGGACTAATAAAGAGAAACCTGTGAGATATAAAGACATTATTTTCCCTCATGTGAGCTTAGTGGTTTAGGAAAGACTGATATACCAGGTTGTTTGTGATTTTTTTTCTAAACTTAATGACCTTTCCCACATGCATTCTCCCTAATTCCCATAATAACACTTTGTTTATACAGATAATTTTCTTTCCAGCGGGAGTTCTTACAAGCATTAATAACCTTATCTCATAAATCAACTCAGTGCACTGTTTAGTTTGATGGAGTGCAGGGCTGAGGACTGGAACTCAAATGACTCCATTTCTCCCTCGTGGGATTCCTGCATGAGATGCTGTTGGCATGAGGAACTAGGACTGGGCTGGGCAAGGAGGTCACCTGACACAGGGATGGGGACAAACTCTGAGAAACAGATGTCAAAGGCGGTTTCTTGTGAAGAAGCTACATCCTGAAGTTGTGTCCATTGTGAAGGATCATAAGTTCTTGCAGAGGGAGGCCTTTGATTATCTCCAAGGGATACCATAGTTCTTATTAATCTATAGATTCATTCACAAATTAAAAGTATCACCACTGGATAATTCAGAAAACCCAGCTTCAGTGGTCATAAACATAAAAAAAAAATTGATGGATAGTTCTGATAGGGGTTTTTGGTTGTCATCTTGACTACATCTGGAATGACCTAAATCAAACCCCAAAAGGTTGGGTACACCTGGGAGGGATTTTACCTGGGAGGGATTTTTTTTTTTAGTTACATCATTTGAAGATTTAATTTTAATCTGGATCTTATGAAGTGGGAAGATCTAGTTTTAATTTGGGCCACACCTTCTGCTGGTAGCCTGTATAAAGGACGTGGAAGAAGGAAGCTCTTTGGCTGCTTGCCCTCACCCTCACTGGCAAATCCATTCCTTCACCAGAATTAGAGGTCACTTCCTATGGGTCCCGGCCTGTGCTGAAGATCAGCAGAGACATCCGGCAGCATGGGTGAGCTCTAATTGGACAGCTATTGGATTCTTGGACTTTCTGAGGGTAGACAGCCATTGTTGAACTATTGGGACAACAGCTTTTAAGTCACTCTAATAAATCTAATTGTGTGTGTGTGTATGTGTGTGTGTGTGTGTTCAAGAAGATTTTTCATCTTTTCTCTATGGGAAAATACAAATCATATACTTCTTCTTTCAATGGGGAAGAACCAGAGTTTAAAAGGCAGTCACACTTAAGCAAAACCAAAGTCCAGCAGTGTAGTTCAACATCCTGTAACTCAATGTTAAGTACCTGGGATTTAGTCCTGATCTTTTTGGAGCCAGAAGACTTGGGAAACTCCACTTTTCTGGCTCTGCTATCTGAAGCACACGCAGCTTGTTTGGTAAATATAGTATGACTCCAGTCTACTGTTATCCCTGTCAGACAGCCCGTGGTTCTGGTACCGCTGATACCCGTTCATGTCAGACTAAAGATTCAGCTCTCATTAATAGGAAATAAGAATCATTGTGGTGAAATTGGGAAGTATTTTTTTTTCAGAGTCAGCAAAGAGGGTTGTTCAAGGGGCCAAAACTGTAGCACCAAACTAGTAGCAAAACTTGGCAAAGAGTGTCTAAGTTTCTTGCCTGGTACTGGTTTTGAAGTCAGGAGAGATGCAGGATTAAGGGGCTCGTGCAGAGGCAGGGGAACAAATAAATATGAAGAGACATAGAACAGAAATAATGTGCGATACAGTTCCAACTGGATAGGCAGGAGCTATCACTGTTTCTGAAGCCTCAAGTCTTGGCTATGACATACAAATAACCTGGCTTTGGAAAGTGGCTTTGCCTGTCTGGATTCCTCTTGCCCTCTCAGTGGCATGGAACATATATGCACTGTTGTGGTCATTCTGAACACTCAGAGAGAATATGCATGTAAAGTTATTACCCTAGATCTGACACCTTTGTTTTGCAAGGAGAACCTTGCTGAGACCCGAAGGCTTTAGAGGATAAATATACTTGCATCCGGAGTCAAGTACTTTTAGGATGGAAAACCTTTTTGACTCTTCTCAACATATACCAGGAGTCAAAAATCCATCTAAAGTGGACTGACGTTGACCCTTTCCAAGTTTTCAGGGTCAGCAATACATACATGAAATTAAATTGTTCTGTGGGTAGAATGATCTGAGTCCAGTGGACTGGTTGCCAAGAGTGTCTGAAGGTTGATAGATACAATAGGACTTGTCCAGAGACATTCATTGAATTAAATTCTTCATCAAAGATGGTGAACATGAATCTAAACAGACCAGATTGAGGCCATTGCTCTCATCCTGTGGTGATGATTTGCCTCAGCTGAAGAGAATGGGAAACAATACCTGCTACATTTCTCCCCACTGCCGATTTCATTGAATTTTGATTTGAGCAGGAATGAGCAAAGTTATTATGAGCTCTTATGAACTTGTCAGCTCACTTTTGAGGGAATCTTTCAAGCCATAGCTGAACTCCCCACCTCACCCCTACTCCAGAATAGACGGGTCTCCAGTGGTTGATGTGCTAGCCTCAACTGATGTAACTATGGCCAATAGCATCTCTTTGCAAATGCCTAAGAGATCTTTTCCCAGTTTGAACGTTCCCAGATAACAGGGAGCAGGTCTGGGCCTGGAGCAAGATAGCCAACTCCACCCACTTCTTACTTTTTAGCTTAAAAGAGGGCAGCTCAGTTTATCGACAGACAGGGCTTTCCCAGCAAGTGTGGCCATGGGAAGGCTGCATGACAGTTCACTTCTTGATAAGATTGAGTGCAGAGGACAGCTAGTGTACAATGTGTCCTGTAAAACTAGATAGAGTCTACAGTCGAAATATCCTCACATTGATTAGATAACTTGGCATGTCTTGGGAGACGTCACCATTCAGCTGCCGTGGTGTGTAAGCAGGTTCTCGACTGTGCTGTGCTGTCAGGGTATGTATTTGTGTTCTCCTTCGCTTGGACCTAAGCGACGCATGCGAAACTGTTTTAGAAATACAATAGACAACACAGGACGCAAAGGACTAAGTTCAAGTCTGAGAAATTCCATTTAAAGTTTTAAGAAATGATTTCATATAATTTGAAATTCAGATTAAAAACTACCTTTATTCCTATTATATAATGCTCGTGTCAATATTTATAAAATTTGCCCAATTTATAAAAAAAACACATAGATCAACCCGAGCTCTATTTGTTCCTTTTTCTAGACCACTTCTCTCTTGTTCTCCCCAACCCCAGAGAGACAATAACCATTGCAGCTTCGAGTCGTCATTCTCTTCTGTGTTTTTAGAACTTAACTATATGCTGACACATCAATAAACAAATTGCTCTTTATTTATTTTTCTTTGTGTATGTGTATGTTATGCTTGCATGTGTGTTTCTGTTCCTGTGTAAGTTTACACATGTGTGTACAGGTGCACACGCACTTGCACATATGTGTGAGGGCCAGAGATGATATCAAGCATCTTCCTCTATCCCTCTTCTACCTTATTCTTGTAAAACAAGTCCTCCCAATCCAATCCAGGGCTCACTGATAAGGCTCATTTTGCTAATCAGCTTGATCTCAGGATCCTCTCGGGAGCCTCTAGACATAGGTGAGCTGTGGTACCCACCCAGAATTTATGTGGGTTCTGTCCTTCTCTTTACACCCTGGACGGCCTGCTGACCTACTGTACTCGCCCTTGGGGGTTGGGGATGAGGTGACTTGGAATCAGTGACTCAGACTGCAGGAGCAGATGCTCGCCACCCACATTCTATTGGTCCCAAGCAAGTATGCCCTCCAAGTGGCAGACCCTGATTGTCTGTCATTGGTGACACAGGTCACCAGTCGCTAGGCTCTCAGGCAGGCTTCAGTTTTGCCCTCATGAGGATGTTGCCTCTGCGGGTTGTGCAGCCCCACTTGCTGTTTCCCAGCGTTTATACAGAGGCAGTGACCGCCTTGTCCATGAGGCCTGCCAGTCCCATTACACTCCTGCTTACACGGTATCCACTCAGCCACCTCCCTTCCCGCCCCCACCCCCACCCCGCAACCAACACCAACCACAGCTTCTGAACATATGTTTTTCTGGCACTTCCATTTTCAAAACTTTATGTTTGATATCTGTCCTCTTGGATGCCTATAGAACTAGATGATGAATTATATTTTACATTATAGTGTAGCCTAGTATATGCTCATAATAGAAATATCCCATAATTCAAATGTACAGCATTTAATATACTCTCCTATCAGCAGATGCTTAAATATATTTTAAAATATGTTGTCTATTATAAACAAAGCTGAAGTGAACATCCTTTTTAAAGACCTGCCTAGATCATAGATATCCACAGAGCATCTAGCATCCGTTAATAAAGTCAACAGATGCTTCTGTGATCACCATATGCTGTTCTGGGGCCATCTTACTTTTGCTTGCAAGACATAAGTATTATAAGTTCAGGAATTTTTGAGGTAGTTATTAAAATTGTAATTATAAAAGCTAAAATTATGTAAACGTATAATGGAACAAATTAAGCTATAATAGCCCTTCACATCTCCGAGCCCACCATTCTAATTATTTCACCGTGGTTTTCCACTATATGTGCTCTTGAGATTAATGACCACTGTGTTTTTGAGGTGAAAACATGATCCAGGGTTCTGGACTGCAGTCTTCCCAACTTTACATAATTATAGTTTTAGCTTCAAAATAGTCATAGAGGAAGTACTTAGACCACAGAAATCAACAATGCTTCAGAAATCAAGGCTAATTTTATCTTGTTGCTCATTGTATAGACTGTCAACAAACATTTACTATTAAGGTCCAACTAGTAAATATTTTATGTTTTACTTGGCATGGACATTGTCAGTATTGCTCTTCTTCCTCCCCCCTCTCTTTTTCTCTCTCTTTGTCCAGATGTGTGTGTGTGTGTGTGTGTGTGTGTGTGTGTGTGTGTGTGTGTTTAAATAGAGAAGATAAAGCCAGTCAGATAATGGGCTATACTTTGCTAACACCGGGTCTAGACATAGAAAAGCAAATCACATTTAACGTGGGATGGGTTGTGTGTGTAGTCTTCACCCTATGCAGTGCAAAGCTCGAGGGAATCGTTGGAAAGCTTGGAGAAGTGTTGCTCCAGTGTTTGAAAACTACCCCCCACCCCAGTGCAGCAAAGAGGCTTACCCTTCACAAACAAATCAGCTCGTGACATACGTGTTCATTATTTATGTCACCTTCGTTTTCCTCGTTAATGTTAGAGAAAGCATAAACCCATGTTCATCAGAAACCACACCTGGAGATGCAGTTGTTAAACGTTCATCAACACTACTGAATCAGCCCATGAAATTTATGCAGAAGAGGAGTCCTTGTTCATCTGATTAAGACCCCTTATTACACTTAAATTGCATATCTTCTCTCTCTTAAACATGCACACATGACTCTCGCCCACTGGGTTGGCACACCTTCATTAGTCTTGCTATGGTCTTCTTTAAGCTGTTTTTAAATTTTTGTAAATGTAAATCATCATTACTGTTATTTTATGTTGTGACATGCCTTTGTGGTGGTGACCCTCTTAAAGTCAGAACCTACACTGCAGTTATTCTTTTCTTTAGTGTTTTATTTGAAAGACAGGCTCACAGGGCAGAAAGAGTGCTCTGTGGGGAAGAACATATCCCTCCCTTCCGGAGGACCAGTAAAGTTCCCAGCACTCACCATGGGTAGCTCGCAACCACTTGTAACTCCAGTTCCGGGGGCCTGTGATGCCTTCTCCTGGCCTTTGTGGGATCAATCACATATGTGCATGCACATACACATGCAGGCACAAACATATACACATACTCATACACATACACACACACACAAATAAATAATTTTATTTTATGCTCATGGGCTATTGTAGAAAAAGGATGCAACATGATTTCTAAGAGTCAGAGGTTAGGTAAACCAGGACAAAACAATGCCTTCTGGACATGACCAGACCACTGAACTGATGTCCCCATAGCAGCTGTGGCTGCCTAAGCAAGACAAGATCAACATTCTAGCATGGGATGGGGGAGGGGAAACGACTCACAAGCCACACCCTTAACAGACAGTAAATGGCCATTGACAGTACATGGCTTCTAGGGAAGGGAGGTTACATTATAGATCCCAGGAGGGCCGGCCACACCCCAGAGCAAGGCTCCATACTCACGCTGTATGAGCAGCAGAAATTCAACTTAGTTGATTTTTTTCCCCCACAGAGGAGGTTGGGAGAGGTAAAAGTGGATCCAGGAGGAATTAAGGGGAGGAACTGGGGACTATATGTTCAAATTACTTTGTATAAAATCCTTAAACATTAATAAAATGTTTTACATTTTAAATATTTTATATTTTTCATAATAAAAGATTTTAATAATAACGAAGGGGTGCATCATTATACTTCATCAGCGTTACTATCCGGAAAAATCAAGATTAGCCGCATCCAGTGCGCAGGCGACACTCTGCATATAATAAGCACTCAGTGCAGGTTAGCTGTCAGAGCTGTTAGCAGTTTGCACGGTATTAATTCCATCTCCACCAACCTTAGTGCTATGGCAGCTCAAGATCCCCAAATAATCCCCGGCCCACTGGACTTTTAGGTTCCGTACGGAATGTACCAATTACCAAAGAGCTAAAACGAAATTGCTCCTAACGTCTCCAGCACAAGGCGTTTGATGATGGAGTGGTGGTGCACAGATGAGTAAGACCTCAACGGGGCTCCCTGCTGCAAAGGGCTGACAGTCTGGCGGAGGGATCGTCCTACATAGATGGAAATAAGAAGAGGCTGTAAGTGCCAGGGTGTTGGAGATGAGAGGAGATTCTGTTTTCTGTGATGACAGGGAGGGACTGAGGAGGAGGTAGGTTCCTCTGCCCCTCACTCTGTACAGATCATTTTCTCTCTATGAAATACCCTCGCCCCCCCTCTCTCTTTTGTACCAGGAAAGGCTCACATCTGGAATAACTAAGGCAAATGTTGCCACATGAACAGCTCCGAGAGTCCCCGGAGACACCGGCGGCGGCTTCCATTCTGAAAAGCCTTTCCAAATTCCTAACAATCACAAACAGCATTCTCACATCCCATAAAGTGCTGGAGCCAGCCACGCCAGGAACATTTCACATCCTTAGTAATGGTCTCCATGTCTGACGCGGGGGACATCTGCCTGGAGTGCACTGGGTGTGCATTGCAGCAGGAAGCCTCCTGAAAGTGATGCTTGCCGAACGAGGCCCATGCAAAGTGACCTCGCCCGTGGCTCTGTGAGTGACCTCGCCTCTTTCCCTCTGCACCCCCTGTGATAGTTCTGATCTGTGAGGTGCTGGAGGACCCTCACCAGGAAGGGTTTGGGGAGAAAGCGTGATACCTAAAGAATGGGTATCACGTAGGCTAGCCAGAAAGGACCACATAATGTGAGTGGAGTTTTGGGGCTGGGAGAAGGACTATGGGATGGTATCTTTTCTTCCCTTGAGCTGGTAGGTTTCTGAGAGAACCAGTAGCTGTCTGAGTCATGCCTGGCGACGCCCTGATGGGGGCCCACTAAGCATCTCCTTCCCTCCTCCTCATCTAGAGCATGAGATGAACATGGAGAACATGGGTCAGGCCAATCAGTCACCTCCTAACAAGCCCTGGGTAGCACCTCATTGTGCTGAGCTCAAAGGCCTGTGAGGAAAACACAGAGATTAGTTCCCCGGCTTTGGTCTATACAACACAGAATGGCTTGTCAGCGGAGGCTACCACATGCTCACTAAATGAAGCCGCTGAATTTGCTCCTCAGAGGACTGGTTAGAGTGTGAGAAGAGAACACATTTTTCTGGGAAAAGGGCCATTCTTATTGGGGGTGGGCAAGGGTCTTGAGCAGAGGCAAAGTTGTCTCCATATTCTCATATCCACATCTCAAATGAAATTCTGACTGATCACTGGGCACCCAGTACCATGGTCTCTTCCCACCCCACCTTTGTCTCTCCCACCCTTACTGTTCTCTCTCTGTCTCCTCTCTTTCCTTTACATCACCTTTCTATTGTATTATTATCTGATTCCTATGCTGACTAGTTTTATGTCAACCTGACACAAGATAGAGTCACCAGAGAAGGGGGAATCTCAACGGAGAAAATGCCTTCATAAGACCAGACTGTAGGTAAGCCGGTGGGGCATTTTTAAAATTATTGATTGATGAGGGGGGCCCAGCCCATCGTGGGCGATGCCATTCCCTGGACAGGTGGTTCTGGGTTCTAAAAGAAAGCAGGTTGAGCAAGTCATGGCATATAAGGCAGTAAGCAGCACCTACCATGGCCTCTGCCTCAGTTCCTGCCTCCAGATTCCTGACCTGCGTGAGTTCCTGTTCTGATTTTCTTCAGTGACATACAGTGTTGAAGAAACATAAGCCTAATCAACCCTTTCTTCCCCAAGTTGCCTTGGTCATGGTGTTTCGTCACAGCCGTAGTAACCCTGACTAAGACAATACCTTTGATTTTCTTTTCCACAATTATTTTTGAGTGCTGAGGGTGTGTTGGTGGGATGGTCAACCAGACGGCCATAGTTTGTACTTTTAAAAAGTAAACACTGCAATGAACTAATCTGCCATAACTAGTCAAGCAAATCAATGATTCTAAGACACAATAAGGAGCTGGAGAGATGGCTCAGAGGTTAAGAGCACTGGCTACTCTTCCAGAGGATGCAGGTTCCTTCCCCAGCACCCACATGGATGTTCACAACTGTCTGTTACTCCAGTTCCAGGGGATCTGACACATAGACATATATGCAGACAAAGCACTGATGCACATAAAATAAAAATCAATAAATGGGTAAAACAACAACAACAACAACAAGGCCCTGCCTCTTGTCTGCTATGCAGTGGCTTCAGTGAGGGCCTCCCCTTTGCCCTCACCACCTACACCAGGCTGGAGAGTTGGTCCCGACAGGATCATGAGACAGGAAAGCTGTCTCTGCCCCTCACCTGATGCAGCACTCGGAAGAGCAGGCCTGGGCTTCACCTTGGCAG
This sequence comes from Apodemus agrarius, assembly GCA_964023405.1. Classification (NCBI taxonomy): domain Eukaryota; kingdom Metazoa; phylum Chordata; class Mammalia; order Rodentia; family Muridae; genus Apodemus; species Apodemus agrarius. Next base: position 19,031,577 of record OZ030015.1, read on the forward strand.
CCCAGTGCAGCTGCCCTTGATGGCAAGGGTGCAGGTGAGCTGACACGAGGGTGTGGACATGGGAGAGCTGGCCCTGCCACTTGTCTGCCATACAGTGACACAGGTGAAGAAGAGATGCCCATCTCCTACCCCTTGCTACCAAAGGCAGGCAGAAGAGCTGGTCCCAAGATAGTCAGAGTAAGAGATCAGACTCTACCCTACAGCTGCTGCATCCCTTTGGAGAGCAGGCCCTGTACCTTGCCCGGTCAGCAGAGCAGAGCTGGCCCTTCTAATAGAGGTTGCCAGTAAGTCAGGCCCAAAGGCATGAGAGCCGGAAAGCCAATAGACAGACCATATCAGATACCTCTCATCCCTAGATCCAGGGCTTCGAATTGGCCCACCCCAACATCTAGCCCATCGACGAACTGCTGGAGATCATAAAGAGGCCAGTCCTACAGATTCAAAACTCCAGGATCTCCACGATACAAGGCAACAACAAGATATACGAGAGGAGCCCCAGTGGGATTCCAGTCTTGATAGAGTATCAGAAGCCAGAAGCCTCGTTCCTAGACCAGCAACTCATTGCAATGAACATCGGTAAGCAAAGAAGTGTGGACAAAGGGTATATTGTGGGACAGACACACTGACATACTGAAGCTCCCACAGTGAGAATTTTTCTCTGTTGTGGGGAATGTTGCAAGGATGGAGGGCAAGGACAAGCAGAGGGGGAGATGAGTGGGATTGGGGTACATGACGTGAAATTCACAAAGAACCAACAAAAAGTTTTTAAAAAAGAAAATAGTTAAATTAAAAAAAATAGGATGTGGTAAATGACATGAATTCATCATACTGAGACGAACAGGAAGAATTGTAGAGGCATCTAGGCATTTATTTGGGCACCTCGTGTCTCTAAAGAAAAGTGTCTTTGGAGGGTAGCGTTGCAGCCGAGCCCCTTAGAGGCCTGAGGTGAGAAAGGGATGGAGAAAAGAAGGTGAAAGTTTACCCAAAACTACTTAAAGAAGTGGCCCTTTGTGGGGGCAAGAGAGGCAACCCAAGCCACTGTTTGGCAGCTCAACTGACCTACTGGTTTAATTTATGCACACACATACACAGGCACATGCACACACACACACACACACACACACACACACACACACATGCTTGCACACAAAAGGGCGACTTGCTAGACTGTTATGTTCAGAATTTCAGTGTCTCTTGGGTTCAGCAGTGCAATGGTCCATGTATTGCTGGTCATAGAGGTGAGCAGAGCACCAGGCCACAGTTACTACTTCTGATATATTTGCTCAGCAGCCTAATTAATGCACAGGTCATAGCTGGGAAGGCAGTCGACAGTGGACAAACCCCTTGTACCCACCCCAAGGCTCTTGTTCTTTAAAATCCATGTAAGCGATGAGCTTTCAGGTTAAATGCATCCTACCCCATCTTAATTTATGTGTCCGAAGTTCTTCCATAGCTCTCCGTGCCTCTTAAAGCAGATGAACAAATTCCTAGATGACAGAGAAATGAGAGATAGGAGTAACTTTAACAATCATTATAATGGATGCTTTAAAAGCATTAGCTTTCTATGAATATTATAAACAAAGTTATCATTTAAGTAAATCCATTTTGTTAACGTGACTTTCTTAATAAATATTAAAGGAGTGATCATGTATGTAAATACAGGGAAGATGTGAGGCTATAAAAGTCGCATAAACCCATAAAGCGCCAACTTAGAGTTTGTACAGCTTAAATTATACTCCTCTCCTCAAAAAATTAACATATGGAAGCCCTAATCCCAAGTGCTTCCAAGTGTGAGTGCGGATCGAGACTACTGTCTCTACTGAGGCATTCTCATTAAAATGAGACCATTAGGACAGTCCCTGGTCTAACTAGTATCTTTATGAACTTGGGAGATGTGGACACAGGGATAGGTATACATAATGAAAATACAGCGTGAAGACACCCAGGGAGAGGGCAGCCATGTACGACTGAAGAATGAGGAAACCGAATGCCCCCTTACGTTTCCCAGAAGGAACCAACCCTCCAACACTATTAGTCTCTAGAGATATCAGAGAGTTCACTCCTGTGGCTCAAGCCACCCCGTTAATGAGATGCCAGGAAATCAACCCTAGCGATTTCATACAGAATTTGCCTTCATATACTTGAAGCCAGTTGGGACATAGGAAGATACTCTTCATTCTTTAAGCCAAATAATGGAGACACCATTAGCTTTGGGATCCGATTTCTTTGTGTTGTACTCCACAGGGGTAGCGGTAGTCCCTAACTTGTGAAATCTCCCTAGAAATGAAGTCCCCCAGTCGCCATTCAGTTCGACCCTTCTCTCACTTTAAGACTCTGTTTGGAAAGCACTATGTCTCCAAGGAATCCAAAAATGTCAATCATCTCCACAGCTGGATGGAAAGGAGAGTAAAGGCAGGTCCCATGGGGGAAGCCAAGAGGTTGGAAGAGCTGTCTAGACAGACAGCCTCAATATTTAAACTCGTCTGTACATATGTGAATGATCCCAGAAGCTCCCGATGCTACACTAAGCCTCCAGACAGTCTCTTGGGGGAGGAGGGGGCTGGCCACCAAAGACGTTGCTTGATGGCGGCAACTGAGGGGCACAGGACGGTTGGTGGAAAAGGCTGTGCACCTCGAATCTAGATCCGAGGATGACAGTTCTTGCTGTGTCTGCTCGCTGTGGCCTGTCAAGCGTGACTGGAGCTCAAATTTCCTACTCCCTGGCAAATCCCAGGACTCAAAGTCCTCAGTACGTTCTGTTTAGTCTGTATATAACAGGATGAGGAAGTTCTATTCTCAAAAGTAAGTTCTTTTAACAGGGAACAAACCTGTATGTCTTCCTTTGGTTCTTATTAAAACAAAGGCTCCTTCGTCAGTGGCCGCTTGGACACAGGCGCTTATCTCCTGGCATTGTGTTATTCTCTTGAAGGGCAGCATCTGAGATGAGAATAAAAAAAAAAAATGTGAAGAGTCAGTCAGATGAAACCAAATCAAACTCCGTCCCTCATGTGAGAGATGGGATAGTATGCTGTCTTCCAGCCCTGTTTTGGGAGAAACTATGGGCGAGAGTTTGTTTAGCTTGGGGGAGGCAGGGTTTCTCTGTATAGCCCTGGCTGTCCTGGAACTCACTCTGTAGACCAGGCTGGCCTCGAACTCAGAAATCTGCCTGCCTCTGCCTCCCAGAGTGCTGGGATTACAGGCGTGCCCCACCACCACCCGGCTAGCACTGTTATTTTACCTTCTCTTCCTGTCTTCAAAAGCTCAATGGCAGAAATCAATCCCGCCACCCACTTTCTCCCTCCTCTCCTCCAGTGCCAGCCACCACTATCCCGCACGCCTAATAACAACTTGGTCCTTGGTGGCATTTCTAAACTTGGCATTGGGCTTGATAATTATCCACTCATTTTTTTCTTCTCTCTTTGGGGTTCTTAGCCAATAATAGTAGCAAAGAGAGCTTATGGAATTGCAATTTCCAGGATGGGCTTTATTAAACCCTCCGATGTGAGCTGCTGGTCATTTGTATTTTTATATACGGATTGACTTTGAAGTCATGGGGGCCCTCCCACTGCTTCCTCTCTGCCATGGCCTACGTTTAAACTTTCGCTGGCCCCTCCGGAGCCTGCACAGCTGGCGTTAGTCAGCCGGCTGTCTGGAAGGCTGCAGCCTGCTCTGCCCTGGTGTGTCAGAAAGCTGAAGAAGATGCTGACCCATTAGATATTCCCTTGCAGGCAGATTCAGAGCCGTTCTGGCATGCCTTCTGCGTGAGAGCAGGGGAGGAGTGAAGCCAGGGCCACTTGCGGACCAGATGGGATGAGGTGAGAGTAGTCAGAGCTCATTAGCCACCATTAGGCCAGAGTATCTCCACTCACTTTCTGCAAAGTGGCCTTGAGGGAGGTAGCGATTGCTTTACTGGGTGGAAAGATCACAAAGGTCTTGGTAGAGGGTGTGCACCCCTTTTCTGAAGGGTGAAGTCAAGAGAAAAAAGCGTTGCCTTTAATAATCAGAACCCACACAGAACCTCTCCAGACACTAGACTGGACCACTTTCCTTTGTGAATAGCAAAAGGAGCGAAAGAAATATAAACCCAGAAGAGGGAGACTTTTCCCTGCCGAAGCAAAACATCATGGGTGCATTCACTTAACGCCAGAAACTAGACCGAAGAACCCGGAAGTCCCGGTACCTACAACTGTCCTTCGCTCATTGACTCTGGCTGGAATGCGGAAGGCCCACCCTGAGAGCATCCACACACCTACACCAGCGCAGAGTTCTGGTTGGCACTTGGTAGCATCACACAAGAGCTGAGACGTCTTTGTGAGAGAGCTTTGATCAAGCGGCCTTAGGCAGTACACGGCTTATCCAATCCCCAATTCAGTAGGCTCCGTCTGCTGCCTGTCACCTTCTCTTCTGTACCAGGAGCCCTAAGGGTCAGGCTGCAAAATCAAAGCCTCATCTGAGTGGCTGTCCTGTCACTCTGGACCAAAGGGAACAGAGGGAAAGGTCTTGTGGACTCTCTTTCCCCCTCCGTCTTTTGGAACGTTTTTAACTTAAATGTCTGTTTACTACATAAATATTATGAGAACTCTAAAGGACAGATGTTTTCCTCCTTTTTCTCATAGGTGTATATGGGTGAGACTCAGGAGTCAAAGAGACCTAGATGTAAAACTCTAGCTTGGCTTCTGACTTATAACACAAAAGGATTTTCAGTAGTTCCCCTCTATCTGAGAGGAATCTATCCCAAGAGGTCAGAGGATGCCTGAAATCATAATTAGTACTGACAGGCAGACAGATGCACACATGCACACACACACACACACACACACACACACACACAGAGAGAGAGAGAGAGAGAGAGAGAGAGAGAGAGAGACCCATACATATACATATATGATAAACTTTATAAATTAGTAACAAACAAGCACTTAAATAATGATAACAAGGTCATGTCATTCCTTCCAAACGAGCTGTCTGCTCAACCGTCCCTCTCAGTGTTCACATGCCACAGAAGAACACGGTACTGAAACTGTGGAATGCTGAACCCCAGATACACAGTCACGGTGAAACCACGGCAGTTGTCTGGTCGGTGTGTGAGGGGACACTGCAGACGCAGCCTTAGATCCCGAGAGCGAAAGTATCCTGAAGTCTCTGCTTCTGTTGTCAGTCTGTTGCTCTCCTTTCTCATTTTTGCCTAGAGATGCAAAGATATTTTCATGTATTATCATAGATGTAACTTTACTTTCTATGCTTTCCATCTAACAGGTGGATTTGAGATGAGACTGTCTCAAACACACACACACACAAACCCTACCACCTCTGCTACTTGTAAGGTGACATACAACGACTGAAACTCAACTCATTTGAACGGAAAGATCGAGTCCGTGAGATTGCGTCTTAGTACCTCGCTCTCAGAGTCACCACAAGAAAGACCGAACAGTGGTCTCTTGAGTCCATCTGCCATGATTTATGTAAGGACTCCTTTTCTGTTTCTCATTTTTCCCCTTAAAAAGTTTGCTTGTACCTTGAATATTTCCCCCCTTTAAGTTGTTTTCTTGGGGCGGAGTTCTAGAGAGACCTTCAGTTTTAGTTAGAGGACCAGTGAGCTCTGCTCACACCAACATTTGTCACTTCTCTGCTGGGCTCCTCTGTAGGTCTGACTAAGAATTAGGTCTGTTGACAGAATTGACTCAGAAACAATAGGAATTGTAGGGAAAGCGCCTGGTGCTTGTCACAGTCTGGGCGGAGGGGCAAAGAACAAAGAGCTAGAATTCTTCTCTGAAGGTCTGGTCAGTCTCAGCGAGAAATTTAAAGAATGGGAAAGGACATTTCACTCAAGCTGAGCTGTCAGGGAAGCCAGGAAGGGCAGGAATTCACTAAAAGGTGCAGTGTGAAAGTCACTTAAATGCCTGCCAGTCGGGGGAGTGAATAAATAAAATACCCTGGGGGGCTCTTTGGCAGGCTTTCATAAAGAGTTGAAAATGAAGTAAATCAATAAATTGCAATGTAAAGAATCCTCAAAAGTCTTGATTAGAAAGATTACATTTATAGCGTGATGCTATTAACATAATTTTAAAATCACATATAAAGGGATCTTCTATTTTTCATGAATACTAACAAACACATTTGTTTAATTATTTCTTCCTAAAATAAAAGTTGTTAATTAACATGGGAAAACATAAATGCTGAATTCACACATGAAAACAACTGTCTTCTGAAGCCTGGTGAAGATATTAGACATTTCCTTACTTTTTTAAGATATATGTTATAATTGCTATCTATAGTCTCAACCTATGCATTTAAAGTATCTAAAATAAACAAGGAAATATACATCTACACTATGGCTACCATTGACTCTAGAAGATAGAAACAGAAATGAATAAATTTTCCTATAATACCTTTCATTTTAAAAGGAAAGGGATGTACATATGATAAAAAATTGAGAAGATTTATCTTTACTGTTTCCTGTATTTGTTAAGTTTTCCAAATTATTGTCAACATCAATGAGAGAATGTCTAAAGAGGAAAGGTACCTAAGTGATGACTGGGAAGGAAGAGGAGAGGTACATGGGTGATGGGTGGAAGTGGAGGGGTCTGTAACTGAGGGGTTGGGAAGGGAGGGATATGTAGGCAGTGGGTTGGAAAGAAGAAGAGAGGCCTATAAGTAATGGCTTGGGGAAGAGGGGTTATATAGGTGATGTGTTAGAAGAGAGGTACATGTAGCTGAGGGGTTGGGGTGAGAGGCATATATAGGTGTTGGCCTGGAAGGAAAAAAAGAGGTTTATATAATATGGGTTAAAAGGAAGCAAGAAGGAAAGACCCTCGAAGGGCAGCAGCAGCTCCTCCGGGTCTTTATGAACAAGCAAACTAGTGTAGATATTGTTCTTGCTACCGTTTGCCAAGTCAGGTTATTCTTCTACATTAAGTTACCTCTAAGCTACTGCTGACTTGTGATATTTCTAGTTATAGGGCAGTAGCAGCAGCAGCAGCAACAACAGCAGCAGCAGTAACAACAACAGCAACAACAGTAGCAGCAACAGCAGCAGCAGCAGCAGCAACAGCAGCAACAATAATAGCAGCAGCAGCAACAACAGCAGCAGCAACAGCAGCAGCAGCAATAGCAGCAGCAGCAACAACAGCAGCAGCAATAGCAGCAGCAGCAGAAACAGCAGCAGCAGCAACAGTAGTGTGGTGGTTTGAATATGCTTGGCCCACAGAGAATGGAACTGTTAGGAGGTATGGTCTTGTTGGAGGAAGTGTTTCACTGTGGGGGTGGACTTTGAAGGTCTCCTATGCTCAGGCTCTACCTGTCTCAGAAGAGACCTTCTTTCTAGCTGCCCAAGTATGCCAGTCTCTTCTCATTCCCTTTGAATCAAGAAGCAGAACTCTTAGCTCCTTCCATAGCATCCATCCCCTGACTGCATGCTGCCATGCTTCCTATGATGATAATGGACTAAACCTCTGAAACTGTAAGCCAGCCCCAATTAAATGTTTGTTATAAGAGTTGCCTTGGTCATAGTCTTCATAGCAATGGAAACCCTTACTAAGACAAGCAGCAACAACAGCAAAAGCAGCAGCAGCAACAGCAACAGCAAGAAACTCTCAGAGTTATAGCAACCATTTTCCATGGAACTTGACCCACAATCTTTACCAACATTGGAATACAGAGTTTTCTTATGTCCCTCCCCCCTCCCAATTTGGACAGCTTAAATGAGTCTCATATATTCACATTCTGTTTTCCCTCGTGCCTGGTGATAAATCAGCTATTATTGTGCTTACAAGAAAAATCTCATTCAGGTTCTGACCTTGAGGAGCCAATGCTATAGACTGAAAACCAAGACCCAGAAAGGAAACAGCACACAAATGCTTGTCTCCAAATGATAATGAAAATATGAAATTCTACCTGAAGGAACAATATGAAAACCTATTGAGTAGCCATACATAGTTTATGAGCTCAAATGTATTAGATTACGGAAATGAACAAAGATGCTAGTAAGTTAGCAGAATTTTTAAAAAGAATCAGAAAATTGGTAAAACAAACAAACAAACAAAAGCAACAATAAAAACCCAGACAGTTCACCAATAAGTAGACGCAGTGAATTAGAAGGGTGAGAGGAGAATGACAGAGCTGATTTCCAGAGGTTGGAATGACGGATGTAGGGCTTAGCTAAGAACTATGGGAAGCCAGAAGGAAGATGTGCTGGATGATAGAGCCAGAAGCATTGAGTTTTACATTCTGAAAAGTGTTGTACATCGGGAATAAGAATAATGATTCACACTGAGGGTTTAGAACACTGAATCTAAAGGAACAATATACTGATGAGCCAGTAGCAGTTGTAAAACTGGGCAGACTTGATGATGAATGTGTAGGATTCCCTGGAAGAGATGGACCCACAGGCAGCCTGCAACCTACACAGAGGCTTACCCTGAAACTAAGGCAGACTGGGGGTGGTGGAAAGCCAGCTTCCTGGACTAACTACTGAAAATGAGTGCGTGTGTTCATTGTTACGTAAGTTACAATAGTTCCCCACTCCCCGTCGAAATGCTGAACTCCCACACTCCCAGTAGTAACCTGTCCTCTATCCACTTACCTGCAGGACTAACAGGGATCTCAGGGTAAATCATACCTCCTCTGTGAAATCTTTTCTCCTCCAGGCCACAGCAGTCTCTCCTCGGAAACCCCAGTCCTTCTGGCCAAACTATTATATTCTTTGTTTAAACTAACTTAGCACTAGCTTACAAGTTATTGCTGAACTCCATGATAATTATGCATAATTATAGGTGTGGTTCTGATGCTAAGGTCCTATTCCCCAATTGGATCTTGATCTATCAGTAAAGAAGCCATGGGCCAATTGCTGGGCAGAAGGAATAGGTGGACTTCTGGGTCCCTGCAGGCAAGAGACAAATGCAGGGGAGAGAGGGGGCCATGCTTCAGAGATAGAAAAGCCAAGCAGCCATGTGAGATCTTGGGCAGAGTGGCCACAGGCCACTTCTACACCTGTACAGGTGGGCATTTGAGGATGTTTAGCTGGGACTAGATGTAACTGAGCAACTAAAGTTGAGGGCAGGTCTTGGAGAAGTTTGGAGCTAAGAGTTGATAAGGGCACGCTTCTCTAGGCGGGCGATAAGTAGCACCCAGCAATTGTGCCAAAACGGCAAGTTGAAATTGGACAACTTTGTGTGTCTGTGGGTTTTTTTTCCCCGGTGGATCCAATGGGGTCCCTGAGTAGAGGAAGAAGGGACTGGGTCATGAATGAAATGTGTCTTGGACACATGAGTTCAGGTTCTTTGGGTACTCTCTGGAACCTTACATGGTAGAAACTTTGCCATGCTAGTAGAGAAGCCAGTGTGCTATAAATGCTGCTGCTGACCACTGAGGTCCTGCCTACTTCTCAAAATCAATCAATCAATGAATCAAGACATTGTGAGGTCCTGCCTACTCCTCAAAAATAAATAAATAAATAAATAGATAGATAGATAGATAGATAGATAGATAGATAAGTAAATAAACAAATCAGATTGTAAAACCCTCTTTCAGAAAAATGCCTGAGGCTGTTGCAATTTCTACAATGTTATTTTGATGGGCAGAGAGCTGTATTTAAAATCAAGGCACTAAAGAACTATTTCAAACATTGTTCTTCTAACTCTGTAGCTTCAGGCATTCATCAACTTCTCCCAGACCCTGTAGAGTTTGGGATTCTTCTAGAGCACAGTTAACTTAAAATACGGGCGACGGAGCAGTCATCCTGTTTATCTCTGACACTCATCCTTGTTTCCCACTTTTCCCTTTCTTATCGGAAGTCAAACGCAGCATGTAAGTAAGATGTGTGGTTAAAGGAGTTATTACTTGTTGTCGAGGGAGGAATCATAACTGAGCTGGGTTAGCTTGATGGCCCCTCTGCTGAAATTCAGAACCTCTTATCTTTGCTCCCACTTCTTCTGTCTAGACACTTGACAATGATTTGCAGGAAATTAAGGCACTTACCCTGCTGAGAAGCCAAAGTTAAAACATTCCTAAACATAATTTTACCCTGTGTGTGTTTAATGCAAGTCAATGTTAATTCAAAAGGAAAAGAGAAATGGTTTGCCTCTCTCCTGTTTTACTCTCTCTCTTTTTCTCTATTTCTGTCTTTATCTCTCTCTTTCTATCTCCCACTGTCTCTCTGTCTCTGTTTGTCTGTTTCTATCTCTTTTTCTCTCTGCCTCTCTTTCTCTCTGTCTCCGTCTGTCTCTCTCTGTCTCTGTCTGTCTCTGTCTCTACCTCTCTCTCTGTCTCTCTCTTTCGGCTTCTCTGTCTCTGCTGCCTGTCTATCTGTCTATCTCTTTCTCTTTTTCATTCTGTGATTGTGATTAGCCCACTCTCCTTCAAACAAAGCTGTGTGGTTTTTCAATCTGGTCTTTCAGGGCTAGTGAGCTCGTCAGATTATTTAAGATATAAAATATAGGCCCCTCTTCTCTGCCGACAGGAAATGGGAGGAGCTAAGGCTCTTGCATTCAACCTTTTTCTGTTTCTTTTGATTTTGCTCTTTCTCACAAAAGTTGAAAATATTTTTCTTCTCTCAACACGTGTTGGAAAAATTGCCCAAAGTGAAACCCTGGCTCTAGTTGAGCAAATGCTCTGATATATTCAGGTTAGGGTTCCAGGGTTTAGTATTATCATCTGGCCTCCAGGTTGTGAAAGAATGAAAGAAATGCTTCCCACTGAGAGGGAAGGAGGGAGGGAGGAAGAGAGGAAGGGAGAAAGGGAGGGAGGGAGAGAGACAGGGAGACAGGGAGAGACAGAGAGACAGGGAGAGACAGAGACAGGGAGAGACAGAGAGAGAGACAGAGAGTTAGTTGAGGTTTACCTTTCTTGGAGAAAGCCAGAAGGGATGAGGGAATGTTATTGTTGGGGGAAGGAGAAAAAGCTACAACCACCTAAGTTGCCAGCTCTAAGAAAACAATTTAGGAGAGAATGCAAAAGGCTTATCAACAGCAATTTGTCTGTCTCCCCTCTGCTCCCTCCCCTGCGAAGCGCTTTAAATGCCGGAGGGAAGATGGAAGTAAGTCAAACACCCACGCTGAGGACAAAACTGCTCTCACAGACATACAAAGTACAGGAAGAAGGCCCAGTACAGGTTACACTGCGGGACTAGCTAAGTTTGTTAATTTTATTTTGTTCACTGTTGCACAATAGGCCCCGTTATCCTCAGAACGGATGAGAGTGAGATAGGATGGAGAACCCCGGGTCTGGGGAGATGGCTCTGCTGGAAACGTGCCACCACACAAGCCTGAGGATGTGAGGTTGGATCCCAAGCACCCGTGCAGAAGCACGATGAATCTATAACCCCAGGGCTGGACGGGCAGAGATGCTCCCTGGAGCCCACTAGCTTGCCGGTGAGGTGCAGGTTCAGCGAGAGACTCTGCCTTTAAAAATAAGGTAGAGAGAGCAGTATAGGAAGACACTCAAAACCATCCTCTGATCGCTTGCTTCAGCTTGGACCCTACTGTTCTCTGGTGCTTCTACTAGTGCTAAGTGACACTTATTCTAGTGCTTACCAATGAAATCAGCCAGCCCCTCACATCTCCAGCCCAAGCCTTGATTGTGCCTAGGAATATTCCACTTATGGTCTTGAAATAAGTCGGATACAATTTGATAGATTCTCTATTGGAGATTAGATTTTGTTTGAACCCAAGCACGTTCTGGGGGAGCATATATAAATAAATAGTGATCATTTCTCTTCTGCTTTAGTGATTAGTCTGAACACGAAATCCTAGGGACCACCTGCTCCGTGGCTTCTGGGAAGGAGAAGGGCAAAGGGCATAATACATTCTTTTATAGCTGGTTGTCCTTTGGTCCACGTTTGATAGCTGGCAGTGTTGTAGTTATGGCAACGAGGCATCTTATCATACCTCAAATATCTATGCCACACGAATGCTGAGAGGACAGACTAAATGAAGGCTTATAAAACGGAATCATTTGCAACCTAGGCGTTTAATAATGCTGCTATTATATGAAGGGTAGCATAGTCATGAATATGGTGGGCTGAGGTGCAAGGTATCCACCATGATGATACTGTTGAGACCTTGAATGGCAAAGACCTCCAGGCTAAAGTTTTTTCACTGACCATCTTGTTTTATAAGACAATGCACACCAGTTGGAACTCATGGTACTCATGCCCAAAGTCATCATAACTGATAAAAGCTGCACACTCCCCTGACACGGCGCCCCCACGGAGTTTCCCCAGTCACTTGTGCTATTAGTTGCTTTAAACAAATCATTTATTAGAGAACGGCAACCATAAAGAAAACAAATACTAAATGTGGATTTAAAAAGAGACCCCTATATACTGTTGGTGGGAGTTCAAAACATTAGAGCCACTATGGAAGTCAGTATTAGAGTTTCTTAAAAAGCTAAATAGACCTACCATATACCATACCAAGAAATTTACATGAACACAGTGTTTCTTGCAGGACTATTCACAACAGCTAAGGTATGGAGCCAGCAACCTGGGTGAAAGAAAAGCATGGATAAAGAAAATGTGGTATGCATACACAACAGAATTGTTCTCAGTCATTAAAACAACAAACGTGGTCATTTTCAAAAATAAAAAAGATAAAAGTGGAAATAATTATAAAGTAACAGGATAGAAAAGTGTTCCAAGCAAGCAGAACTGATAAACTGAGCAGATGCAACCATTCTAATACCCAACAAAGAAGACTTCAAAGCAAAACGGGTCAGAAACGATAAGGACGGATACTTCCTACCCATGAAAGAAAAATGAATCGTGCAGTCCTAAGTGTGTATACACCAAACACAGGAGCCCCCAATTTAATGAAAGAAATACTATTAGAGCTAAAACCAAAGATTAACCACAACACAGTGGTAATGGATGGCTTCATTATCTGAGTCTTGCCTCTGGTCATATGGGGAAAAAAAAAAGCTAAACAGAGAAACTGTGCGGTTAAATGAAATCATAAATTCAATGCACCTAACAGGTATCTACAGAACATTCCTCCCAAACTCTGAAAACTAAACATTGTTCTCAGCAGTCCATGGAACTGTCTTCAAAACAGATCACATATTAGGACATTAAAAAACAAGTCTCGACAAATGTAGAAGAATTGAAATAACCTGCATTCTATCTGACTATAATAGAATAAAGATGGCTATCAACAACAACAGAAACTACATAAAACACACAAATTCATAGAGACAAAGCAACATACCACTGACTAAGAGCTAGGTTAAGAAAGACATCAAGAAGGAAATTAAGGAATTTCTAGAACTGAATGAAAATGAAAACACAACATGCCAGAGTTTAATTTTGTTTAATGGTAGTAAGTAGTTTTGGTCCACTTCAAAAGCCCAGAATATTCTCTTTCACATGACATTGTTCTTGAACAAAGGTACCTCTTAAAATGATGAGACAACACCATAACTCCTCTTTTGAAAGTCATTATCATTGTTTATTGATTCATTTGCCCAGCTACTCAACAAACCTTACATACACACTAGATACCGTGTTATTTATACAAAAAGGTGGGGTAAGTAAAATTCTTTTCCTCCATTTCTATGATTCTTGTTATCTCTGGGCATGATACACATTAAATAATTCTTCAAGCAAGTTTTTAAAGTAGCAAAAAGGAGGAGCAGAGTTGTAATAAGAATGTGGAAACAAACAAACAACCCCCCCCCAAAATAAACCTAGTTAGGGAGCTGGAGACGTGGCTCAGTGATGTACCATTCTCATAGAGGGTCTAAGTTCAGTTCTGAGCACCTATGTCAGGTAGCTCACAACTGCCTGTAACTCCAGATCAAGGGGATCCAATGCTCTTTTCTGACCTCTGTGGTCATCAGGATTCATGTGCACATGCCCACACTGAGGCATGATATTTACATTTTTTGAAAACCCACTTAATTCTCACTTGTACTTCCCTTCCTTTGAAAAGCTTCTAGTGCTCCATGAATCTGAGCTGCAGATAAAACAACCAGCTCATGGATTGCTAAGTCTAGACACAGATTCCTACAGATGCCTCACACATAGAAAATAAAGTTTTCACTCTTATATGACTTCTGAAAATTTATCCATATTTACTTCATGACCATCATCAATAAATATAATCTTCAGAACCCCAAATTGACAATACGCATGCTTAAAATTTTTTACTTGGCATATATTTTCTTCACATCTGGGTTCTGTTATTCTTATCACATTTCCCCCTTTATCTGATGATAACAGATAATAAATGATAAGTCCCCAGAGGAGACTTTTACAGCTCACTCCATCACTCCCGCAGCACACTGTACACCTGGCTTGTACGCCTGGTTCACGCAGAGACACGTTGAACACTTTATTTTGAGATAATTTCTTTCTTGATTTATGGAATCCTTGGAATATCTAAGAAAGCCGAATTCAAAGCCGGTAGTCTATGTCGACAGAGGCATGCGGGCCATCGTCCAAGCATTTGGAAACGTAAAATCCCTGAGCTGGAAGGGTTAAAACGATTATCAAAACTACCTACCCCTCATCCACAGCCGGGGAAAGTGATTGGCTACGAGACATGATACCACCAGGGACACATGCTCTCAGAGTTCTGCTTACATTACACATCTTACTCCTATAGCCTTCAAACCTGCCATCCCTTCTGGTCATTTTTTTTTTTTTAAACTCAATTGCTGACCTGACTAAAGAGAAGCTGTGGGTGGTGAAATGGGTTGAAGGGCAAGGTATTCAACTACTACTGGGTCAAGAGGAAAGTTGCATTTGCTCGAAATAATAAGTTCTTTTCTGGGCAGCTTCTTGTTCCTTTTCTGTAACAGTATGCAATAGATGGGGCACAAGAGATGGAAATTGAAGGTGTGTAATGGGAAATGCATTTCCAGGAAAAGCTCAAGGAATCACTTTATTCATGTTTTGGTTTCGTCTGGATACACACGGCTAGAGCACAATTTATGTGGCGAGAGTAAAATCTGACATTGTTAGTTCTGAGGATGGATGTGCCCTCTAAATCCAGGACAGTGAACTGATTATTACTTTTCAAACAAAACCTATTTAGTCTGACCGAGGAACCTGCTGTTTCTTCCTACCCTTTGCAAAATTGCTGCTTAAATGGAACCTAATGGAAAATTTCATTGTTTTGCATCAAGAATTTTGGTGGCCTTTTGTGTAGTAAGAAATCAAGGTCATGAAATGCTTGCATCTTCCAGAGTTTGCCCTGAAATAATTTAAGGTTCAGGGGTGCAATGGCTTCTGATAATGTCCTTATAAATAAGTGGCTTTGCTTTCTGTTAGAAGGAGAAAGATGGACATTGTGATATGAAATTTGCACCTAGAAGTTTGTTTTTATAGACACCTAAAAGCAGTGATTCCCACTACTGGCTGGACACCTTTGTATTATAAGGGGCCTTTCAAATGACACACAGTCTCAGACCTTCTGATTTAATTGTCCAGGAAGGAAGTAGAGCCAGACTGCTAATGAGCACAGCTTTGTTGATCTTCTTGGTCTCTCTTGACCTCCCTCATCCTCCTGCACGCGCTGCACGGCTGTCTGACCATAGGCTTGTCTCTGTTAGACTCTCACTGTCCTTCCTCATCTCCCATCTCTTCAACCTTCTTCTACAAACTAGCTAGAGCTGAGGACGTGCATGGAAAGCTGGAAGGTACACCGTTCTCCCAACCCACATTTTGATGCAATACCACATCTTCAGGAGTTGGCTCCCTTTCTGAGAGCCACAGTGGGTGGTACAGGAAGGCAAATTCTCACCTTGAGAATAACCTTGACCAAGAAATAGATGACAGGAGGAAACTGGCGGGATAGGTCCCACATCCTTCTCTTCTCTGTGGACTACTCCAAGGTGTGGCTTCTCAAATGACTACAGAAACTCTTGTCAAGCAACTGCCTTGTGTCTTCCGTATTTGTATAATGTTTTGGCTAGTGCCTTGATTAGGTTTACTATTGCTGTGATGAAACACCATGGGCCAGTTAGGGAGGAAAGGGTTTACTTGGTTTATAATTATTCAACATCATAGTCTATCAATGAAAGAAGTCAAGGCAGGAACCCGGAGGCAGGAGCTGATGCAGACACCGTGGAAGAGTGCTGCTTACTAACTTGCTCTCCATGGCTTGCTCAAACTGCTTTCTTATAGAACCCAGGACCACCACCCCAGGGTTGGCTCCACCCGCAATGGGTTGGGCCCTCCCACCACATCACTAATTTAAAAAGTACCCTATAAGCTTGTCTGCAGGCTGATAGTATGGAGGGAGGCATTTTCTCAATTGAGGTTCCAGTCTCTCAAATGACTCTAACCTCTGTCATGCTGGACAGTCAATTAGCAAGCACAGCCATTAAAGTCTATCACATCTGCATGTCACATCTATCCTTGCCCACTTCCTTCATTTCCTTATCTTTGTTATCCTGGGCTTGTACCAACTGAATAAAGTTCCAGCTTTTTAATTCTTGCCTCAGGCTTTGCTTCTTATAGAAGCTGAGTTAAGCTAAGTGTATATATTTTTTTAATCTCTCTAGTGATTTTGTGATAAAGGTAGAATTGTGAAGCCCTGATTCTCCAAGGACTCAAACTCCCATCTCTTCTAGAACATCAGCAGGGGCTTGGGGACAGGTTAGCTTTCCTGTTGTCATTTCCTTTCATTTATTTTTCAAAAACAAACCCAGAAATTTGAAATTCCCTTTTTCTTCTCTGGGCACTCATGTCTCAGCACTAAGTGAGACAGTGGGATGTGCCGCCCAGCAGAAACTCGTCACACACAGAGCCTGGTGGTTTATTTATTTAGTTCATTTTTTATAGCTCCATAACAATGTCTTTCCAACATTGTCACAATACAAAGGACTTCCTCATTCTTTTGCATTTTGACTTAATATTTTATAAGGGTATGGGCTTAAGATATTTTTTTCTGTCACCCTAATAGGGATTTAGATGGTTTGTAGCATTTTGACATTAAAACCACAGCTGAATGGAGCATCTTTGAGTGTGTAGCTTTGAATACAGAAGTCTTGAGAACAAATAGCCAGAACTGGAGTTTGTTAGAACAAAAGGTGTAATCACATCAAGTGACAGACACTCTTAAAGTAACTGAGGAGTGTGGGCCACACATTTTGGCTATCACTGGTGTCTAGTATTTGGACAACTGGTAGAATTTTTCACACCTGCCTGGCCTGATCTCCAGTTCCCTTATGGACCCTAGTTCCACCAAGCTCCCTAGAACAGAAGCAAAGCACGCTGAAAACTCTCCCCAAACACAGACGCACATGCTCTGCCAGGGCGTTTGCATCCAGAGGAGCTGGGCCAAGATTTCCATGGGAAACAGCTTTCAGCATGCTGAAGTTGGCTTGCCAGCACGAAACAGCACGGTTCCTTTGTATAATGGAAGCAGGGTTGGTGTGTGGATAGTAAAGTGTGGTACACATGTGTCTCGGAGTTAGATGAGACCGAGATTCCAATGTCTGACCCGCATCTCTGCTTTTGTCATGCACAATATTTCTGTACCCATGCCTTTGGGGAAGTCTCACAGTCACTGTCTTGGGGACATGCTTGCCCACAAAGAAATAGAGTTCTTGCTCCAAACCATGGGTTAAATAGGCACGTTAAGCCTAGTTAGAATTTATAATAGTGTTGATGAGAAGGATACTTTTGTATAAAATGACTCTAAGACACTTCAAAAAGCAATGCATTTGGTATGAGCACACATTCAGCATAGAAGGGAGCCATAGAAGGGCAAGACACCATACTAAGAGGCAAGTGTTAAGTATTAACAAGCCTAGAAAGCTAGCTTCCTTCCATTATTTCTGCTCACTTTGCTCTCCTTGCTTATCCCCAGGTATGTTCTTCACAGTCGCCGAAAAGAAAGCCAACTTTCATCCCTGTCTGTCTATACTTCCTGATCCACCCTTTTTAGGATCACAGCAAGTCCAGTACAGCAAGACTACTTGTTAACTTAGCCTGCTTCCCTCCACCTCTCTCAGATTATCCCCCTTGTAGCTGGCATCTGTGTCATTCACTGTATTAATGGAGACCCACTTGAGGCTGTTCTAGGTGGTCGTGAACAATAACAAAACGACAATCTCTGCGAACATCCTGAAAAGGAAAGGGAGCACGTGGAGCCAGCCACCCATGGTTTATGTGATAAGTGGAGATGTCAGGTGGACCAGGAATGCAGAGGGGGCGCTATGCCATTTCTGCATGTTGAGTTCAAGCAGCCTGTGGGAACATCTAGAAAAACCGGGATGAGAAATCATTGGGTGAATCTGGGACTTCGGATGGTAGACGGGGATGAGGATGGGAATTTGAGACTCAGCATATGGGTTTGCCTGAAGTTCTGGAATGTGATCTTGCAGAGAGGTGGGAAGAGCATGCGCAATGGCCCCATGACAAACTGCCCAAAAGTGCCTAGAAGGAGCATCCGTGATCTGGCTGGGTAGCTCTGTGGCACCGCTCTTCGCTAGCATGCATGGGAATGTGGACTCCTGTTCAGAAAACAAGAAAGGAAAACAAAAGTGGGCAGGGAAGAGAAGAAAGAAGGGGAGAAGGAGGAAGAGAAAGAAGAGGAAGGAGGAGGAAGAAGGGAGGGAACAGAGCCACGGCAGCGATCCATGCATGAGAAGAAACAAATGTGGTAAGTTCTCAAGTTGCTTTCTGCTCCTGCCTTGAGAACGCTGCTAGAGTTTGCCCCTGAGGAGAGAACTCTAGTGAGGGAGTAGGAAGTCCAGAGGATGCTGGCCAGGGTCCATAGAGGACCAGAGTGGAAGAACAGGACTGGGGGCCATCGAGAGCTCAAGAGAGCTCCATTCAGAGTGTCTGGATGTGTGTCTGTGCGCTCACATGAGGATTATACCCTAACCCAGGAATCATCTGAAACCAACTCCGAGGGTTGGTGTCTTCAGAGCTGGGGCTGGTGATTTTCCAGGTAATCTTCCTGATAACCATCTGGATATGACGAAGGATACTCGCCAAGGTCGCCTTGACTGTGGCGAATTAACCTGAGAACCAATGCTTCTCTGAACGCATCTCTGGATTTACCGCAGTAATGGGCATGTAAATATCAGTAGCATTTTGACATATCAATAATGAGATTGCCATGAAAGAAATAATGATAGCAACCCCACTCACAACATCTACGACAATTATAAGGATAAATTCAGCGAAGGAAGTAAAAGACTTTTACGTTAAAAGTTGCAAAACATTAATGAAAAAAAAAAAAAACCTGAGGAAGTTCCATCCTGAAGATTTTACATAAAAGAAACCATATATGTACCTAAAAACTTAAACATGAATATTCATAACAGCCTCATTTGTAGCATCTCCAAACCAGAAATAATGGAGTCAAGCAATAAGTGGGTAAATTATCTGCTAAACACATACAATGGAACATTACTTACTAATTAATGGAAACAATCTATTAATACTGGGAATGATATCTGTGGTGCTTAGAATAATTACATTGAATAAACAAGAAAAAGCCACTCTACTCCCCCTGAAGTACACTGCCTGGGACTCTGGGTTTAATCTCTGGGTCGACAAAAGAGAAAAAACACCAGGAAGATGCAGAAGGAATGAAGAGGAGATATTTTGTGAAATGAGGAAGATTAGAAGATAGATAATAATAGACTATGGAAAATGTTTTGCCTTTATGGATAAGCTTTGCTACATTAATTATGAAGATAATTTTGTAATTATGTATATATATATACATATATATATATATATATACACACACACATCCAAACTTGCATTGTAAATTTGCATGTACGAACATCATTAATAATATGTTAGACATCAAACCCTAAACATCCTATCGATGCATCTCTGGGTTTCCATACCGGAAGCCAAACCACATGTGGGAGGTCGCGTGAAGAGATCTTTATGTTGCATTGTGATTCCACATGGCCCACTGTTCACTTAGATAATCACACAGAAATGATTTGTATTTCCCCACAGATATGCCGCATGGGGCAAACTTTCTTTTTGTGTGTATTGAACGTCGCTTGAGGTGGCATAAGATAATGAACAAGGAACTGGAAAGAGATTATTACATTTGCTATTAATAACCTCTGTGACTTCGGGCAAGTCATTTCCCCCGAGGCAGGCAAACAGAGAGAGAAACCCAGAATCTGCTTGCTTGGGGTTATACACATACAACACCCCTTTTCTCATAATGTGATTGGCAATCTACTCCTTTACCAGCGCATGTTATGCATTCGTGCATCTCTCCAAACGATGCACCTAGCAATCCAGGACCCCGACAGGCATCAAGCTATATGTATAACACTCTCTGAGCAACAGGATAAGTTTCTCTCATCTTTTACTACCATCAAACTTAGAAAATGTCTATCTGAGCATATTCTCAGTACATCGAGAATCAGGGGCTGATGTGGCCTGAACTGGTTTGAGAGAATGCACAGTAAGGCAAACCCTGTAGAAAGACTCCCCCCCCATTTACCATTTGATGCCTATGCATAATTGGTTGTGCATATGTTTAAAATTAGATCTATTGTGGGAATGTATGTGTATAGTAGAAAAAATGATACGACCTCATCTGTCAATCAAAATATAGACCCGTTCTCGCCACATCCCTTAGATGTAGCGCCCATCTTGCCACAAACCTCTTCTCTTGAATCTCCTAAGAAGTTCCAAACAATAACTGTGGCCTTTGAGTGTCTTCACTCTGGAGCCCATTGCTTGGGCACAGCGTATTCTGCTCCTTCGTGTACCTTTGCTCTGAACAACGTCTTTGCTCTTGGTGCAGTTGTGTAAGCTGTCATTTCATTTTTCTCTTTTTAGCAAGAGGCCAAGAACCTAAAAACCCCCCACTCAGACCATACACTGTCTGCAGTATTATGGTGCACACAAGCATGGCAATGGACCTGGGTGTCTTGGGGGAGAAACAATGGATTTAATTTTGTTAGCTTGGCCTTCCCAGGTTTTGACCACAGAATCCTATAGTTTCGACGAACACCTAATAAACATCTCATAATTTAGAATATACTGGCAATCCATGCTGTTTTCTAGAGGCCAAGAATTAATGCAAAGAGGATGCTAGTGTGACGATACAGAGGGAGGAGAAATGGGGACTTCGATGGCGCTGTGGGGAGCGACAGCCTGAGGGCTCTGGAATAGGGGTAGTCTGCAGGAGGCAGCAGGGAGAAAGTCTGTGGCTTCCTCTGGGAAGCACCATCTTGGATCTTCAGTGTGGCTTTCATTCCTTCCTTCCCACAGCTCCTCACAGAGCCACTGGAAGGCAAGTTGTACATCCATCAGCCCGAGTGTTCCACTTGGCTTTGACTCTCTCTAATTGGATTATTAGCAGATGGGAGTTTTTCTAGTGCCTTGGCTCTGAGTCTTCCATTGTGCATGGAATGATGCTTGGGGTGGGGGCGGGGGTGGGGGGAGGGAGTTCAGTTGCACTTTTTCTCGGAGGCTGCTGTTCCCATTCACATCTTTTATGAGCCTTCAGACCTTTAGGAAACAGGACTTTAAATACCAGAGATTGTTCCCTTCACACATCCCACTAATGCTGATCATGTTGGTCAATGAAACCAGCTCTGCTGGTCGCTTCTGATACAGATCAACCAATATTTGAAAAG
Source organism: Apodemus agrarius (assembly GCA_964023405.1). Taxonomy (NCBI): domain Eukaryota; kingdom Metazoa; phylum Chordata; class Mammalia; order Rodentia; family Muridae; genus Apodemus; species Apodemus agrarius. Next base: position 19,053,150 of record OZ030015.1, read on the forward strand.
ATAACACATTACCTAACAATTTGAGGAAAAAATGACTTTTACTGCCTGGGATGACCACTAGCATTTTAAGCACAATCATGTGCTTTACATTTTGAGTTGTTATTTTATGTAACAGTGCATTCACATTTGTACCAGTGGACTTGTAATGTATGGAGAATAGGACCAGGGCCTCTTAGAAATGTCTGCTTTCTAATTTTCAGAACCTGGAATATGCTTCCGTGCATGGCTAAGGGAGCAAATAGAATTACAGTTGCTAATCAACAGATGTGGAAGCAGGGAGCTTATGCTGGGCTCACCAGGAGGACCCAGTGGAACCTCAAGTGTCCTTTATGCAGAAGATGAAGACAAGAGTCAGGTCAGTGCGGTATAATGTGAAGACGAGTCAACTGGCCATTGCCAGCTTTGAAGATGGACAAGAACCGTGAGCCTAGGATTTCAAGCGGCCTCTAAAATCCACAAGAGCCTTATAAAGTAAATATATAGAAATACTGTTGTGATTATTAAGAATACCCCTAGTCTTTTAGTCTTGACTCCATATCTCACCCTACCTAAGCAGTTTTAGAAACATACTGCATATGCCTTCATGACTTTTCTGCTATACACAATGTTGTATAGGAAGACACGCTTTAGACACACACATAGATGTACAGACAGTTGATTTTGAAAATGTCATATGGAAACGGAAGCACGATTCTCATTTTTGTCATAGTTAAAGTTTCTAGGTAGCTTTTTCCAGCTGAGTAAGCCTGCAGGTGGCACAGGTGGGACTGGAGTCCACCAGCCTGATGATGACTTTTTCCATTGTGTAAGTGGAACACAGCCTCAAGGCACCATCTCAGGCAGGACAATGCACAAGGCCAGCCTGTTGGTGACAGTATTTGGGAGTTTGGATGTCTGTACACGAGTGAGTGGCACTTGGGGACTTCCCAGCTGCACCGGTCTACACACGCTGTTAGCATTTTGACCATTTCAGTTGTATTCTTTTGGCACCTAATGCATTGTTCCACCTGAGATGTAAATTCTCAAAAAGCGTTTCTACTTCCATACTATCCCAAGGTTTGCCACGCTACATGGTTTAATCGTTTCTTTTTCTGCACCACACTCGAAATGCTTTCTGTTGTTCTAGTCAAAAGACAGAAAACAAGTTCAAGAGAGAGAAAAAATTATGAGCTCATGGAGGGAGGAAGTTAGAATCAGGAAACAGCAGAAGTCTCCCTTTTAGTTTCTCTTCCCCTTGGTAGCTTCCGTCAGTGGGCTCCAACTGCCGCTGGAGACAGTGTCTGCTCCCGCCTTGTCAATTCCAAATTGGCCTTCAGAAATCCAACAAAGGATTCCGACTGCCCAGCTTGGGTCCCGTGATCACTTTTGGGTTAACTTCTGTAGCTCTTGATGACAGCCTGGGTCTCCCGATCTCCTCCCATGGCTATGTGTGGGTTCTCAGGTAAAGGAGACAACACGCGCCCTTCCACCAAAGATTATCATCATATTATGGGGGGACTGACAAAAGACCAAATCAAAGAAAGGGAAATCCAGAGTACTCAGGGATTATTGATTGCTATCCCTTTGGTACTCTGAAGTTTTGAATATGAATAGAATTTAGGGCAGAATCGGGCACAGTCAGTTCACAGGTGCATTCACGCATTCAACACATTTAGATTTAAGACATTAAAAAACAAACTCTTTACTGAGCATGAGCACATTTCCCTTCTCACCATTTTTCTCTAAACATTGCAGCACCACCATTTGTGTATTGTCTACACTGTATTAAGTATCATCGGTTGTCTAGAGGAGATGTTAAATATATGGGGGGGTGCACGTAGGTTCTGTACAAATACTGTGGTACTTCAGATAATGGGATTGAGGGCCCACGGATTTGATAATGTGTGCAAGAGCATTCTGAATCCAGTCCTCTAGGGGAGACAGGCCATTGTGTTTCTAAAGCGCACACAGGTAACTTAGGAAGGCATGGTTTGTTTTGTATACTTAACTCCCAGAAAGGTAAATTAGTCCACAGAATAATACTCAAGACCCATTTGCACCATGAAATGTGCCCCCCAACAAGCTGGTGGTGACTTTCGCTCACCGCCCCCACCCCCCACAAAATCAGCTTCCAGACATCCATGTTCACAGAGCTTGCCTGGCACGGTGGCTCTGGCTGTTGTTTTCTGTCCCTCCCACTGGACAAATCCCTGTACTCCCCCCTCTGGCAATGGGACTAGATGGCATTTTGAGGCAAGCTGTCTCTTGGAAACTGAAGCCATTTTGAGAGGCTGGGTTGGGATGCCGGGACAACTGGCATTCGGCTGAGTGGGAAGAGAAGGAGAAACAGCTTACCAGCTGCTGAGGAAAGTGTTGTAGTGAGAGAGGGGGAGAGAGAGACATGGGGACAGAGAGAGAGAGAAAGAGAGAGAGAGTGAGAGAGAGAGAGAGAGAGAGAGAGAGAGAGAGAGAGAGCAGACATGTGTGTGTATCAGTGCTCTTGCCTGTGAGTCCCTGTGTAGAAGCCAGAGGTCAATTCTGGGTATCTTCTATTGACTTCCATCTTCTTGCCTGTTTTTGTTTGGTTGGTTCATTGGGTTTTTTGGTCATTGTTGGGTTTTTTGTTTGTTTGGTTTTTGTTTTTTTGTTTTGCTTTGTTTTTGTTTTTGAGATAGGTTTTCCAAGCTTGTGGTTTGGTTAGACTGGCTGGCCAGCAAGGCCCAGAGATCTGCCCATATCTCCCAAACCTACCCCCACCACAAAGGGGTCCTAGCAGACACCCACCACCAACCCTAGCTTTCTCTCTGAGTGCTGGGGATGTAAGCTGACATCTTCATGTTTGCTTTCACATTGAATATTTTATCCACTGAGACATCTTCTTAGCCCTCTGGAATCTTAAGGAGATCCACTGTAGGCAGACCTTCTTCTGTGTGACAGAACCACGGTATGTTAAAGAGGGCTCCTTACAAAGCTCAGGGGAGCGTGCAAGGCACACTTGTAGGGATGTGCCTTTGTGAGATGCGTGCAGCCATTTGGACCCCGTTCCTTTATGTACGCAGAGTGGATATAATGCTGTTCTTAGCTAAGAGTACACGTGGTGCACAAAGGAGATAATGCAGCGGTAAAAATTTATTTCTCCACGCAATCCTCTTTCTTTTTATTCAAAACAGAGCGGGATAGGATGGACGAGGCCGTTTCCCCCCAACTGAAAATAGATCCTCAAATGAAAAATAAATCATCGCCCTCCTCGCTATCAAGCATCATCAGCATCCCCCCCTCTGCACGAGCGTGGAGAGTCAGCAGCTGACAGTGCAGCATTTTCTGCAATAAACAGCCTCTTTTCTCTCTGGAAGGACAGACAGCATATGTACAGCAGCAGGTGGTAAAGACCAGTGATGAGTTCTGGACACAGAAGCAGCTCACCTAGCCCCGGGCTGTCCCCCCACCACCAGCCACAGCGGCATGCGTGGCCTTGCCCATTCCTGGCAGCCACAGCGCATGCGTGGTCTTGCCCATTCCTGGCAGCCACAGCGCATGCGTGGCCTTGCCCATTCCTGGCAGTCATGTGATCCTCTTCACTCAGTATCAAATGCAGTAGTGATGTGCTGCCTTCTGTTCTCCTATGGGTCGTTGTGACAGGCACTTAAAGATGAGGCTAAAAATCAAATCAAATGAGAACATGTGTTATACAAACCCAGAGATTTTGATTAGTGACAGACCAAGTTTATCTGTCTTTTTGGGAACCCCACAAAAATCCTCACTTTTTACCTCGTGTCTCATGGTCAAATCTGGCACCTAGTAGATCAGGGTCCCTCAGGCCAGACCACTTGGAAATCTATCTTGGCTTAGGCCACTGCTGCTTGGCAGTCCTTATCTATTCCACAGGAAAGCACTTAGAGGGCATTTGAGCTGTTGGTGTAATAGAGAAACAGCCCAAACCTCTACAGCCCGGGAACGGAGTTCACACCCAGCAGCAAGAAGACACAGGTAAGGGCGGAACATTGAGCTTGATAACAAGCACACGTGACCTTCCAGGCACTGTGAGGGGCCAAGGATGGCACCTGGAGTCCGTGGCTTGAATTGTAGATCTGGAATCCAAACCATTACATCTTTTAAGTTGTCTTACATTTCCCGCAGTACCAATGATGCTTCTTTAGTTGTGGGGGGTGGGGGGTGGGGAGGTGGGGGGGTTGGGGAGCTTGGGGGGCAGGGGGTGGGGGGGTGGGGAGGGCTTCCTCATAGGAGAGGTACTTAGTGTGATGATGGTGAGCGGTCAGCAACAGAGTATTCAACAGTTCTGGAAGCTTCGCAGTACTCTCAGTTTGTGCAGATTTCAGACTTAGAGAGGGAGATCAGACCTGTTTGTTCCACAAGCCTAGTAAACATTACTCTCATCTTCAGAGTCAGCCATTGTGCCTGGAGCTGCCTGTTTCTCCTTTCCTCTCAGCTTTTCCTTCAATATCCCCTCCCCTCCTCTTTAGATCACCTACTAAAAGTGTATTTGAACACTAGAGAGGGCTGGGGACATCACTATGGACACAATGCTTGCCTTAAAAGCATGAGCAAAAGTGTTTGGATCTCCAGAATTCATGAAAAGCCTGCTGGTTGCCTCTAGTCCCAGCATTTAGGAATCCAGGAGACAGAGATCGGGAAATCCCAGGGCAGGTAGGTGAGCTAGACTGGGGAGAATCTCTGAGTTCCAGGTTCAGGAAGAGATACCTCCTCTCAAGAGACAAAGTGGGTTGGTATCATGGAAGAAGTCCAACACCGATCCCTGATCTCAGTATGAACATTCACATACATACCACATGTACTTACAAACATCCCCCCCCACACACACACATACACACACACAAAACTAAGCAACAAGGAAAGGGAGGTTTTCATGCACACCCAGAGGCTTGACTCTCTCCCTTCTAAGTCACTAAATAGAACTACCTTAATTCTCTTCTTAGCCTTATAAACAAAACAAAGAAAGCCTGATTATAATTCAGTCACTGGGTTAAATAAACAATGGGCTTCAACAGGAATAGGGCCCCTCCTTTTCTCCCTTGCCTTGCTCCTAAGGCAAAGCTTGAAGGATTTTTTTTTCTGGGAAAGGATTTGTTGCTGACATAGAGAACAAAAGAGGACCCAAAGAGATGATTAATTAGGTCCTGTGTCCAGGCCAGAATTCAATAATGAACATTCGTGAAAGACTCACATCCACTTACACGAGGAAAAGTTGAGTGCAAAGCAATTTTTGCAACATAAGCAGTGGTGTGTGTGTGTGTATGTGTGTGTGTGTGTGTGTGTGTGTGTGTGTCTGTCTGTCTCTGTCTTTCTGTCTCCCCACTCTCATATGTGTGTCTGTGTCCCTGTCTCTGTCTGTCTGTCTCTGTCTCCCTGTGTGTGCATGTGCCTCTGTGTGTGTGTGTGTGTGTGTGTGTGTGTGTGTGTGTGTGTGGCTGATCTGAGGTCTAAATGACTGTGAGAAGAAATTTCAGAGAGTGTGATGCTGGAGCCAGCTCATTGGAATCTTTTGCTGTAGTTCATATCGGCTCTCTGAACTTGGATGGGTAAATGAATATCCTCATTCCTCAGTTTTCTCCTCTGTAAAGTGTAGCGGAGGCAACAGTCTCTACTCTGCATTGGAGTGAGGCCCAAAGGCACTCTCAGGGCAGAACTCTTGGAACACAGATTAAGGTGCAGTGATTGCTTGCAGCCAGCTCTGTGTTCCTGTGTTTTAACCCCTCTCTTTGGTGGGAAACAGCACTGCAATACCCATCTCAACCAGGTTGTCTTTTCATCCGGGACACATTGCAAGGCATGAACAGCCAGCCTTCCTGACAATTTAATCCAAACACAGGACTGAGTTTGGCCAATAAAATATGAACAGAAGTAACAAGATTTCTGTGGGTCAAGGTGAGGTTACTGGTGCTATTTGTCCCTGCCCCTTGCAGTGTCCCAAACCTTAGTCCACTATGTGGAAGAGGGGCCGGGTCTCTGAATGGCAGCTGTCACTAATCTTATCTTTGGTCTTTGGGTCCTTTGTTATCCTCTGTGGCTACAGAATACATAATCTTTCCCAGAAAGAAACCTTTAAGCCCTGCCCTTGCAAGCCAGGAGTTGAGTTTTCACTCTCTTCTGCGTCCCACTGGAGGCTTGTTATAGAAGCTGATGATATGCCCTGATGGATACAACAGGGGTCTAACTCAAAACATGCATGAAGTGACTTGGGACTTCTTTATGCTCCTTGCTTCCTAAGAGTTGGGCACAGCAATAAGAGACTATATGGACTCATCTAATAAGCACTGGCTGTAATTCATCCCTGGCTCTTCCTAGGCAACATGCCATGTTAGCAAACACATGGGACTCGGAATCAGACGACTTGACTTTGAATCTTGGCTCTGCCATTCTCCAATTGTGTAATCCTGGACTCATTCCTTAAGTCCTCAATATGTTTTGTCATCTTAAAAATTAGGACAATGAAAATTTGAAATTCACATGCTATGTGGCTTCAATGAGAATGGACCCCATAGGTTCATGTTTGAATACTTGGTCACCGGTTGATGGAACAGTTTGGGAAGGATTAGGAAGTGTAGCTTTGTTGAAAGTGGACGTGTGGCATGTCACTGGCTTTGAGGTTTCAAAAGGCTTACACCATTCCCTGTGTTTCTCAGTCTACACCTTGAAAATCAAGATGAGAGTTCTCAGTTATCCCTCCTGCCATGCCTTTGCTCTGCCAGCATGGACTTTAACCCTCTGAAACAGTAGGCCCCAAATAAACTCTAATAAGTTGTCTTGGTCATAGAATTTCAGTCTAGGGGTAGAAAAGTAAGAGTTATATGCTCCTGAAATCATACTTATAAATTTTTCTCTACAAAAAAGTACTTCCATTTGCATCTGGCCAATATGTGTAAGAAGATACCTATTGAAGCATTGTTAATCGCCTAAAGTTGGGTCCCTTAAAGAGGAGAAAGTTAAGGGTCTGTAGAGATAGCTCAGAGGTTAAGAGCACTGGCTGTTTTTCCAGAGGTCCTGAGTTCAATTCCCAGCAACCACTTATATTGGCTCATAAGTATCTGTAATGAGATCTGGTGCCCTCTTCTGGCATGCAGGCATACATGCAGGCAGAATGTTGTATACATACTGAAAGAGGAGAAAGTTAATTTATGATGTATCCATACTGTAGTATATATCAAACTGCTTTTAATGGGATTAAAAGTATCATACATGCTCACATCACTGTCCTTGTATTGTTAAACACAGTAATAAAATACATGGCTGAAACAGAGTAGTTTTCCTTATGTTATTTAAGCAACTGTGTACCTATAAATATGTAAGACACACACATAGGAACTCTCATGGCACATTTCCAAATACACTTTAGATACTACAGAAAGGAATTTTGAGGAAGGGAGAGACATAATCGACAGAAGATCCTTTGTTTAAATTCAAACTCTTCTATTCTACAACAATGCTGTCACTGCTCTGTAACAAAAAAAGAAATGGTGACACGTGGTGACACTCACCTCACAGACCTACTGTAAATCCAATTTGAGATAATATAAAAGGAATTTTGCTATATTTGGTAGTTCCTATGAAAAGCAACTCATTGTTTTAGTTGTTATATTCTTGGGCATGAATTTGCCATGGCTAGAATTTTGAACAATCTATCCAGGGACTGTGGGGCCTTCTCAGTTGGCTATCTCTCTGTTTTGTCCCCTTGTTCCATTGGTGTATTTTTTCAGGTTTCTCCTGTGGCAGCGACCCCACCACTGTAGTCTATCTTAACTTATCCTTCTTACTACTCCTTGGTAAGAGGCAAGAGTCTTATCCCTCAAAGCCTCTAAAATATCAGTCTTCTTTGTACCTGGGCCAACTCCTCTGGTGACTGTCCAGACACTGCAGAGGTCAACATGATTGTGGTAAGAAGTCAACACGTTGGTATCAGAGACCTAGATCCCAGGCTCTTGATGCTCATGGGATTCGGAGGTTGACTTTCCACACCAATTCTGCTGTCTTGTCCACTCAGCAGGCTGGAACTTTGGACACAGCACAGAAAGGGAATGCATGCTCTGCCCCATGGTGTCTAGAGATTGGCTCCCAAGCCTAATGGTTAATGCCAGCTCTTGGCTAAAGGTTTCATTTCCTCAGCCCATCAGCTAGTCTCTCACATAGGCTTGGTTGGACTTCCTTATAAAATGGTGGCTGAGCATACTGAGAGAACATTTTCTAAATTAACCTCAGATGTCATGCAGTGTCTCTTGGTTTGTGTTTATCCCATTAGCCAAAAAGTTTTGCCTAGTTTCAAGAAGAAGAAGAAGAAGACACAGATTCTACTTCTTGATGGGAAATGACAATGTTCTGCATTGAGCAGAGATATTGCAATATGCAATTTTGGAAGATATTGCCAAAACAGCGGTTCTCAACCTCCCGAATGCTGCAACCTTCTAGTGCAATTTCTCATGTTGTGGTGACTCACAACCATAAAATTATTTTGATGTTATCTCATAACTGTAATTTCGCCACTGTTAGGGATTATAATGCAAATATTGGATATGCAGGATATCTGGTATGTGACCTCCCCCAAAGGGAGTCTCTACTCACAGATTGTGAACCAACACTTTAAAAGTTCTGTTGTTCCTGCTTGGGTAGATCATCACACACCAACAACTGGATGGCTAGTTGAGATCACTGGGGGGTCTCACCATTTATGAGCCATACTGAAGACTGAATGTAGCCCTAGGTTTTAGCGGTTCTCCTGGTTGTCTTTGTCTGGCAGGAAAGTGAAGACCCATAGAAAAGAATCATTGCCCATTGCCATGCCTCAAGCCAAGCTGCAAACATTTCAAAGTAAGTTCCGTCCTCAAAAGGGAAGAGATTCAACTGAACATATCTTCTGACTTTCTGATGTTCATGAATTGGATCTCCCGTCTCTCATCCCAACTTTGGTCTAAGTCCCTGGGTCCCATCGAGCTGATGAATTGAATGCATAGCCTTTCTCGGCGCTTCCTGCACCAGAGCTAGACGGAAGTCTTGCAGTTATCCAAGCAGACTTCATTCCTGTAAGACTGATGCTGGTCTGCGATGTCCATCTCTGCCCGCTGACATGTCAGAACATTACAGTGCCCAGCAAGAAGCCAGTGAAAGATTTTAAGCAGCTTGCAGTGAGAGAAAAGACCTTACCAACCCCTGCTGTGTGCATAGTGAATTCTCAATCAACTGTATTTTATTTTACTCTTTTCGATTCTCAAGCCACTGAATAACAGAAACCAAAATTAATTTAAGGGCTATTGACCAAGATACTTTGCTCTGTCCTTCCTGTTCTGAAATCAGTTGCTCCTGGTCTCATTTCATGTACAAAGAACCCAGAAAAATTTTATTTAAGGTTGACTCTTGAGAGCAACTCGTGAACTGAAGATGCCAGAAATATAGAAACATACCCATGTATAAGTACACACACACACACACACACACACACACACACACATATCACACTCATCATACAGCCTAACAATCAAACATCTCGGCTTAGATCCTCACACCCCTGGCCCAGTGTTAAAAATGGAACCCAGGGCTTCTTGCATGCTAGGCAAGTTCTGTACTACTGAACAGCGAGCATCTTGGTATAGTGTTGTACTCTTCCAAAATTTAGCTGCTAATGGTTTCCTGTTTACCACAAGCCTCAATGATAACATAAACAATTTCTTTAAATCTATTTCATATACTATCTGTATTATATATAAAGAACATGAGAGCACTCTGAGATACTGTTTCCCAGAAATACCCACTTTACTGGAGAGTTGAACTACTCACCCAGAGATAATTAATTAACATCACCCAGTATTTTGAGAGCATATTTGCAACACAGGAGATCCCCTCAATAGCAACAGGAGGTAGCCATGAAATTAGTCTTGAGGTGTAGTGTGTTCTGTAGTTGATGGATGCAGTTATGATCCAATTCTGTATCTGTGTTTGTTAACTTTCTCCACTGCACAGACACCATATACTTTATGTGAATAAGTTTTGATATCTTCACTTTTAATGATATATTTTGTATACATTTATGAAAGCAAATATGATAAACTAGATGTTTATCCATATGTATTTTTGCATTCATATCTTTGTCTTCTTTTGTATTCCTAAACTATATAGTACGATTGACTTTTTCAAAATAAAATCTGTGGACCTACAAAAATCCAAATCCGTATTGTTCAAGGGTCTGCTGCAGTTGCTGGTTGGTGGTGTTTGGCTGTACTGGGATATATATGTGCTGGAGCCCCCCCTCCCCAAGCTAATTTACTACTCTACCACAGAGCTCCATTCTCAGCCTTGAACTCCGGTCTTGATTGTATGGTGCTAGTTCTGAGCTGACACTTTCACTTTATTGAAGTTCTACATAGTCTTTTTTTTTTTTTTTTGGTGTAAGCTTAGCCCTTAACAGCTGAGTCATCTCTTCAACCCAAAGTTCTATATTTTCTTAGTGTAGAGTTTTATAGCAGAATCCAACAGACTGGGTAACACAAACAACACACATTTATTTCTATTTCTTCTCTCTCTCTCTCTCTCTCTCTCTCTCTCTCTCTCTCTCTTTTTAGAGGAGGTTGCATACAAATCAGGCTGGCCTTACATTTGTTAGGTACCTGAGGATGACATTGAACTGATTCTCATATCTATAACCTCCCTGAGACAAATTCTGGTATCACAAGTGGCTTCCTAAGTCATATGGTGTTGGGGATCAAGTTCAGGAATTTGGGTATATCAGGCAAACACTTTAAAAACTGAGCTGCACTGCAAGCTCCAACCACTATCTGTTTCAACAGTTGTGGAGCCTGGTAAATCCAAGAATTAAGTGTCTGTTTATGGCTTTCTTGGTAGTTTATGACATAAATCTTCTCCTTGTATTCTTTAATGATCAAAATTAGAAAGAAGCAATAGTCCTTCCCTGCCTTTTCTTTAGTAATCTCATTCAGAAAGGCTCTGCCTATGCAATTTTTGAAGGACCTAGCTACCTAACACTATTACACTGGGCTTGAGATTCCAACACGTAGCTTGGAGCAATGACTCAGAAGTCAAGAGCACTAACCTCTCTTTCAAAGGATTTGGCTTTAATTCCCCCCAACTCATATGATGGGTCACAGCCTTCTATAACTATAGTTCTATGAGATCCAACACCCATTTCTGCCTCTGTATGGACCAAGCACATAGACATACATGTGTTAGCAAAACATCAGAACACATTTTTTTTTAAAAAAAAAAAAAAGGTTTCAACACATGTTGAAAGGTATCATGTAGAAATTTCCTCCAGGATAAACCTCCATATAGAAAGAACCTCACAGCATCTTTTACAGAAGGCTAAAACACTCTATCCTGCAGGGAAGCCCATTCATCTCAGGAGGTAAACAAATCATAGGCTTCAGGAAGTACCTGAAACTGAACAGATGTACCAGTGCCCCTCCCACAACAGCTTATATAAGCAATGAGTACTGTTGAGAGGCATCCTCAGACCAGCAAGGCCATCTGAAAGAGACAGAGACCAGCTGACTCACCTACTTCTAGGTCTCACAGACAAGCTGAGTTGCCTGGGTGGAAAAAAGCAGAGATGAGTCAAGCTTCCTGGAAAAGGTGCAGACCAACTAAGCTACCATGAAAGAACAATCTCGAACTTCTTGAGTTATCTGCAAGTTGTGTGGTATGCTCCATGTTCACAGAATTTGTGCAATGTCACATATGCAAGTCTTTTTTGAGTCCTGTAAGTAACCCCTTACCAAGCTGCTTGTAAGTAGCCAAAACACACAAACAAGCAAATCTCATTAATTCACTACGATGGACTTGGATAATATCCTTATTTTGGTCTGTTGTCAGTTATTCACCTGGGAACATGACTCATGTTTGTTCGCATGTTCCCAGAAATGGTATAACTAAAAATAGAAAGAGACATTTAAACAACAATATTTTGCCCATTTTTAGGGTAGGTTATCCCATATCAAAGAAGACAATCAAGACAACCTTTCCCATAAGCATGCCTACAACCCAACATAAATCAGACATCATTTCATTGAGACATCCCAGTTGACTGTAGAATGTGTCAAGTTAACAATTAAAACTAACCATGCCAGGAAGGAGCTTACTGCAGAAACATCTTTTTGTTCAGAAACCAGTAAGGAAAAGAATCAAGCATTTAGCCTGACTTCCTATAGGAACAGCACCTCAAGGAACCAACAGATGAGGGGGTGGTGTTTCTCTTTGTAGACCTTCCTGCATTAAATGAAGAAAACATACCATGCTGCAAATCCCCGACTACATAATGGATGTAGGCAATGACCAATGGTAGTGAGTAACAGCGCTAAAGTGGGGGGACATCATGTTCCACCTGATGAAAGGAATCACTGTCAGCAGAGGATGCTGGAGAGAACTCACAGCCTGTAGCTGCAAGTACAAATTCCCAGACAAAGAAAAGGGGGTTATGTGAGGTGATAGAATGACCTGAGGAATTCTATATTAGAAACTCTACAGACAATTGAATTTCATCAACAAGCCAATGACAAGAAGATGAGAGAGAGAGAGAGAGAGAGAGAGAGAGAGAGAGAGAGAGAGAGAGAGAGAGAGAGAGAGAGCGCTGTGGACAACTGAACTTCTGGTCTCCATCCTTCCCCTATTATTTCCATATCACTACCCATTGCCCTTTACTCCTGGCCTAGCAATGGGACTTGCTTGACCAGTAGAACAGTTTATAAGTGAGCCGAGCAGTAGGCATGCATGCACCCACCTTATCTCTAGCTTTGTCTGTGGATGCGATGGGAGAAGCTGCTTTAAGTCTCTGCTACCTTGATTTCACCTCAGCGATGGACTGAAACCTGAAATTATAAGCTAGATAAACCTTTCCCCTCCTGAGTGACTTTTTTTTGCCCTGGTATTGTATCCCAGCAATGGAAATGAAATTAGGGCATCTTCCAAGATGCTGGTGAATGTGGGCTTTAGTATCTTCATTAACTCATGGAGGTTTAATGCATTTGGAGCGCTCTAGCTCATTGCTTTTATATTATGTACATCAGTACTCATATTGCCCCACTGTAGTTAGAGGAAGCTTGGTGTTTGCCTTTGAGACACTGACATCGTTAAGAGTGTCATTGCTGTCATGTAGAGAGGGCTTCCGAGGATCACTTTCATACTCCCCCCCCCCATGTTATTGTGGCTGGTGTGTCATGGTCACAGACGACTCAAATAAAAAAAAAATCAACTGAAATGAAGTGTTTACCTGAAGAGAATGGGAGAGAGCTTGGGCTAGAGCTTGTGTTGTTCCACTGACGAGCAGAGGCTTCAATAAGGAATGGGCATTGTCTTCAAGGTCATGTTTTTAAGCCAGGCTAGAAAGAAGAAATTGAGAGAGAGACACAGAGGAGTGATCCCAGGGCTCCAGGGGTCTGACAGTCTTCCATGGTCCCTTGTTGTTCTGACTCCCCACAGCCCTCTGACCCAATGTTCTCTTTGGCAGAGTCAAGAAACTAGTTTAATAGTGATATTGAGTGGGATGGATTCACCCCAGGGCAAGGCTGTCTCTAGACAATAAAACACAGCCCACAAGCCTTAGGGCTGGCTTCATTTTAGAGACTTTGGTTGTTCAGATAACCATTTACAGATCAGCCTCTTGCTCCTGGGTTTTGAACAGCTGGTAGCAATTTTCTTGTACTAAATGACTGCTAATTATCCTATACACAACACTTAATTCATGCCTTGTTGGCCGAATTGAAACTTCACCTACTCATTTTAATTACTGCATACCCTGACCCTCTTTTCTATCAGCTCTCCATTCTTATCCCACTTCACATCTTCAGCACCACTTTCCAGGGAGTTAGAACCAATTGAACAGAGGCTTCTGGCAATGGCAATTCTCCCTGGATCAGAATGTGAACCTCTGGTTCTTCACCATGAACCACCTAATGAGAAAATGAAACCCCTGTGGGAAACTTACCGTCCCCAGCATCGTGGTTAGCTAAGACATGATCCCATATCTCAGTGTTCTTGAGACCTGGTACTAATAATTTTATGACTATGCTGCATGCCTTTGTGCTTTTTAATTTCTCAATACCTTTCACCTCTAAATGGGAATAGTAGTGTATACTCACATGTAACATGTACAGGCAAACAATCTGATAAATGCATTGTTAGGCAATTTTGTCACTGCATGGGTATCTTAGGGTATCCTTATACAAATCTTAATGGTCTAGGCTACTCACTTGACATAGTCTCTTGATGCAAGGAAGACATACAGTACTGTCTTAGTTAGGGTTTTACTGCTGTGAACAGACACCATGACCAATGCAAGTTTTATAAAAGACAACATTTAATTGAAGCTGGCTTACAGGCTCAGAGGTTCAGTCCATTGTCATCAAGGCAGAAACATGACAGCATCCAGGCAGATATGGTGCAGGAGGAGCTGAGAGTTCTATCTCTTCACCTGAAGGCGGCTAGTGGAAGACTGACTTCCAGGCAATGAGGATGAGGCTTTTAAGCCTACACCCACAGTGACACACCTACTCCAACAAGGCCACACCTCCCTGGGAAAAGCATATACAAACCATCACATTCCACTCCCTGGCCCCCATAGGCTTGTTCAAACATGAGTCTATGGGGGCCATACTTAAACATAGCATAATGCAAAATACATTTAGTCCAACTTCAAAAGTCCCTATAATCTATAGCAGTCTCAACAGTGTTAAAAGTCTAAAGTTCAAGGTCTCTTTTGAGATTCATCCAATCACTTAAATGGAATTCTCCAAGCAAGACAGGAAACCAGCTGGGCAAAGTCAAAACTCTTCATCTCCACTTCTGATGGCAAAGCAGTCTTCAGGTATCCAACTTCTTTTTCATCTTTGTTGACTTCAACAAGGTTCTTTCTCCTGGGCTTGTTCCACTCCCTGTTAGCAGCTTTCCTTGGCAGGCATCCTGTGGCTCTGGCATCTTTAACATCTTGGGTACCCCAAGTCAATTTTAGCTTCACAGCTTCTTGTTCCAATGTCTGAGATTCTCACATGACCTTCTGTGCATCTCCAAAGAGCTGGTGTCACTTCTCCAGCTCTGCCCTCTGTAGCACTCTAAGTTCAGATTGATCCATTCCACTGCCACTGCTGTTCTTGGTGGTCAACCCATGGTACTGGCATCTCCAATATGCTAGGGTCTTCTACTGCAACTATGCTTCACCAAAGCCTCTCATAGGCTATCTTCACGGTACCAAGCCTCAACTTCTTTGCATGACCCCTTCAGTCCTGGACTGTCAATTACAACTGAGGGTATACTTTCACCAATGGCCTTCCATGGCCTCTCACAGTACCAAGCCTCAGCTGTTCTTCATGATGCCTTCATGCCTTCAAAACCAGTACCACCTGGATGATTCTTACATGTTACCAAGTACAGCTGCAGCATAAGGTACAACCTTGGCTCTCTCTGGAATACAGTTTCTTTGTGCTCTCAGAAAACACTTCATTTCTGAGAAATATTTGTTCAGAAACAAATATTTCACTTTAGTGATGCTGCTTTTTTCTTAATCACCACTAATTTCTTAGCTCCAGCTAACCAGCATCAATTGTCCCAGTAGTCTCCTTCTTTTGAATATAAGCCAGAGACACGTGGCCGAAGCTGCTGAGTTCTGCTGCTTGTAGGAGCTGGAACATTAACCCCCTTATTCTATTACATTATCACTAGCTTCCTTTTTCCCAGCTCCTTCACTGCCTAAGTTGGCTGTCCTGAATCTTGCTCCTTAGACTGACTTTGAATTCAAGAGATCTGCATTCCTGTCTCTTAAGCGCTGGGATTAAAGGTGTGGTCCACCAAGCCTGGATTAAAGTTTTTCTTCACCTAGAATTTGCTCTGTTCTAGGCTGTCCTTGAACTCAGAGATCTGCTTATTTTCGCCTCCTGGGATTAAAGGCTTATACTACCAAGCCTGGACCTAAAGTAAACTGGGTGAATCTTGCCCCCTAGGTCACCACTCCTTTAATTCAGTTTAATATCCTTGAACTCAACTCCATTTCACTTCCTGGAGTCCCTTTAATACTCAAACTATATATTTTGTACTTTTCCTTTCTCAGCTTGCTATGTTTGTTCAAAATTCTCTTCATCAGACTTAACCAGAGAACAAAGTCTTTGTTGGGCTTTTTTGAGACTTCTTTTGCAGATGCAATTAATATAAATCTCTTTACCTTAGCCTTGGTCAGTCTCTTCAGACAATGGCAAAAAGCAACCATGTTCTTCACCAAAACATCACAAAAACAGTTTCTCAGTCACATATTAAAGTTCTTCTCCATTGAAACCTCTTGGGCCAGCAGGCCTAAACAGTTCAAATGACCCTCAGCACCACTGTCTTCCATATTCCTACTAGGCCGGCCCATTAAACCCCACTTAAAACATTCTATGGCTTTCCAAATCCAAAGTACCACAATCCACATTCTTCCAAACAAAAGCATGGTCAGGCCTATCACAGTAATACCCCAGTCCCTGGTACCAACTTCTGTCTTAGTTAGGGTTTTACTGCTGTGAACAGACACCATGACCAATGCAAGTTTTATAAAAGACAACATTTAATTGAAGCTGGCTTACAGGCTCAGAGGTTCAGTCCATTGTCATCAAGGCAGAAACATGACAGCATCCAGGCAGATATGGTGCAGGAGGAGCTGAGAGTTCTATCTCTTCACCTGAAGGCGGCTAGTGGAAGACTGACTTCCAGGCAATGAGGATGAGGCTTTTAAGCCCACACCCACAGTGACACACCTACTCCAACAAGGCCACACCTCCTAATAGTGCCACTCCCTGGGAAAAGCATATACAAACCATCACAAGTACACATGAGATGTACGAGGATTCGGTTTGCATACTACTATGATGTCCTTGCTTTAGGATGTCCTTGAACATTTAGAAGGTAAGAATATCTTCTCAAATAATGCTAAAACTACAAATGCATATGTCAGTGGCAGTCATATATCATCGTACAACATTTTTACATGCCTTTCTTTGAGACGGCTCTCAGCACAGGAAATTTGTTTATGCTAGCATCACTGGGAATGCACTGTGCTACAACATTCTAAAGACTATGGTGGTGCTCACTTCGGCAGCACATATCCTAAAATTGGAATGATACAAAAGACTATGATGTAACTAACCAATAGGAAATTCTCAGTTCATTTTAATCTTATCGGACCGCCATCGTATATGCAATCCATCACAGACCATAGTATCATTATGTGGTGCATGACCATACATTAATGGAATTAATAAGCTATGAATTTCTTTAAGTATTCGAGTTGACAAGTTAAGTTTTTGTGAAATATTACTATGTCTTCAGAGTAAATGGTAAAGAGAAGAAAGTCTCCCAAGCATGTGAATAATAATCTGTCATTTCTTAAGAGTTTTTCATTTATTATTCCACTGGGTCCTAGTCACCAATGCTAAACTGGATCGGACAACTAGAATAATCTCTCACATGAATAGGATTATACTCTCCATGTCCCAAAAGGATATGCTGCAGTTTTTAGCTCTGGTGCTTCAGAATGAGACCTAATTTACATTTAAGATTGTTGCAGGTATAATTGCTTACCATGAGGCTGAGGCCACGCTGGAATGGGAACCCCTTTCATTTTAATGGCTGGTGCCCTTTAAAGAAAGGAGCCAAAGAGCTGAAGATGGCTGGGTAGGGACTATCAGCACTCTCCTACATCCCCATGAATGTGTTCTGGAACTTCACAGGGAAGTGAGAAGTACAGACAGGCTAGAGAGGACAACAGTTGACAGCAAGCTAGGACACCAGAACAATTTCAGAACACCAACCATTAGCTTTATGGCAGGGACAACAGACTTCAACCTGGAGCACTGACAACAGAGGGAGAGAGTCTCACCTTCCACTCTGGATCCATAAATGAAAGAAAAATAAAAGGAAAATCTTCAGAGGCAAAAACAAAAACAAAAACATCTGCACAATCTAAGTATAGCAGATGCTGGGAGCCACCCACTGCCCTAGTTGCTCGTCACTACCTGTCGGTACTGGAATGAGCAAGCAGGAAATTCAGTGCAAACACATCTCTAAAGCCTCCTGATCCCATCATGAAGAGCACGAGACTCAGAGAACTCCAGAACCACATGAACAACCCCTAAGAAATGACTTGCATTGAAACTCGGTGGAGCAAACATGCTCACACTAGGACCGTGGGCCCTAACAGAAAGACATCATGAGCCCAGGTTAAATACGAGTATCCAGATGCAAAGGTAAACACAGGCGTGGGTGCAGCCACACCTGAGCTGCAGACATTTGGACCTGGCAATGCTCGTGGAGGAGATGTGACCACTGAGCACACATGCAGAGACAGTAGTTGGCCAGGCAAGAATTATTCTGAGATGGTACCCCTATCCTGCAGTGTTGGAGACTCAGAAGAGAAGGTGGATCCCATTAATGGCTGAACAAAAAAAAAATCAAGCTAAAATGTAACCCATCTGAACTATACTAATGAACTCTGTACCAACCAATCTTACCTAATGAGTTTGAACTGTAGATACAAGAAGCGACACTCCCACATAAGACAGGCAGGAGGGGATGTGGCAGCACTCATCCCAGAAAGGAAGAAAACTTGGCTTATCACATTGTTATTTTACATAGCCATCTGCTAATTTAAAATTTTCATTCTTGAATAAATATTTAATTATTTTTCATAGGTTTTATGCCTTGAGCTTATCGTTGTTATGTGTGCCTATACCTGTTCTATTGCATTGACTGTACTATTCCTCTTAACCACAGCCCCATATGCTTTCCCTCTGTCCTCCTTTTCTCTTTTCCCTTTCCCATCCCCTTCTCTTCTTACTTTTAACTATAAATCTATGTGATTTTAATAACCTTAGAACTTCACTGGTTCCAAAAAATATCTCATCTCCCTCATCTGCTTATCCTTTTATTTTCTCATGTTCTTAGAATAAATCTTTATCTTGTTCTGCTTATTTTCTTTCAGTTTCTACTCTCAGTCACTAACACCTTGTATTGTGTATTGTCCATGCTCTTTCCTGCCCCAAAAATTATTGGAATCCAAGGGAATTTTTTTGATTGGCCATTGCTAAACCTTTATAATGGCCTTACCCATGAATCATGGTCGCCTCTGCATTCAATGTTTTATAAAATGGTACTGGAGGTTACACCAGGTGCTCTGAGAATGGAGGCTGTGTACTTAGCTACTGAGGTACACCCTCAGTTCAGAGGGAAGAAATGGCACTTAATCCTGCTAAACTGAGTGACACTTGAGTATACCTCAGCTGAAAGAATACAGGTGTTTTTTTTTTTTTAATCTAACTGGTGACATAATTCTGTGTCCAACTCCCAGTGCAGAAACACAAGGAACATGAAAACTCAATGCACTATGGCTTCCAAGGTTACCAATTCTCCAGTTGTGGGTTCCAATGAAAGTTAATTGGGTGAAGTCTCAGGCAAAGAATTTAAAATGAGAGTTGTATGAATAATTGATGAAAGCAATGAGATCACAACTAAGCTCTTTAATTAGTTCAAAGAGAATATGAACAAAAAAGCTTAATGAAATAGGGAAGGCAGCACAAGTTATGACATACAAATTCACTAAAGATATAGAAATCCTGGAGAAAACAAACTGAAATTTCAGAAATGTAAACCTTGATTAGCCAAATAAAAATCTCAGTGGAAATCCTATTCCAGAGACTCAACTTGGTGACAGAATATCAGGGCTTAAAGACAATATGCATGAACAATAGAGATACAAAAGAATGACAATAAAGACTAAGTAAAAGAATGAACAGAGCATGTGACATACTGTTGAAAGGCCAAACCATGGCATAGAAAAAGAAGTACATACTAAAAGCATTGAAAATAGATTCAATAGTCATAGCAGAATAGATGTTCAATAGGAAACCTCTGGAAGGTTAAGTGGAAAAACCCAGAAAAGTACTCCATACATTACATCATAGTTAAGGAATTAAAAGTATCCAGCAAAGAACATTGAAAGCTACAAGAAAGATGATTCACATCACACATGAAGGCAAATCTACTACAATTACAGTAGATTTCTCAACAGAAACTCTATGGCATTATGGAATGTCATATTTTAAGATCTGAAATCAGTAATTGTAAATCCAGTGTATTAGATGCAGCAAAACTATACTTTATTACTAAGATAGGAAGAAAACCTGACAGGATAAACACAAAATAATCCATCATGCCTCCATGTACCTACATTCCCCCAGAAATTATAGTCTATGATCAGTCCAAGGATATAAGAATGGTTCACAATGCTGTACCAACCTCATGTTAAACTATAGAGCATAGTAAAGGAAACAGCCTGTCTCTGGCACCAAGGCAAACACATAAATAAATGGAACATTATAAAATACCTAAACTTAAGTACAGCATTTTTGACAACAATACTAGAGGAAAGTACATACTAGAGGAAAGACAGCATATGGTGTTGGTAAAACTAGATGTGAAAGTGTGGCAGCACATGCCTTTAATCCCGGCACTGTGGAGGCAGAGGCAAGTGGATCTCTGTGAGTTTGAAGCCAGCCTGATTCACATAGTGGGTTCTGGGACAGCCAGAGCTACATAGTAAAGCCCTGTCTTAAAAAACAAACAAACAAACAATAAAAACCCCAACCAGTGGAGAGATAAAGATAGCACACATAAAACCTTGGACTCAAAATGTGTCCTGCTTGCAAAATGTGAAGGGACTATAATGGAGCAGAGACTGAGGGAATGGTCAACCAATGACTGGTCCCACTTAAGACCCATCCATAGGATACTAAAAAGCTCCATAGAGTAGTAGCCCATGGAAACAGATGCAGAGACTCACAACCACATATTAGACGGAGCTCAGGTAGTCTTGTGGAAGAGTAGGAGGAAGGATTTAGAAACCCAGAGGAGATAGGAACTCCACAAGATGACCAACAGAGTCAACTAACCTGCACCCTTGGGGGCTCTCAGAGAATGAACCACCAGCCAAAAAGCAAGCATGGACCAGACCTAGGCACCTCGCACATATGTAGCACATGTGCACTTTGGTCTTCACGTGGATCCCCCCAACAACTAGAGTGGGGGCTGTCTCTGACTCTGTTACCTGACGATGGATTCAATTCCCCTAACTGGGCTGCCTTGTCTGACCTTGGTGGGAGAGGATACACCTAGTCCTGGAGTGACTTTGTGGGGCCGGTGTGGCTTGATTCCCAGGGAGGGCCTCCACCTTCTCAGAGGAGAAGGGGAGGGAGAAGAGGAGGGGTTCTGTGAGGGGGAAACTAGAAGGGGGGGCTGCAATGAATAATAATATAATAAATAAATAAATAAATAAATAAATAAATAAATACCACTAAAATTAGAATAGTATATGTAGAAAGAGAAAACTTGACCCCTATCTTTAACTCAAGATCTAAATGAATCAAAGACCGCAATGTAAAAAGCTGAAGCTATGAAACCACTAGAAGAAAAACTGCAGAGTATAACACAAACCCACGGGCAAGGACTTTTCAAGTTGGACCTCCATGGTTCAGGAAGTAAGGCCAATAAGTGACAAATGGGAATGTATGAAGCTAGAAAACTTTGTAAAGGAAACAACCGAGTGAAGAGATAGCCTACAGGTTGCAGAGAACCTTTGCCAGCTATACCTCTGACAAGAATTCCTATCTAGAGTTTCACAAAGAACTCGAAAACAACAAAATATTAAGGAAACAATCTAATTTTTAGAAAGCAATCTGAAAATGTGGACAGAAAGATCTCAAAAAAACCTATAAATCAAAGCAAAACACCACAAATGGCTAATAAACACTTAAAACAATATTAAACAACTAGACCTCACACATAGCTGTTTTATGTTAAAGTAGTAATGACATAGGCTGAAGTCCAGAATGTATATGTTTGGAAAATCTTCCTTCTTCCACTTAGTCTTCACCTGAGCATCTCAGACAGAACTGTTTTCAGTAATGATACCATGCTGCTCTAGTGAACTAGATTTTTACCTTATGCATCGTAATTCTTTTAGGAACTACCCACTGACTGAGATACTAACTTCATGCCTCACCCAAAACTCTTATATGACAGTTGTAAAAACTTGTGTTTCTCCTTGAGGAGCCCTTACATACCTGGATACTTCTTACTTTCTTCCCCCTCCCAATCTCATTTTTAAGCCTATAGTAAAATGTATTTAATAAAATCTCCAGCTCTGCTAGTCCTACAATTATTTTCAGTAGCAAAGCCATGTATCCTGGCTTGGGCTGAATCAAGATTCCTAAGACTGGGAGCACTAACTCCTCGGCTACTGGGACTGATGTTGGGCACCCTTGCCCCCCCCCCTTTTTGTATCCACCAAATACTGACATTTCTACTGAAATCAGGGATGGGGACGTACTCCCTCACTCCTGTTCTACATAGTGTTTGAAGTCTTAGTTAAAGAAATTTAAAAGAGAAATGAAAGGGATCCAGAGAGAAAGAAGTCAAATTATCTCTTTTTGCATCTCTACCAATACCTCAATGATATTCCTCACAGAGATAGAAATATCAATTCTGAAATTTATATGGAAACACAAAAGACCCTGAATAGCCAAGGGAATCCTTATAGAAATAGCAATACTGGATGTATCACAGAGCCTCATTTCAAAGTATCCCACAGAACAATAGTAACAAAGACAACAATGGTCCCGACACACAAAAATAGGCACTTAGACCAAAAGAAAACCCAGAAATAAATCCAAACAACTATAGCTACCTGGGATTTTGTAAAAAAATCAAAAACATATATGTATGGAGGCCAGAGGGCAACTTGAGGGAGTAGCTTCTCCCTCCCATCAAGTGGGTATGCGGTTCCAACCAGAATCCAACTCAGATCACTAGGATTTGTGGAAGGCGCCCTTACCAGCTGAGCCATCTTGCTGGCCATATGAAGACCTCTTTAGCAAAGGATATGGAGAGAACAGACTGTTCACATGCAAATGAAATGAACATCAGATCATCATCATGCAGATATCTTACTTTGCACACACACACACACAAAAATCAGTTCAAAATGGATCGAAAACCTCAATATGAGGCCAAAAACTTTGAAACTGCTAGGAGAAAACAAAACTAAAACACTTCAAGATAAAGGCACAGACAAAAGTTTTTTTTTTTTTTTTTTTTTTTTTTTTTTTTTTTTTGCCGAAAGGACTTCATTGGCTCAGTGAATAATTCCAAGAATTGACAAAGGGACTGCATGGAATTTAAAACATTTCACTCAGCAAGGGAAACAACAAAGTGGAGAGAACGTCTACACAATAAGAGGAAGTCTTCTCTTAGTCTCTAGAGTATACAAAGAACCAGGCACCAAAAACTACCATCAAATCAATTAGCAGGCTGATCAAACAGACTGTTCTCAAAAAACATAAAGTACAGGTGATTAGACACATGGAAAAAATGCTCAATATCTTTCAACCTTTGGGACAATACAAAATAAGCTTCATTCAGATCCCACCTCCCACTAGCCAAAATATCTAGCATCAACAAAACATAGAAAGGAGCTCTGGAGAGGATGTAACTCTTACCTGCTGCTAGTGGGAAAATAAATTAGTCAAGACACTACGGAAATTGGTGTGAAGATGCCTTAGAAAACGAAACATGGGATCTGGATGATGAGTCATCTGTTAAGAGCACTGGCTGCTCTTCCAGAGGGCCCCAGTGTTGATTCCTAGCACCCACATAGTGACTCACAACCATCTGTAACTCCAGTTCCAGGGGATTCAGTACCCTCATCTGATATCTATAGGCACCAGGCTTGCTTAGTGTGCACAGACACATACAGTCAAAGCACTCATATAGCCACTGAGGGCCAGGAAGGGCAAGTTCAGCTTGCTATAAGATTTACAGTAGTGAAATGGTCATTCAGAGCCCTGTTCAGAGTTGTGAGTTAAAGATGTTGTAAAAATATAAAGAATAAAAACACAATCCTTATTGAACACCTAAACTCACACATTTGGTATAGCAAAAGAAAAGAAAAAGGCATGATGTCTGGAGAGATGGCTCAGTGGTTAACAGCACTGACTGTTCTTTCAGAGGACCATGGTTCAACTCTCAACACTCAGATGGTGGCCCACATCTCTGTAAGTCCAATTCTAGAGGACTGGCTTCCTAGGCAGGCATCAGGTGCACAAGTAGTAGCATTTGTTGTCAAAAAAGCCATATAAAGTATAATACATTTAGAAATAGGAAAATATGCGCATAAAGTAGAATTCAATTAATTAGAAGAGGAGGAAGAGGAGGAGAAAGAAAATGAGATGAGAAGAGAAGAGAAGAGAAGAGAAGAGAAGAGAAGAGAAGAGAGAGGGGAGGGGAGGGGAGGGGAGGGGAGGGGAGGGGAGGGGAGAGGAGAGGAGAGGAGAGGAGAGGAGAGGAGAGGAGAGGAGAGGAGAGGAGAGGAGAGGAGAGGAGAGGAGAGGGGAAGAGAGGAGAGGGGAAGAGAAGAGGGGCAGAAAGTCCCCTGTGGCATGACATGCTGTGTAAAGAAACCAGTATTTTATTCTTTGGCTCTCATGTTGATGGGATCTTCATGTTCTCATCACTTATGGGAAAGAGAAGGAAAATAAATGTATACAAGAACCCTATCCTAAAATAAAACCACCCATAGCAGTAACCTTGAAAGACGACTTCAAGAGCTTCTCCCTCCCACCTTGACGTTTTAATGGGGTCGGCAGTTTGAGCTTCCTTGTAATGGAAACCAGAAGAACTCTTAACAGGAAAAGGCCACGAGAGCAGGCCCAGCAGCTTTTGTGTCTAACTATATCAGCTCTGTCCTCCGCAAATGGCGAAGTTGCCCGACAGGCAATTACTGCTGTTCCTAATTGCTTCTATCAAACCCGGCTGTTGGAAATACCTAGTGCCCCATACCCAGCCATGCCTCAGCCAACCCGATTTTCTTGGCTTTGGTTAATGCTCTATTTTTGGCACACTGGATGCTGTCTGGCAATGGAGTCCATTCAGACGTGTTAAACTTTCCAAAGACCGTCTTTGATCAATGCCAGAAGATGATCTAATTAGGTTCTGTCTTAAGGAGAAAAATGGCAAAGCACAATGTCTCCTGTGTGGTTTGTCAGGACCCTGAGAGATGATGAAAGCTCCTTCAGAGCTCAGCCCATAGATGTCCAGGGTAAAGCTATCGGGAAACAGCATTTTCTTGAAACCACGTAGAAATGGGTATTTGTGCATGAAACTATGGATGCCCATAGAAAAGGATGAGTTTTGATTTTAAAGTATGTAAATTCTGACATGTTGCTCAAAGTAGGAAGTATAAATTTTAGCAATTTTTATTAGTTCTTTGAAAGCTTTATACAGTGTATTTTGAACACACACACACACACACACACACACACACC
Source organism: Apodemus agrarius (assembly GCA_964023405.1). Classification (NCBI taxonomy): domain Eukaryota; kingdom Metazoa; phylum Chordata; class Mammalia; order Rodentia; family Muridae; genus Apodemus; species Apodemus agrarius. Next base: position 19,078,496 of record OZ030015.1, read on the forward strand.
AAATACTCCTCTATTTCCCTCTTCCTCTTCTTATCTTTACCAATCCAACTTTGAGATATCTCCCTTTTTCCCTTTTCCCTATAAAATCTAGTTTGTGTTACCCAGCTAATCTTGAGAGTGAGGCCTGTCCTGGCATATGGTCAACTATCAGTGGCCATATCACTGAAGCAAATTGACTTCCTTTTCCCTGGCAGCTTTCTTTTCTTTTTGGTTTTTTTTTTTGTTTGTTTGTTTGTTTGTTTCGAGACAGGGTTTCTCTGTGTAGCCCTGGCTGTCCTGCGACTCATTCTGTAGACCAGGCTGGCCTCGAACTCAGAAATCCACTGCCTCTGCCTCCCAAGTGCTGGGATTAAAGACTGCGCCACCACTGCTGCCACCGCCGGGCCACCATGCCTGGCAGCTTTCAAATGCCAATAGCTCCTCAGCTTGTGGGAGAGTTCAAATCCACCTTTACCATTCTATGTGGGAATTTGGGGTAGAGCTTGCACAAATCCTGTGCATGCTTTCACAATCCCTGGGAGTTCAAATGTACAACTGCCCTGCTCATTTGGAGAACACTTCTGATGGGAAACAGCCTTTAGCTAGCATAATCTTTCTGTGCCCTCTTCAAATATTTATTTGTTTACTTAAAAAGTTTCCAATGTTATTAAACTACAGCTCTTGTTATCCCTCTACCCTGTTCTAAAGTATTCCCTGGCACCAGTACCTCAATTCCCATCAGACTGAGCAAGAACCAGGTTTTCTAGTGCATCTCTTCAATTAATTCTTCAAGAACCAGCAGGAATTCACTAAAGGATTACCTACAGTAGGATCTCAGGTAGTACAGAAAGAAAATCTAGCAGCATCCAGTGTTCTATGACCAGATAATAGAGAATTAGTGCAAAACAGTCACTATAAAAATGAATAGAAACAAGACAAACTGTGGAGAGGGAGTAGGATATGATATCAGAGTTATTACAGCACTGAACATGCCATTTTCAATAAAAGCAATAATGTATGCAAAGGAATGGGAAAGTACGACTGAAACACAGAATGAATATAAACTCTCCCTGAGGAGTCTGACACGGTGATAACTGAAGACTGTAAACCCGCTGTTCTATAAACACATTCCAATAATTTAAAAAAAAAAGCACATAAAAGGGAAAAAATAAAAAAAAAACAATAGCTTTCAAGTGGAGAATAGCAGCACAGTAGTATTTCTCAACTTTCTGGAAACTCTGGATTTAAAGCATAAAATCACTAAGGTGAATTCAACTGGTACTACGGTGCACAAGTTGGTCCAAAACCCCAACCCTAACCCTAACATGAAATTGCATTCCTAGCTGAGGAGTGATGGGCAGCTGGTGGCTGTTAGGAGAAGCTGATTCGGATTTCTTTCAAGACAAAGTCCCTGCTTGGTAACCCATGCTCTCATAGATGCTCCTTCCAGGAACAAGCTTCTGCTGGGTTACCCATGCTCTCACGGATGGTCCTTGACCCGAGCATATACAGACAGCAGGAAGCAGTAAGTAGACTGTAAATTAAAAAAACAACAAAAAGACAATATAACACTGAGAAGGAGAAGTGTGTGTGTGGGGGGTGGGGTAAGGATAGATGAGAAAATGGAGGAAGTGAATGATGATTGGATTTAATCAAAATACATTCTATGCACTTATAAAATCCTTAAACAATAAAAAATGGGGCAGGGGGTTAGAATTCCACCAGAAGAGCACAATATTATATTTAGTTTATCAGAAGAGAATTTTGGCTAACTTGAAAGTCAATCTATTGATGTCAACCTCTTGGAGAACAGGAAGGAGAAAGATATTTTTCAAAATGAACAGACTCCCAAACACCTAGGAGAACCATGAAGCTTACTAATATCAACGAAATAGGAACCTTGGTGGGGCAGTGGGAGGGGGAGAAAAAGAAAGGGAGAGAAGCTGCTTACATGTATTAAAGCGCCCTCCCTAATCCAAGAGGGAAAAAAAGAGATTATGTTATTTGAAAGCTTTGAAAGACAATGAAAAGATACAAATTAACCTTCAAACAAGTGTTGAAAGAAAAGACTCCCTTTAGATTCAAGAACACATATAGGTTAAAATGAATATTACCTAAAATAAACACAGTGCAAAGAATAAAAAATAATTGGGAAAGAGAAAATATGGATGACTATGCTAAAGTCAGAGAAAATAGACTGTAAAGGCAAAATGTTATTAGAAAGACAATTGTGTAACGGTAAAAGTGTCAGTCTGTAAGGAAGTTATAATAATTATAAACATGTATCCACTTAACACAGAACACATTTTTAAAAAAAAATCTGCCAGAAAACAAAGGAGAAAAAAAATGACAATAGCAATATTTGGAGACTTGAACAGTCTAAACTCACTAATGGTATAGTGACTACACAGAAAACCAAAAGGAAGAATATGTCACGAACAGTGCTGTAAACCAAATGTGTTAATGTCTATCTATAGAGTATGCCCCTCAACAGTGCCAGAATATTCTTCTCGAGTCCTTATGGAACGTTTTCTGAAGTATATCAAGGAAGGGGTCCCACATCAAGCCCAACATCTTTAGAGGTGAAGTCATACAAAATTTGTTTCCTAAACATGATGGAATCAACTTGGAAATCAAGAATGGGAGAAGATTTGAGGAATTTACAAATGTGTAGAAATCAGGAAATGCATTTCTACCTAAGTGGGTTGGCCATTGGGCCCAACAGAAATGTCAAAGAGAGTTGGAGAACTGAGTTAGAGGAAAATATGCCCTACCATGATGCATGTCACCAGAGGGAGAATATACTAAAAATAAATGTCTGTAATTCAATAGATTAAACTGTTACCATAAGACACTAAAAAAAAAAAAAAAAAAAAAAAAAAAAAAAAAAGCAGAAACTAAACAGGGACATAGTGAAACTAATTGAAGCTTTGGACCAATTGGATTTAACAGATATATATAGAATATTCCATCCTAAAGCAAAAGAGTATACCTTTTTCTCAGCACCGCACGGTACCTTCTCAAAAATTGATCATATAATTGGTCACAAGACAGACCTCAACAAATACAAGAAGACCGAACTAATCCCATGTCTCCTATCGGATCACTATGGAGTAAAAGTGGTCTTCAATAGCAAGAAGAACAACAGAAAGCCCACATACACATGGAAACTGAACAATACTCTACTCAATGACACCCTGATCAAGGAAGAAATAAAGAAAGAAATCAAAGACTTTTTAGACTTCAATGAAAATGAAGGTACGACCTACCCAAATCTCTGGGACACAATGAAAGCAGTGCTAAGAGGAAAACTCATAGCCCTGAGTGCCTCCAAAAAGAAACTGGAGAGAGCATACACTAGCAACTTAACAGCACACCTGAAGGCCCTAGAACAAAAAGAAGCTAACTCACCCAGGAGGAGTAGAAGAGAGGAAATCATCAAACTAAGGGCTGAAATCAATCAAGTAGAAACAAAGAGAACCATACAAAGAATCAACAAAACCAAGAGCTGGTTCTTCGAGAAAATCAACAAGATAGATAAACCCTTAGCTAGACTAACCAAAGGGCACAGAGATAGTATCCAAATTAACAAAATTAGAAATGAAAAGGGGGATATAACAACAGAAACAGAGGAAATTCAAAAGATCATCAGATCCTACTACAAAGGCCTATACTCAAAACAACTGGAGAATCTGGAGGAAATGGACAATTTCCTAGACAGATATCAAATACCAAAATTAAATCAGCATCAAGTAGATCAGCTAAACAGTCCCATAACCCCTAAAGAAATAGAAGGGGTTATAGAAAGCCTCCCAACCAAGAAAAGTATGGGACCAGATGGTTTTAGTGCAGAATTCTACCAGACCTTCAAAGAAGACTTAACACCAATACTTTTCAAACTATTCCACAAAATAGAGACAGAAGGGATACTGCCCAACTCATTCTTTGAAGCCACAATTACGCTAATACCTAAACCACAAAAAGATCCAACAAAGAAAGAGAACTACAGGCCAATTTCTCTTATGAATATTGATGCAAAAATACTAAATAAAATTCTTGCCAACCAAATCCAAGAGCATATCAAAACGATCATTCACCATGATCAAGTAGGCTTCATTCCAGGGATGCAGGGATGGTTCAATATACGGAAATCCATCAATGTAATCCACTACATAAACAAACTAAAAGAAAAAAACCACATGGTCATCTCATTAGATGCTGAAAAAGCATTCGACAAAATTCAGCATCCTTTCATGCTAAAAGTCTTGGAAAGAGCAGGAATTCAAGGCCCATACCTAAACATAGTAAAAGCAATCTACAGCAAACCAGTAGCCAACATCAAAATAAATGGAGAGAAACTTGAAGCAATCCCACTAAAATCAGGGAGTAGACAAGGCTGCCCTCTCTCTCCATATCTTTTCAATATAGTACTTGAAGTTCTAGCGAGAGCAATTAGACAACATAAGGAAGTCAAAGGGATACAAATTGGAAAGGAAGAAGTCAAAGTATCATTATTTGCAGATGATATGATAGTCTACTTAAGCGATCCAAAAAACTCCACCAGAGAACTTCTACAGCTGATAAACAACTTCAGCAAAGTGGCTGGTTATAAAATTAACTCAAGCAAATCAGTAGCCTTCTTGTACTCAAAGGACAAGCAGGCTGAGAAAGAAGTTAGGGAAATAACACCATTCACAATAGCCACAAACAACATAAAGTACCTTGGCGTAACTCTAACCAAACAAGTGAAAGATCTGTATGACAGGAACTTCAAGTCCCTGAAGAAAGAAATCGAAGAAGACCTCAGAAGATGGAAAAATATTTCTTGCTCCTGGATTGGCAGGATCAATATAGTAAAAATGGCCATATTGCCAAAAGCAATCTACAGATTCAATGCAATCCCCATCAAAATCCCAAATCAATTCTTCATAGATCTAGAAAGAGCAATTCTCAAATTCATCTGGAGCAACAAAAAACCCAGGATAGCTAAAACTATTCTCAACAATAAAAGGACTTCTGGGGGAATCAATATCCCTGACCTCAAGCAGTACTACAGAGCAATTGTGTTAAAAACTGCATGGTATTGGTACAGCAACAGGCAGGTAGATCAATGGAATAGGATTGAAGACCCAGAAATGAACCCACAGACTTATGGTCACTTGATCTTTGATAAAGGAGCCACAACCATCCAGTGGAAAAAAGATAGACTTTTCAACAAATGGTGCTGGTACAACTGGAGGTCAACATGCAGAAGAATGCGAATTGACCCACTCTTATCTCCTTGTACTAAGATCAACTCCAAGTGGATCAAGGACCTCCACATAAAACCAGACACACTGAAACTATTAGAAAAGAAACTTGGGAAGACGCTGGAGGACATGGGCACAGGGGAAAAGTTCCTGAACAGAACACCAATAGCTTATGCTCTAAGATCAAGAATTGACAAATGGGACCTCATAAAATTACAAAGTTTCTGTAAGGCAAAGGACACTGTCCGAAGGACAAAACGGCAAACAACAACGTGGGAAATGATCTTCACCAACCCCACATCCGACAGAGGGCTAATATCCAATATATACAAAGAATTCAAGAAGTTAGACCCCAAAGAACCAAATAACCCTATCAAAAAATGGGGTACAGAGCTACACAAAGAATTTTCACCAGAAGAAATTCGGATGGCCGAGAAACACCTTAAGAGATATTCAACATCATTAGTCATCGGGGAAATGCAAATCAAAACAACCCTGAGATTCCACCTCACTCCAGTCAGAATGGCTAAGATTAAAAACTCGAGAGACAACAAGTGCTGGCGAGGATGTGGAGAAAGAGGAACACTCCTCCACTGTTGGTGGGATTGCAAAATGGTCAAACTGCTCTGGAAATCAGTGTGGTAGTTCCTCAGAAAATTGGACATGCCACTTCCAGAGGACCCTGGCATACCACTCCTGGGCCTATACCCAGAGGATTCCTCTGCATACAATAAAGACACATGCTCCAGTATGTTTATAGCAGCCTTGTTTATAATAGCCAGAAATTGGAAGGAGCCCAGATATCCCTCAAAAGAGGAATGGATACAGAAAATGTGGTATATTTATACAATGGAGTACTACTCAGCAATTAAAAATAATGAACTCATGCAATTTGTAGGTAAATGGTTAGATCTGGAAACTATCATCCTATGTGAGCTAACCCAGTCACAAAAGAATACACACGAAATGCAATCACTGATAAGTGGATATTAATGAGCCCAGAAGCCATAAATACTCAAGGCACAATTAGCAAGTCAAATGACTCCCAAGAAGAAAAAAGGAGAGGACCCTGGGACTGTAAAGATTGGATCCAGTATTGTAGACCCAGAACAGAGAAATCGTGGGGGGGGGGGAATGAGTGGGGAATAGCGGGGGGGGGGCGGGGGGAGAGGAATTATGGGACATATGGTGGGGGGTAACTGGGAAAGGGGAAAGCCTTTGGAATGTAAACATAGAATATAGAAAATAAAAATTAAAAAAAATAAAAAAACCATAGAATATAGAAAATAAAAATTAAAAAAAGAAAAAAAAATCAGACAAAACCCAAAGGGAGCAGAAGGAAAATTAGCAAGAGGGGTAATTCATTTTATAAAAATGAGGATTAGAAAGACAGAATATAGGATAAAAATACAATGCAGAAAAATAATTAATAAGCCAAAGTTGCTTCTTTGAAATTAAAACTAATAAATAATTAGCATGTCTGAACTGAGCAAGCAGAGATCTTACGCAAGTGAGAAGACTCTGCAAAAGAATTGGTGATAGCAAACATACAGACGTAAGAGCACCATAAAAGGAGTTGTCTGAACACTTATTCCCAAGTCGGTGCTGCTGCTTGGGGAGGCTGTGAAACCTTTGGTAGGTAAAGTGTTGCTACAGGAGTTTCATTCCTGAGTGTTTATAATCTCAACCAACATGCAGTTTTCGTCCTCCGCTTTGCTCTTGTATATGGAGCTATGCTCAGCTTCTTGCTCCTGCTGTCAAGCCTTCCACTTGCTGCCTTCCCTTCCTGCCAGGATGTCCCTATTCTTCTAGAATCATAAGTCCAAGCAAACCTTTCCTTCTGTACATTAAATCGGTAACTAAAACAGACGTCAGTACTGGAGAGGGGACTGTTGCAGTGAAGAGCCTGTGCATGTTATTTTGGGGGAGAACGGGAAAGCTTTGTAACTTTGAACCAGAAAGTAGTTGAATACTGGATGTGAGCAAAGCTTGAATGGCCATCCTAACAGGAGCCTATAAGATGCCAGTGTTGAGAGCAATGTGGACTTTGCTCAAGGCATTACAGATGGAAATAATATTGACAACAGGACCAGAGGCTGTTCCTGTGGGAAAAAAAAAGAAAAGAAAAAAAGAAAGAAAGAAAACCTGGCTGCCTTCAGCTTTTGTCCTAAGAACTTGCCTGAGGCAAGTCTTTAAAGTAACGGACTAATTGCTTCAGCAGAAGGGATTTTAAGACAGCAGAACATTGAATCTGTAGTGCTGTTTTTGGTCATGCATATGCTTCTGACTTGCAATTAAAAAAGAGCCAAGATCACCAAGAAACGAAGTTGTACAGTTTGGAGCGAAAAAGAGCATTACAAAACTTAATATTATAGAGAAGGCTTGTGCTGGAAGAGAGGTTGTAATTGCTAAGGAAATTAGCACCCTTAAGGAGAGACATGATCTTCATTGGAACAAAGGGTAGGTACCCTCAGGGCAAGACTCCACCCAGCTAAGCTTGCAACTTATGAAAAGAAAAGGCCTAAGAAATGTTCTAAACCTAGAAAGTCACAGCAACAAAATCTGCTGCTATTGTGGTCATAGGGTTTAGGGTCAATTTCAACCTGGCAGCTGAACTTGCTAGTGTTGTCTATGGGGTACTGGCTTCAGACGCTGAAAAGTAGAGGGACAAAGGTGTCCTGAATTCTGTTTTCGGGGGAGTTACTAAAGTCAGGTAACATGTGTCTGGGGAGTCCCTTGCATGAAGGGCCTGAAAAAAATTAGAGGTTGTGAGAGACCACCGCATGAAGCCCTGAAAGTAGAGTGTAATTCCAAGATGTTGGAGGTGCTAAGAGCCTTGGGGTATCTGGCAAGGAGACCTGCACACAAGGAGTGGAACTAGCTCAAGACAAAAGAGAGGTACAGGCTACAGGCAGCAAAGATGGAGGGGCAGAGTCATCTGGGAGCTCTTTGACACCAGACAGGGAACTACAGTGTTTGGTGTTTGCCATACAGAGGTTCAGTCTTGCTTTGGTTCAGAATTCCTCACCAGAACCCCTTCCCTCCCATTTGAAATAGTAATGTATATTCTGTGCCATTGTATATTGAAAGCATACAATTTTCTTTTTATTTTACAGAAGAGGCTGTTGTCTTCAGTCTCAGAAGAGTCCTTTAGACTTTGGAATTTTAAACAATGTTGAAATCGTGAAAGACTATGGCAACATTTGGAGTTGGACTAAGCTAAAAGTGTCTTGCATTGTGATGTGGCCATGAGCCTTTAGGAGCCAAGGAGTGGACTGTGAGGGGTATAAATGAGAATGTCCCCCACAGGCTGATGTTTGACTACCTGCTCTCCAGTTGGTGGTGCTGTTTGGAGAGGCTTAGGAGAAACAGCTTTTCTGGAGGAAGTTAGTTGCTGGAGGCAGGCTTTGAGGGTTAGTATCATATACCACTGCTACTTTTCTCTCCCTGAGACAGAAAAGTATGTTTTCAGTTCTAGTTGTGCACACACTTTCTCTCTCTCTCTCTCTCTCTCTCTCTCTCTCTCTCTCTCTCTCACACACACACACACACACACACACACACACACATCTTCCTGCTCCAACTGCTGTGTCTGTCACTCATTGCCATGATTTCCTACTGTGATGGACTATTACCCCTCTATAAGCCCAAATAAACAGTTTTTCTTATAAGTTGCCTTGGTCATGGTAAAAAAAAAAAAAGATACAGAAATATTATAATCAGTTGCGCACAAACAAATTACTGCTGAAACTGAAAAAACAAATCTAGAAAAGATGCAAACTAACAGTGACTGAAAAGGAAAAAACACCCTTAATAGGCCTACAGGAGGTAAATGGGATGAATTAGTAATCTAAAAAGTGGACATACTGTTCATGCCTTTAGTCCCAGCATTCAGGAAACAAGTGGTTCTCTGTGAGTTCAAAGCCAACCTGAGCTATATAGACAGCTGTAGGTCACTCAGACATAGTGAGAACTTGTCTCCAAAACAAGAAATATTTTCACAAAAAAATCCCAGGCTCAGATGGCTTCATTGTTTTTATTCTCCTAGGTGTCTCAGACAAATTAGTACCAATCTTTTATACACACTAACAAGATAGAGGAGAGGTTGGGAGCACTTCCTAACATATCCTACAAAGTCACTAGTATTCTAATACTCAATCCAGAAAAAATATCATGGTAACTGTTCAGGTCCCATAACCCTTGTGGACATAAAGACAAAAACTTCAGCAAATTCTATGAAACCAAGTCCAACAATATATTTGAAGAATTATAAAGCATGACCAAGTAGGATTTTTCCCACAAATGCAAGTTGGCTTAATAAGTGAAAAAAATCAATCAATATAATATATCATATTCACAAAACAACACAGCCCAAATCCTCACTTGACTTGGAAAGGATAATGACATAATACTGTAACTTTTTATGATGGAGATACCTAACAAACTAGGAATAAAGGAGAATTTTCTCAACATAGCAAAATATGTCTCTGATACATACATGCGACATGGTAGTTAATAATGAAAGAGAAGCTAGTTTTTGATATGCACAAAATAAATAAGTCCACTCTTGTCACTGCTCATCGCTATTTTAGGCATTGTAAAAAGAACAAATAGAAAGACATAATAATAAGCATTTAGGTCACAGTAGTGAAAGAGCAGGAGGAAGAAGAGAGAAGGAGAAAGGAAAGGAGGGAAGGGAAGAAAAGGTGTGAGAGGATGAGCGAGAGGAAGAAGGAGAGATAAGAGAGGTGGGAGAGAGGAAGAAAGAAAGGGAAATGGAAAATGGAAAGTGGAGAGGAGGAAGGAAAGGAAGAAGAAAAGAAAGGGGAGGAAGAGGAATTGGCAGATGGGTAAATATTAAATTAGTTAAGCAAGATTTCAAGTTACACAGTCAATACGCCAAACACAATCATGCTTCTATATACTATTAATGAGCATCCAAATTAAACATTTTAAATTTCATTTTCACTAGCATCAGAAAGAACAATATATTTAAGAATAATACTCAAGAAGTGTAGGGTGTACAGAATGAAAGGCAGAAAGGCGCTATTGAAAATGAATGGAGAAGGTGTAAGATCGTGGGGAAATGTGTGACCCGTCGTGGTTTGAAAGACCTGAGATGTCAATATTCTAAGTACGAAGGGTAAAGTTGGGTTTCTCTCTGTACCAGCAGCAAAGCAGCAAGTGATTCATGGATTGTGGAAGTTAAAATGATAAAACTCCTAGAAGAAAATGGAGGAGGAAATCTTTGTGACCTTGGCTTAGGCAAAGTCTTATTGGTTTGACACCAAAATCATAAAAGAAAAAAAAATTGACAAAGGCTTCATCCAAATCTATAAATAAATAAATAAATAAAAAATAAACAAACAATAATAACAAAGCAAAACAAAACAAAACCTGTGCCTCTACTGACATGATTATCAAGCCAAACACAATCTTTAGAATAGAAGAGACTATAGACTAGTTAGGTATCTGTTAAAAGGCATAACTTAAAAAGTGTTTTAATTCTTCTACATCAAAAATATCAAGACAGAAGGCCCAATGGAAAATGAACAAATAATTTGAATGGATTTTAAAAAATGTAAAAAACGCCAAGATCCATTTTCAACATGATTGGTCATTGTAGAAATGCAAATCAGAGCTATAAGGCAGTGCCCCAACCTCTCTATGAAGGTTGAAACTAAAAAGACAATGATAGCAGTGTGGACAAGAATCAGAGAAAATGGAGCCATGGTATATTTCTGGTAAAGGCATTTTGTGAAGGAGGTTTACAAACCCTTAGAAAGATGTGGGTAGTTACAAGTCAGTAATGAGTTTAATATCTAGGCATATAGCCCAAATAAATGAAAATATGTCCACTTAAAATTTGTGCACAGATGTTGATAAACTACATTGCTCATCACAGATAAAAAATGGAAACAAAGGCCTATCAATATAGATAAATTAAAGTGGTATGCCAATATACTGTCCAATTGTTTAACCCATAAAAATGAAATTATATACATTGTAATATGGATGAAAACCTTATACAAATTGAAAGAAGCTAAGCATAAAAGGTCACATAATATACAATTCCATTTATATGAAATGTTCAAATAGGCAGATTGGTTTTTAAAAAGGAAATAGAATGGACTCTGGGTTAAGTGTAAGAGAGAACAGAGAGACTGCGTGTAGGTCTGGGGAACTTTTTGAGATAATAAAAATGCTCTAAATTAGCTAGAACAAGTCTGAACATCTTATGACCCACTGAATTGTGCACTTTGAATGGAAGAATTTTATGGTAATGGATTATATCTCAATAAAACTGCTCTTTACAAAATATAAGTCATATTCCACATCTGTGTTTTAATCTGTTCAATAGTTTCTCTCTGCTCTTAAATTCCAGAGCTTGGCCATGGACACAATGTGCTGTATCCCTCCGCATCCCTTCTCTGTGTCCTCAGTCACCCCGACCCAGGATCTACGCTTTGAACACAACTCGTTATTTTCTTCTGTAGAGTCCTGTTTGCTTGTTGCTGAGGATTTGGGGTGTGGGTGTCCATTTTCTATTTTGCCAACACTTTTTATAATGCATTTCTTCTATTTGTCTAAAAGAGAAATTTCCTCCTCTCTGCCTTCGGATACTGCTCATTTTCTTTACTATTTTATAACTCAAGCTAGTTGAGATTATTTTGTGTATTTACATAGGCATTTGTACATTTGTTCTTTGATCTTCCAGTTCCCTGTAGTGTTCAGCTATCCCCATCTTAGGGAGAACCTTCTCCGGTTTATCATTCTTACGCCTTTAATTTTAAGAAGTGTTTGACCAGTCCTCGTTACGCTGTATCTGCTTCTTGAATACATTCTCATGTCCGATGACAGAACTACCAAATTTCTTCTCTCACACAGTCCATTCTAAAGAAGGCCATCATAATGCAAATGTGGTAATGGCCACTGAGCAGACGTATGGTTGGACGGCCTTGCTTTACGACATAATGGATCAGAGTTCTCTTAAAGACCTTATCTCTTGACCTCAGTTGTAATACTGCCATTGTGTCCTGTTCAAGTACACTATGTGCTGCATTGTGCAAAAACATGAAAGCTGCCCTTGAAGCCTTCACATTTTCCAGAGGGAAATAGACCTGAACAATGGGCAATAACAATAATAAAAAAATAATAACGATAGCAACATGCTTGGAAATTATGAGATTGAAGACCATTAATTTTTGATTAAAAATTAATTGGTCAGTGGACTAGTTACATTTGCTTTAGGTCTTAAGGAGAAAGCAGCTCCGGATCAGTGATTCTCAGATCAGGGATAGAGAACAGAGGTGATTTTTGCTCTACAAGACATTATTGGCAATGTCTAATGATATCATTTGTTTTGTTGTCCAAACTAGAGGTAGGGGAAGGGGCTGTGGATATCTGGTAGGAAGAACAGGGAAGACTGCTAAGCAGCCTTCAATGCACAGGACCACCCCTGCCACACAGACATGTCCCACCAAATGTCCTCAGTGCTAAGACTGAGAAACCTGGGTCAGACAACAGTGCTTGCTGCTAAAGTTATAATGGGAGGGGTGCTAGGAGAATTTGGAATGGATTAATCTGGCCAACAACACCAGAACCCATCCATGTTCCATCTCAGTATCACACACGCACTAAGAGATGCTCTTTCAGTCATGCTGTGTCCTCTGCTGTAGTACATTAAGTAGGTATCTTAGGGTTCTACTCTTGTGAACAGACACCATGACCAAGACAACTCTAATAAGGACAACATTTTACTGGGGCTAGCTTACAGGTTCAGAGTTTCAGTCCATTATCATCAAGGTGGGAACATAGCAGCACCCAGGCAGGCATGGTGCAGTAGGAGCTGAGGGTTCTACATCTTCATCTGAAGGCTGCTGACAGAACACTGACTTCCAGACAGCTAGCAGGAGTGTCTTAATGCCCACACCCACAGTGACACACCTACTCCAACAGGGCCACACCTCCAAATAGTGCCATTCCCTGGGCCGAGTGTATGCAAACCATCACAGTGCAGTTACACATAAAAATATTTCCACTGAAGAACCAAATGTGAACCTGGACAAGACCCCAAGACAGCACTGGCTTGTGAAAATATGTCGGGATCACACGTTATTTTAACTCATCTTCCAACTCCAATGCTGAAACTTTTAGTCCTTAATATTGCTTCTACATCTTATGTGTGACATTAAAGCTAGTCGAGCCAGACATCAAAATCATCACAATTTGTTCAATCGAGGCAGGTACATAATTTTAAAATTAAAAAGCTAACTGAAATAAAATTGTTATAACTATTGGCACAGGTGGGCTTCAGAGACAACCAATACTTTGAAAACGAACCACACTTTAGTAACGCTGAAAGCGACTCTGTGTAGGAATGCTCTTCCCTTGTGAGCCTGGAACAGAAAGGAAGGAAAAATATGGAAAAGCACACAGAAACAAGCACATAAAACAACACAGCCCCAGAGAATACTTCAATCTATGGTGATTTTCATTGTGAAAGTAGTGTCTTCCTGGATTAATTTCTCTGTGTTGTGCCAGGACATACTTTCCAATATCCTGAGCCTCCTAGAGCACCAATTTGGTGGTGGGGGTGGGGGTGCGGGGGGGGGGACGGGGCTAAGAAAAACAGGAGAGAAAGGAAGATAGCTTTTGTTTCAGGGTCAATCTATGCACCCTGCAAATTCCTGCATAAGAAAACTCCCTTGTTGTTCTTGCTTCCAAGGGGATTAGACACAAAGCCCTCATCCTAGCTCCTCCCCAGCCCTGGCCCTATGTGATCTGGTCTCTGCTCTTTTTCAGCCCCACCTTGTAAGCTTCCACATCATGCCAATCTTCTGTTTTCATAGCCTTGACTGGTGTGTCAGCTGCACCGGCTGGTTTGTGTCTGTCTCCTCGGAGATCTTTGCTTGGTGAGTCTCCTATAATTTATTTTCAGTTCAGACCCTGCCTCCTCTTGGGGTTTCTCGTTCTGAAGAATCACCTCACCAATCACTCACTCTCACATTACCCTCTTTAGTCATCTTCCCTGAAGCAACTGTTCCCTAAAAATCACGGTATTTGTTTACTTGCTCCGTGTAGGAGGGGCCTTGTCCATTTCGTTCCCAGTATTCCCCTATCATGTTGAATGGTGCCTGGCATGAGGAAGGCGTTTGGCAAATATTTGTTGAATGAATACATGAATTAGATAAGCCGAGGCTTGGACTGAATCATCTAGAAGGGTCGCCTTCCAGCAATGAAGTACTCTGATTTTCAAGATCCATCACAAAAAGCATCCATCTTTCCAACTGAGAGCTTCTCTCTGCATACTGGCCAAGATAGGATTTCTCAGGGCTTAACTGAAATGGTGGGTAAGCAGGCAGAGTGAAACAGATGCCTTTGGGGGCCGGACGAATCGTCCTCAGAGGTTAGCAGTGGAGCAAGGAGCAATCATTGTAATCAACACAGAGGTGGCTGGAGAGCAGCTGGGTTCTCTGCCAAATGGCCTTTGTGGATGTCAGAGCCAAGCTCCTCTGAAAACAGCCCTTTATTTGGAACAGGACTCCAAGTGGAGCTTGCCCTCCGCCCACTGCCTGTTCTCTCATTGGGCTCTCCAGCTTGTCACATATGTGTTCAATTGCTCTCAACATCAGCTTGGGTAACCCTGATGCGAGGGAGATGAGAGAGTCAGCCCTAAGGTCTGTGAAGGTCTGATGAAAGCAACTTTAACACATAACCGTTTGCCTTGGCAGGAGCTTGGGCCAAGAGCAAAAACTCCTCTTGATGTGTCAAATTATAGATAAACACGAATTTTCAAAAAAACATTTGTGATATAACTGCAAATAAATGCTGGTAACTGGCAGGGTGCTCTGTTTACAAATAGTTCCTGTCATCCAAACAGTAAGAGGATAAACTTAAATGTGACTGACTTCCCAAACATTTGAAAGCACTGGAATAGGCAGGCTCTGAGGCTTTGAGCGTAAGAGAAGAATTGAGGCATAAGGTCAAATCAGCCAACAGTAAAGTTACAGGGGCCCATGGCCACGGGACCGGACTGTTTATCCAGATGATTCAACTGAGGATTCCTGTGAGACTTCTTTTTGGTTTCCACCCATCTTTTGAAGACCTTCTGAGTTGTCCACACCCCTCAGTCAGGCTTGGGTTGGCTTGTCCTCTGAGAAGTACAGCCTTGGAAACTGGATGAAGAGCCTTGGCCTGATAAGATAGTTAACCTTGGCAGGTCTTCTCCAGGAAAAGAAACCAAGAACACCTGTCCCACAAAACTCTTTGGTCATGGGGATGAAGATCAGAAAAAGAGATGGAAGCCCCACCCTCCTCTGGTCAGTGGCTACTATGAGCTTCCATCATCTATTTACCTACCTATGAGCCAAGATTATATTTATTATATCCTTCTTACATGCTAAACACCATACTAGGTATTGAACTACTTCATTAAGAAAAACTTTGGTTCTAGTATCTGAGACATAAGATATAAGATCCGGTATCTTCAGGCATATAAGATATATCTGAAGACAGTATGATGAGATTTAGCTTGTTATCTGAATTGGCACTAACCATTGAAATACTAAAAAGTCATAGAGTCTATGTTTTGTAAGGAAATGTCTATTTTCCATATCCAATACAATGTTAGGGGTATAATAAGTATTTCCTTCTGGTCTGTCTGTTGAGTTTACTCCTAACATAAACAGTTATGTCAAGTCTAATTGTTATTCCTATTTCAAGTATAGCATGTAATGAGTTGCCTGAGTGTCCTCCTCCATTCCTCCATCCCTTCCTCCCTCTTCCTCCCTGGCCCTCTCTCTCCCTCCTCCTCCATATGGATTGACACAGAATGATTATGTAAATAAACCCAAAGGTCATGTGGATCCTCCTTGAACTCCTAAGATCCAGTTTTGATTTCCTAATATCTACGAGTTCCAGAGTTCCAGACTCTGCTATTTGAGAGTTCCTAGAATTCAGGACAGTTATGACTGCAGCTTCTTTTGGCTCTGAGACCGCTGGAGCGCCCACCCGACCCACTGAAGTTGGACCTTCTCCAAACACAGAACTCAGCCCTTTCTTTGGGTCCCATAAGAAATGGCCTCAACCACCAAAAGTATCTGTAGACTTAACAGAGGAATTTCTGTTTTGGTGGGAGAAGAGCAGAAGGGAAAAAAAAAGTATTTGACAGCAAGATGAATAACTTCAACAGATGCAATTTCATCTGCTCTGTATCTGCGAGTTTAGAGAACTGGACAAGCCACTGGCCCTTTTGTGTTTCAGTGGCTCGTATCTAAAAGGGCACCCCAATATTTGCTCACAGGGTTGATAAGTATGAGATTTATTTTTTTTTCAAACCAATAGGATTAGGGCTGAAAATATGGCTCAGAAGTTAAGAGCAAGCACTGCTCTTGCTGAGGACCAGAGGTTGTTTCCGAACACCTACATCTGCTCCCTCGCAGCCATCAGCTGCATTGGAGTCTGACATCCATGGCCCCCACCATCACTGCATCCGGCAGCACGTACCACACCCCCCTCCCCAGCTTATGCACATATAATTGAAGATGACACAAATAAACCTTTTTGTAAAAAGAAAAGTCCTGGGTTTCATTTCAGCTCACATATTGGGGGAGATGATAGAGGGCTGGGCAGATAAACAATAGACAGTAAAGCTTGTGTATATTTATATACATACATAGATGGGCACCACCACCATTGTTCCTTTAACCCCTGGCTTCTCTTGCTCTGCCCAATGTTTTCCTCCTCACTTGACTCTCCTGTGTGCATTCTGGAAGAAAAACAGATTCACCCCTGGCCCTCCTCTGTTCTCCTATAGAACAGTTTCTGTTCTTTCTGCTCCGAGGTCTTGGCTCCCGCTGACGTCATATCCCAAGCATGTTTACCAAGGTATTTTCCAGACAATGATCGCTTCCTCCTTGTGAGGGATTAAGGTGTCAAAAGTCATGATAATATTTTTTCAACTTGTTACATTTATGTATACACAAAAGGCTCCATGGCTTTAAATCAGTATTAAAAACACTGGCTGTGTCTTTGGGCTGTTTTCACTCTCAAAAAATTCTCCGGTTCAGAGGAAGTAGCGTTTCCTGGCAGTGAGAGAGGCCTCACTCAGTACATGCCTTCTAATGATAGCCAGGACAGGACAGGCCATCCAGGCCTCCTTCTACCCTAATCCTGGGACCCAGGGGATGACATTGGCCCTTTTATAGAAGGTCAAGAGGGCTGCAAGACCATCTGGCTGCAACCTGGCACAGAAGTCAGTGATATGTGGTTCCCCTCAAAAAGTATCTTATCTCTCTGTTCTCAGAATATGTCTTGCTTCTTTTATTCATTCCACCTTCACAAAAGTCGGTCTCACAGATAGAAGGAGATGTGTCTCTCAAGAAAGAGAGTATATGATCCTAGAGTTTCATAATCTCACTTTATATCTTGGGGTTGTTTCGTGACTGTGATGAACAAACACAGAGTCCCAGAGAGACACCCCTTTCTCCTATAAAGCAGCTGCTTATACACACGCAGACCTGTGTGTGTGTGTGTGTGTGTGTGTGTGTGTGTGTAAGTTTTATAATTTTTATGAAGCATATGTACATCTATTTGAGTGCTGGTAGCAAATCACATTAAAAATTGAAACTTCCCATTGCTGTCTCAGTTTCAGATCTACACTGGGACTCCTTCCCTCCTTACCACGGCCCAGGAAAGAAGATAGGAGTTTGATTGCTGTCTTTGGCATCTGTCAGAGGAAGAAGTTGACATTGGAAGAGTTTTGATATACTCATGGTCTATTGTAGGTTTAGGATACGGATAGAGACAAACAAAGAGGAAAGTGAGAGGCCTTTTCCATCACCCATTGCTCTCAGGTGTGTCATGGAAAGATCCCAGCAGACTTGGCTGGAGTCCCAGCTTCATAGTGGTAATGAGCTTTGTGTTTGGGGCAAAACATACCGAGTGTGGTCTCCCTGTGTCACAGAGAAACAATGGCACCTGACCACGGGGCTGTGAAGACTTGAGAGCAGCGGGGTTTGCTCTTGGGTTTTCAACTCTGCCATCTCTTATGTGTTGCTCTTACCTTTTGGACCTTCCTCTACAAATCCAGAAAGCACCAGATGTAGACCCGGCAACAATTGTCTCCCCACCTGACTTTCTTTTCCCTAGATCATTCCACACTTACTAAACCCATTGGTTCGCTACAAGGCAGGCATGACAATGGTCTTCCCACAGTTCATTTCATACAACCAAAGGGAGGCAGGCATTGGGTAGAAATACCAGGTGCTTTTCAGGTTTAAGTATTGGCAAAATTCGGCACTATTGGTAGGTCACAGCCCACAAAAAGAAAGTAACAGGATAAGTTCCAAGGGGACATGTTAAAATGACAAAGCCAATAGTCCATGCTCAATTCCTGCAGTATCTAAGGATTGTGTATAATAAATCTAGGGAACCCCGATGCTCTGTTTTTTGCAGTGTCTGAGTACAGAGCTAAGGTAAATAAATGCAAACACTGCCTCATGGCACTCAGAGGCTGGTGAGCCTAATACTAGCATTATAATACATGGAACTTTGTCTACAGTAGGTTCGTAATATATTTTGAACTATTTAAAACTTGGGGCCTGGATTGATGGTATACCAGTTAAGAACACTTGTTCTTCTAGAGGACCTGGGTTCAGTTCCCAGGATCTACATGGCTGCTCACAGCCACCCGTAACTCCAGGTCCCAGGGGTCTGATTTGCTCTTCTAGACTTCTTAGGCACCAGGCATGTACAACATACGTGTACAGACATACAGGCAAAGTGCACACACACACATATACATACATACATATACACATACATACATACATATATTGATATATACATATATATTTATAAGGGCATGTGTGTGTGTGCCTTTACAAATATAGGTATACATCAATGTGTGTGTGTGTGTGTGTGTGTGTGTGTGTGTGTGTTTACTTTTCTCATAGCCATTGACCTGTACTTCATAGAATTTGAATTTGAGTTTGAAGAGGTCTTAAAGAGTCAGGTGACCAAACCCTTCTTTGGAGGTGGAAGAAACGTGCAGATTCAATCAATGTAAAATAAACTTTCAAGGACCAAAGAAAACTGGGAATGTCTGAAGGACAAAAAAAAAAAAAGGAGCGGATGGCTTTAGGCACCTGACGGGGGATAATTATAACACTTGGCTAATACGTTTTTGGCTCAAGCTTCTTGGCAGAGAAGGCCAAGTGGAAACATGCTGGGTTACTTAGTTTTGGTTTTCTGACAATGGAAAACATAGAATTTTTTCTGAAGAGACGAATTTTTTCCTGGAACCGAGCATGGGCATTTATCACATGAGTCACTGGTACGGGATGCTGAGGACAGAGCGGACCTGTCTCCCTCTGTGGTTTCTTACCGAGCAGAGCAGTGCAGCTCTCCATCTGGGTGTTCTCATTTCCACCCTTTATGGGTGAGTTTTAGTGATCAGGAATCTTTTTAAAGCACCGGGAGGGCCGGAGACAAAACAAAAATGGAATCCCGTCTGCGTCCCACCTCACCACTAACCAACCCTAGCCCGTGGAGAGAGAATGTGCAGGTAATTTTATCTAGGTATACTCTTAAGGCAAGCATGCTAATAATAAAATTTCCAATTGTATCCTTTACCAAATGCGAGTACATTTTATACATCCAAGCAAGCCGACTGCGGTGGTTTGAATAAAAAATGAACCCCATGGGCTCATATATTTGGAGGCCCGGTCCCCAGGAAGTGGAAATGTTTGAAAGGATTAGGAGGTGTTGGAGGAAATGGATCACTAGGAGTGGGCTTGGAGGTTTCAAAAGCCAATGCCAGGCCCCAGCCTGTGCCTTCTCCCTCAGACTGTGGACAAGAATGTAGCTGTCAGCTACTTCTCCAACGCCGTGTGTGCCGCTTTGCTTCCTGCTGCCCTGGTCCCTGCCTGATGATAATAGACCACACCTCTGCAACTGTAAGCCAGCCCTCCATGAAACACTTTCTTTTATAAGAGTTACCTTGGTCATGGTGTCTATTTGCAGCAACAGATCAGGGTCTTAGATACTAACCACGGCAACCTTCCCAATGCTTCAGCCCTTTGATACAATTCCTCATGTGGTGGTGACCCCCAACCAGAAAGCTATTCTCACTGCTACTTCATAACTGTAATCCTTCCACTGGTTTGAATCATCGGGTAAATATCTGTGTTTCCCACTGGTCTTAGGTGAGCCCGATAAAAAGGGTCATTTGATCCCCCAAAGGGGGCGTGGCCCGTGGGTTGAGAACAGCTGGATGAAGGAGTTGTCAGATTGAATAGCACTTCCGAGCTCTCCAACCTTCCAGCCTCCAGTGCCTTCCGGTGTTGGTGGATCCCCAGAGTTTTATGTCAAAGAGGATTCTGAGGTCACATGTGACACGGTGGTGACTGACCACTTCACTGTCTGCCCGTGATTAGGAAAGGACGCACAGGGTCCCGCAGTGAATTTGCCGTCGTTGTGTGATTACATTTTCCCTGCTAGCAAAGCAAATTTCATATGGCAACAATTAGCAGATAAATGCGGTTCCCGTAGTTCCTCTACATTTGTTAGTGGAAACATCCCAAGACGTAAATGACTTTTATCACATTCTACTTGGATCTTTGAGGCTCCCGGGAGTTGATGTATATACACAGGGAACAAGCCAAATGGAGACTCGCCTCTCCCCTCAAAACTATGGCAAGCCCGCAGTGCAAGCTAGAGTTATTATGAAGAGTTTGTTTCCATAAGTCAATTTATGAATTATTAATTGAAAAATCTTAGTCTACAGCTAATGACTTTGTTCACTTCATATTTACTTAAGCAAGTAGAACCCATGTAGAATTGTACATCATAAAGCGTCCCAGTGAGGCCCTATGGCCATTCTGGCCATTGTAGGCTGTATGCAAGGGTTGAAGTTTGTGGATGTCCATCCTGAAGGATATGGGTTCCTCAAGAATAAGCCGCAATTCCAAGGTTGCATGAGGCAGTCGGCGGGTCCCGAGGGGAACTACTGCTGTTTCTGACTGCCCAGTCTCCGTTACACCACCCGTGCCAAATCAGGGCCTGTGCCCCACACGACCAGACACACTTAATAAAATGTAGTAAATAAATGGACGGGTATTGAATTGTGAGTGGATATT
Source organism: Apodemus agrarius (assembly GCA_964023405.1). Lineage (NCBI taxonomy): Eukaryota > Metazoa > Chordata > Mammalia > Rodentia > Muridae > Apodemus > Apodemus agrarius. Next base: position 19,099,866 of record OZ030015.1, read on the forward strand.
TTTTTTCTTTTTTTTTCTTTTTTTTTATTGTATATATTCTATATTTACAATTCATTTCCCTTTTTCTGGTTCCCCACCCCCAAAGGTCCAA